>OX418216.1:2965947-3386909 GCA_948455865.1 Conomelus anceps | reverse complement strand
AGTGTTTTTCTGCTATTTCAGACGGAACTCTACCTTGAAGGAGGACAAAAGAGGAACGATATTATGCAACAAATACAGGTGGCACATTTGATGAAAAGACAACATAAATTTAGACAAAATGTTTCAAATTTTGATTCCAAAATGAACGAATGGTTCTGTGAGATTTGCAAAGAACCATTCGAAGCAAATTTGTCTCTCAACTCGCACATGGTTAACAGGCATGAAGGATTAGTTAACTTTATTTGCAAAAATTGTGGTCAATCATTTTTTGATGCCACTCTCTATAACGATCATTTCCGGCTGGATCACAGTGAAAAACCATCGGTTGCTTCTTGTTATCTATGTAGAACTGAATTTTCTAACTTCATTACTCTACTAGAACATCTCAAAGAAGATCATATCATCCCCGACATGTACTCAATTAGATGTCAGCATTGCTCGGGAATTTTTCTAAACAAAGAAGTATTCGATAGACATTTTTGTAAGGAACGAAACGTGTGTCATACAAATTTGGTGCCTCTATTCATCGATAAAACACATAAAGTGAAACCTAATGGAGAACATCCTAATAAACTGTCAAGTTCTAGAAGTCTACTCAAGTGTGAAAAATGTGGATCCGTATTTAAAAGGTCGAAATACTTGCGTCAGCATTTAGCTGTACACCATCAAGTTTTGAATTTTTTTGAGTGTTATATTTGCAGTAAAACATTTGGAGCAAAATATAAACTAGTAGAGCATTTCAGGTATGTGCATAGTGGACAAACGTTCAGTTGTGAGGTATGTGGAAAACAGTATCAGACTAGGTTTACATTGAATACGCATATGAAAAAGCATCGTCAGGAGTTTGATATGTTTGGTTGTATGCATTGTGGCCAGGAATTCCATAGAAAACAGTTGATGGTTGATCATGTGGGGGAAATTAATAGAAGATGTCCATGGTGTAATATTGTGCTGGAATGTCGAACGAGATTTTTGGAACATATCGATAAAAAACATCGATTTCATGGTCGATTAGAATGCACGGAATGTCGGCGAGATGTTCATTCATTGACGAAATTCTGGAATCATCTAATTGTCCATCATCCTGAACAGTGCAGGTTGATTAATAAAAATTGTGTAACATGTGAAAAATGTCGTCAGCTATGTAGCTCCAGGCATCACCTCAAGAAACACCAAAGAAAGTTGTGTTTAGTGTCGGAAAATAATGTTTGTAAACATTGTAATACTCGATTTAGTACCAATTATCTACATGCTGTACATTTGAAACCTGTTTTAAGGTGTGCCATGTGTGGGGAAAGGTTTGAATGTTTAACGTTGTTGAAAGAACATATTTATTACGGTCATGGAGAAAATAAAATTCAAGAGCTTTCAGAAAGTTGTGCTAAGAAAGTTGGACCAGTTTTAAAAAAGGTGAATTGTAGAAGAAATTTGGAAGAAGTAAGTTTCAGGGAAGCAGAACCTAAGAAGTTGGCTGTAGATTTGAATAGATGTAGAAATAATGTACAAAACGTGAATAGTTTTGATTCAAAAATGGTAGTATCTAAGGTTGTAGAACCCAAGGCGCGAATTACTGTAGAATTGAACAAGTGTAGAAATAAAGTAGAAAACATGAAAAGTTGTGATTTGAAGTTGGTAGAACCTTCAGAAGAAAAAACTGTAAAATCTACAATAAGTGGTCTCGGATTGAAGGTTGTACCTTGTGATAAGAATTTAGATGTAGCTATATTGGATAAGGTAGGATCTATGGTGAAAAAGCAATTTCAATCTAGAAAATATGAACCAAATTTGAAAGTTGTTTCTTGTGAAGAGAATTCAGATGTAGAGAAGGTAGGATTTTCTATGGAAAAATTTGGAAAATATGATGCAAAATTGGAATTTGAAGGAAATTCTGATGTAGTTGCATCAGGAAGTGTTGAAAATACAGGAAAAATCTTTATAGGTTGTTCTAAATCTAGAAAGGATGTGAAAAACTTGGAAAGTGTAGATTATTATGCAAATTCAAGTAATGCTGTTTTAAAGAAGGTATTAGAATGTTCCCGATCTTCAAAGGTTGTAACAAGCTGGAAAAGTGTAGAATCGAAAAATACTATCCTAGATAATGTCGAGTCTACAGTGGGTAACTTATTGGAATGTAGCAGATCTACAAATATTGCACCACATTCGAAAGTTGTAAATTGTGATCAGATTACGAGTAGTGTTGGCCTAGAAACTGTAAAACTTGAAGCGGAATCTACGAAAATTCAAGATAGTTCGAAAGTTGTGAATTGTGATATGAACTCAGATCGTACGAACTCAAAAAAGGAGGCCTTGATAGAAATGGTTAGAAAAGCTGACAAAATGACTAAAAGAGGGAAAATTTGTGATGAAATATTCCAAATTTCTGCAACAAATGCAGAAGAATCAGTTGTGGAATCAAGTAATTGTAGTTTGGTTAAAGGTTGTTCTTCATTGGTTTCCAATGAGGATTGTGATAGGAGTTTTGAAGATGAATCTAATATTTATGACAAATATGGAAAAATATCTGATGTATCAGTGGACTCAAGTTATCCTACTACATTATATCCATACAAATGTTATATTTGTAATAGCTACTATCATAGATTTTCGCATTTAGAATGTCACAAAAGGCTAGCTCATGACGAAGACGACCATTTCATGATTTGTGATCATTGTGGGAAACAATTTAAAAAACGTTCGATTTTGGAAAGACATTTTCTAAAGTATAAATGCACAATTTGTGACTCAAAATTTGATTGTTGGACCTTGGTGAAGTTTCACTGTACTACGAAACATAGGAGCGGGGAGTGGTGTTGTGAGTTATGTAGCAGGAGGTTCAGGACAGCTTTGACTCTTGTAAAGCATGCTAGGAAGTGTGTTGGGGTTGCAGAAAGGCATGGGAAAAGGAAACAACGTAAAGTTAAACGTAGTTTGAAAAATAGGAGTGTTGTAAATGAGCCTAAATACAAGAGGTTAAAAGTAATTGAAGATGGAATCAATGATGATTATAGTTTAGTGAAAGTAAACAGTGAAGATTGTAGTGAAGCAAAAATTAACAGTGAAGATTGTAGTGAAGAAAACGTAAACAGCAATAATTGTAGTGGAAAAATGTACAGCAATGGTTGTAGTGAAGAAATAATAAACAGCGAAGATTGTAGTGAAGTAAAAGTATCACCTAGTAGAGTAGATTTGGAAAATATGCCTACTTTCAGAATAGTGTTGAAAAAACGTTCAAGAAAAGTTTCTTCAAGTAATCTTAATGGTATTGTTCGAAAAACTTCACACAAGCAGGTTAAATTTTCACCTTTAAAGAAAAGTTTGGTTGACGAAGTTTTGAAATCTTCAAGAAATAATTATGAAGTAACTCCGAAGAAGAATAAATCGATTGAAAGTAGGGGTTTGAAATCTTTGAGAGATGAGTTATGTACTGAGAAGAATTTAGAAATTATTCGAGATGGGAATGTGAAAGCTGGTATAAAGCTTGATGAGGGAAATCGTAATAATTCGGTAGTTGGAGATCAAAAATTGAAAAGTTTGAGATTTGTTAGGAAAAATGATAAGTTATCTACTGTGAAGAATTTGAAAATTATTGGAGATGGGAAATTGAAACCTAGAATGGAGCAAGATGAGAGATCTGTTGAGAGTAATTCGAAAATTGGAGTTCAAAATTTGAAAAATTTGAGGTTTATAAGAAGAAGTGATAAGTTATCTACTGAGAAGAATTTGAAAGTTATTGGAGATGGAAATTTGAAAGCTCTAATAGAGCGAACTACTGAGAATAATTTGAAAATTGGAGATCAAAAACCGAAAAGTTTGAGGTTCATAAGGAAAAGTTATGAGAGACCTTCTGAGAAGAATTTAGTTATCGGAAGTAGAGGTTTAAAACCTGTAAGAAAGTTTGATGATACAACTTCTGAGACGAACTATTCAATTAAAGACAATGTTTTAAAATGTTTGAGGCAAAATGATGGAATATCCCCTGAGAAGAATTTAACTATTTGTAATGTAGATTCTAAATCAATTCGGATTCATGGCAGTGTTTCAAAATGTGCGAGTAATAATAATGAGAAATCCACGGACAAGAATTTAATGATTGATGAAAATTTTAAATCTAGCAATAATATTGATGATTTACATCATAAAAATTTGAAAATCGGAGATTTAAACCCGCTCAATCACCCATCTCCCAGTAATAATTTTGTTAAAAATCTTGAAATAAAGCCGCTATCTGTAGATAGCAACTTGGACACTTCGAAAGATCTCATAATTGACACCAGTATTTCATACTGCCAAAGTGACGGCAATAATTCATTTGCAAAAAATCGACAAGATGAAAGTTATTCGGACAATTTTCGAGCGTTGAAAAATATCAATAAACATCTAGCGGAAGTAACACAGACTGATTTCTTCCTGAATCTCGATTTGGTTTCTTCTACGCCGATAAATAATGTCGACCGGAAAAAAGTAGATTTATTTCATGAAGGATTTGCTTGTAGTAAATCAGCTGATGTTTTGAAGGGCACAAAAAAAGTTTGCAGAAAGCTGATTTCGGAAAATGGTGACAGAAGTTTTGATTGTTCTACTGTAATAAATTGTGAAACTACCCCTAAAAGTATGCCTCCTTCCATATTGAAATCTTCTCTCAAATCATCACCTAAGTCTAGACGTATTGTTCATTTTGAGGATGCCACCGAAACAAAAATTACTCTCAAATTTTCAAATGGACCAAGCTGCAGCCAATCAGATCAACTCCAAATAACATCTAGATTACCTGTTGAAAATCCCTCATCTAACGACAACCCTACAATTCAAGATAATCCTAGCCCAATATCGCAAATGTCAGAACAAAATGTGGTAAATATGGCTACCAGTAGGTCACAAATATATCGCTGTAGATTTTGTAAAAAGAGATTTCCATGTAAGGATCTACTGCAAGGCCATGTTTCCAGTAATGTTTGTATGGTGAAAATTTCTAGATTGTCTTGATTTCTTTTCGAAAAAACTGTATTTGGAGCTTCAAACATGTTGACATTTTGTTTGATTTTTTTCTTGAAAACTTGGAGTTTTAAACTTGTTTGGGATTTTCTTTTAATGATTTTTTCGAAAAAGCAAGGATTAGCTTCAAACTTTTTTACCATTTTGTTCTTAATACACCCAGTACATGAGATTTTTTAACGGTTTTATCGGGTATTTAAAAAATCATTTTCTCATAAAACTACCACACACACATGCCATAATTGGTATAATATATTATATACCATATTTGGTATAGTTTTATGACTTATTTTCAATTTTTTTAGATAACATACTAGCTTGTTAAATTAGGAGAAACCAATTTTCGATTTGATTCATTCATTTTACTACAATCTTTAGGTTTTTATATCTTGTGAATTTCTCACCTATATATGCAGTTATTAGTTACTCCATTCGCTCTTGTTATACGATACATGAATTTTTTCCATTTTTTCTACTGCATTCATTTTAATTCTCCCTTCAGCTCAAATGGTTTATTTTAAATTTATCACTTTCGATACAGTTATTTGTACTATCTCATTCGAATCTTAATCTCATTTTATTGATTAATTTATAAAGTATTAATGATTTTTTCTAGTTGAATTTCATAGTAATCCTACGTATACCGTAGGCTATATTGTGAGTTCCATTTTTAGACATTTTTTATATTCTTTGTCAATATAGTGGTTTATTCGTGTATTTACGATACTTTTTCGTTTTATTAATTATTGCCGTAATAATTACAAATAAGTAGAATAACTTAACATACTCCTATGTATTACATTATTTTGTAATAAGTCTTTTATCAATTTTCGTCGTATTTTGATGCTGTGATATAGAAAATACTTCTGTTTTATAAGTAATAAAATCACTTAAACTTGATTTGGAACTAATTTAAACCATTTGCATCTTCTTACTGACTAGACGACTGCTTGCACAGTGGGGCATCCAATACTCGATGATAATCATGGATAGACGATTGACCTGGGCTCCATACATTGAGAAAATCTGTTGTAAAATTTCATCTGGGGTATTTGTCCTGCGACAGCTCGCTAGATTGAATGACAAAAAGTTACTTTTTACAGCTTACCATGGGCTCTTACTGTCACATATTAGGTATGCTATCTTAGTATGGGGTAATTCATCAAAACAAAATCTTGATAGGGTGTTTAAGATCCAAAAGAAAGCAGTTAGGTGTATAGAAAGAGTAAATAGATTAGATTCATGTAGGCCGTTGTTCAAGAGACTTGGTCTCCTAACTGTACCCTGCTTATATGTGTATGAAGCTACTTTATATGTAAAAACGAATGATATTAACCAAATCTTGATGTACATGATTATAATACAAGACGCCGAGGAGATTATCACTTGGTGAGTCACAATTGTAGATTATTCAAACAAAAACCTAGTTATGTTGGTAGGAAATTCTACAACAAGCTACCGCAGTTTTTGAAGAGTCTTGAAAATATAGAAATATTTAAAAAACAATTGAAAATAATATTTAGTTGATAAAGCTTTTTATAGTGCACAAGAGTTCCTTTCACATCAAAATTAAGCCTCACCTCAACTAATTGAAGTAATTATGGTATCTAGTGTATAATATTGTTGATCTGACTTGTCTTATACTCCTTAACTGGAGTCTCCAAGACGTAATCTAAAAAAAAAATCACCATCGCAAATTCAAGCACATGCTGTGGAATGAAGTGTGACAGATTGGAGCCGCGTGAATACCACCATTCCATAGCATGAGTTTGATTTTGCGATGGTGATTATCCTCTAGTATTGGTTGCTTTACTATTTAAGCAACCTAAGAAAAATTTAGTATTTTTATAGTAAATATATATTACGTGAATTGTGTATTAAAATGTTTATTTGACAATGATAGCAATAACTAAGATAAATAATGTAGCATCATCACATTTTTTGTTAAATAATGTTATAACGAATAATAAGACTTGAATTTAAAAATACACCTGAAACAGAAAAGGCTACAATTGTGTTGCTTTCCAAACGTCTTTGTAGAGTGATGGCTTGGACGCAGGAAGTAGCTCAGAGGTGTGCTAGATAGTATAAACACTCACCTGTGTAAAGGTGGGAATGGACTGTTGAGCATAGAGGTTCAGAATTTGTTTCAGTGGGCTTGGCATAGATACAATTCTGTTAGCTCAATGAAGAAAGTAATTGCAACCTACCTCATTCCTCGTTTGCGTAGTACGCTCATGGGACCAAGCCATAATGTTGCGGTCTGAAGACTCACCTACAGTCGTAATCGGCTGTGTTGCGATATACATCGACTGTCATTAATGCAAACATTCGATAATACGAAACTCTTGATAATACGAAGTACATCCCCGGTCCCCTGAAAAGCTCTTGATATTTCGAACAAATGCATTGCATTTTGGTACACTCGATAATACGAAGTAAATAACAGAGCCTGACCCGACTGCAACACGTGATAATTCGAAGTTTGTCATAAAATCTCTCGATAATACGAAGTTCTACTGAGTTATAATTCAGTACTTATGTATATTTCTTATGGTAAGTGTACGATATTGTAGAATATTAATGCATTAGGCTTCTGTACAGTATCTTGTTGACAAACCTGCATAAACTTGCAGCACTTTTCACTAAACTCAGTTCAATTTTCAGTCTTGGTTCAGTATTCAAGCTATATTAATGATGCAGTAAAAGAGAGAAAAATTACAGCCTTTTTTAATTAAAAAGTATGATGTTGAAGATCCATCTTGTTCCCACTATTATATAATATAAACTTGAAAGTGTTTTTTAAGTTTATGTTAAATAAAAAGACTAATATTATTTTGATTGTCAATAATTTTTATTTCATTAGACTGTACTTTCAACAATATTCTTGATAATTTTTATTTCAAACATTGTTCTTTTGTTTTATTTAATTTTTCCACATTAAATCTTTCAAAGAAATTTCGCTTTCTAAAGAGATTTTCTCTTCCGTCCAAACGTTCGATAATACGAACTCGATAATTCGAAGTTTTACTCTGGTACCTCCAAATTCGTATTAACGAGAGTCGACTTTTACATACTTACATACATACAATTTCTGTAAATCCCCTAACCTTCGTTATACAAGTTTCCACTGTAAAAAACATTTCAAGACATAATTAATTTTCCCGGCTTGCTAAAATATAGGCTACCCACTTAGATAGAAAAAATATAATTTTGCACAGGAAAATCGAACACACTGTTTTATTGTCAAGATAAAACTTTAATGATATGATTTTTATTGCTAATGTAGGCCTAATAACAAATTAATATCATTTCCAAAAGACAATTTTTTTTTTAAATTTGAAACCATTTTTTTTTAAACCCACTTGTTTACAAATTTCATTCATAGCTTCCAACACTGAAAGTATTCCATTAAATATTTAATATAACTTTTAATATTGAAATTAACGTTGTTTTGCTCTATTAATTGGGGTTACTTATTTGAAATAGAGTGTCATCTTTGTTGTGAGTAAGCTTCGACTTTATTTGAAAAGGAAATTTAGCGCACATAACTTTTTTGCGTCTTTCTCCCCTGAGAAGAACAATCGTGATCTCATAATCCCCATTTGGAGTGTAAGGAAAGTTGTTCACTTTCATATCCAACACGGTGTTCCATAGATAGGATCCCTGTAACAGAATTTTAAGTTAAATTTCAAGATGATATCATCAACTATAAAATACCAGCTGTATGTCTTCCATCTGTCTTGCATTCTTAACAATATGAAATGCTTTGTCTAGAAAAATAAACTAGTGAGCCCAGCGGGCTGGGGAACTCGCTTGCAAACAACTAATTTTGGAAAGGGAAACTCATTCGGGAAGCTTATCGTAGGGGAAGGTGGTAACGAAAAACGGCTGTTTTAAGATACTGATTTATATAAAACTAGTCGGCAGACTCGCTTCGCTCGCCTTAACCATCTAGCCAGGGGGCTCCGCCCCCTGGACCCCCGGGGGGTCCAACTAATTTCCATTGTGATTAGATAAATTTACAGAAATAGGTGATTTTGGGGAGAATTTTGATACCATTACTTAGTATGCATCTAGGGTCTTAATCAAACAGTGGTATTTCGATTATATAGATATAGATTTCACTCAATGTGGCCTTGAGGTTCTTGAGAAATTGTTATCAACTAAATTCCAAAAATCCTAAATTTTGAGATGAATCATGTAACCCTATTTTTCACGTGTTTAGCACCCCAGCTGAAAATTTGAACTTTTTTGGCCTTGTGGTTCTTGAGAAATTATAGTCACCTAAATTTTCAAAATCGTTAATCTATGGTAAATTAATTTCACAACTAATTTTTTGTTGATTTTCTGATCAATACCTATTTTCACAAAAATTCTCAGCCTCATATATACTGTTACAAATAGTATTTTATTAATTCCTTAATACTTCTTTGTAAACCTAACTATTGATAGGTAAGTGTTTTGTTATGGATTTATTAACAAATACACTTTTTAATTAGAACAATTATTTATTAGAACAACTCACGTATGGTTGGACACACCCGAACCTCCGGCTCATTCTTACATGTTCATCATCGATCAGGCCTAGCACCATTTGCATCAAACAGTAACCCCAAATATTTAACCTGCTTTACCTTGAACTGTAACTTTGAAGCATTGAACTTGACATTATTCTCTGTTGCCCGTGCCATTACTTTATCAAGAATAAGCTGATGTTCAGCCTCATCACTAGCTGCTAGAATTAGGTCATCAAAGTAAATAAAAACACCTGGTATATCCCCAAATATCTTCATGTTAGTTCTCTGAAACACTTCCGGGGCAGTAGAGAGCCCAAAAGGAAGCCTATTAAATTTATATTTACCAAAGCATGTTATGAAAGTACAAATATCACTACTACAAGGAGTGAGCTTAATTTGGTGAAACCCATTTTTCATATCTAGAACTGTGAACATACTTTTCCCGGATAAGCCAGCACTAAGCTCTTCTACAGTTGGAATGGGGAACTTCTCTGGTTTTAAACAATCATTTAAATGACAAGGATCAAGGCATACACGTAAGGACCCATCTGGCTTTTCAACAATTGTAACATTGTTTACCCAATCTGTCACATAATCGACTTTTTCAATGATATCATTACTTTCTAAGCAATCTAATATTAAAACTGACACTGTATTTCACTTTTAAATAATGTTTTACTCACATATATTGGAGATGCTTGAGGAATGCATTTCACTTCTGAAAAGAAGCTTCGTCAGCCTGCCGCCAGGGGTCATGCTCTGTTTGGGTTAGGATGAGCAGCCATTATGTATTTGAAAATTGCGTTTGATTTGAATTGTGTTTGGTCGTTGAGTAAGTTTGTTCTATCTTGTTTATGGTGTTTGAATATTTCATATTGTTCCAGTGTATTTAGTTTGTGGCTTTTTTGGAATGTGTGTAGAATTTCCAAGTCAGTTTGGATGTTATTGTGTGAGTGCCCAGTGTTGATTAAGTGATCTGCAAATGTTGAGTCAGAGTTGGAATGTAGTGCTTTGATGTGCTCTTTATATCTTATGTTGAATGATCTGCCTGTTTGTCCTATGTAGTACTTGGGGCATGTGTTGCATTTAAGCTTATATATGCCTGGTTTGTTGAATTTGTGAATTGTGCTGTTTGTTAGGTGAGCTGGTTTTTGTTGGATCTGGTGTTTCAGGTTGTTTGTTGTTCTGAATGCTGTGTTAAATCCGGATTTTTGGAAGATGTAAGCTATTTTGTGTGATTTTTTGTTGAGATATGTGAGTGTGACAAATCTGTTTTGGTTTGCAGGTTTTGGATTTTTATTTTTCATTTTATTCATGATTTTTTCTACTAGATTGGTGTTGTATCCGTTTTGTTGTGCTAAATATTTGATTGTATTGATTTCTTCTTTGTGGTCAGCTTGTGATAGTGGAACATTAAGGAGTCTATGGATCATGGAGTTGAAAGCAGCAAGTTTGTGTTGATTTGGGTGGTTGGATGAGTTGTGAATGAGTGTGTCTGTGAGAGTTGGTTTTCTGTAGATTTTGAATTTGTGCATGTTATTTAGTTTTTTGATAGTGAGATCTAAGAAGTTCAAGGTGTAGTCTGTTTCATATTCTGCTGTGAATTGTAAGTTTTTATGGGTTTTGTTCAATTGTGTTAGGAGTTGTTCACACTGTCTTTGGTTTCCATTGTAAAGTACAATAATGTCATCAACGTAGCGGTGCCAGTAAATAATTTTGTTTGAGTGTTTGGTGTCTTTTAGTATTTTAGTATTCTCTATGTGCTGTAAAAATATTTCTGCTAGGATGCTGGAGATTGGGGATCCCATTGGTAGTCCTTCTGGTTGGGTGTAATACTTGTTATTGTGGGTGAAGTAGTTTTGTGATGTGATGATTTTTAATGTCTCAATTAGTTCTTTTGTGTGTTCAGGTGGGTTGTTTTGTGCTTTGAGTATGTTCTCTATTATGGAAATGGTTTCAGTTACAGGAATGTTTGTATACAGGTTTTTTATGTCAAATGATGCTAGTGTGGAATTATGTGGGATGTGTGTATTTTTTATTTTGTTTATGAGGTCTGTGCTGTTCTTTATATGAGATGGATGATTGATATTGATGAGTCTGCGTAGTTGAGTATCTATCTGTTTGGCTAATTTGTATCCTGGTGCTTTTCTGTAATTTATGATGGGTCTGATTGGTGTGCTTACTTTGTGTATTTTAGGTAGGGCTTGAAGAGTTGGTGCAGAAGGGTGAATTTGCTTCATATATCGTTTGTCTGTTTCATTAAAGAGGTGTTTTGTTTTATTTATAATGTTTTTAATTGTGCTCTGGAATTTGGGTGTTGGGTCTCTTTGAATTTGTTGGATGTTGTTGTTTTGTATGAATTCATCTACTTTTCTGTTCAACTCATCAGTGTGGATTATGACTGTGCTATTGCCTTTGTCTGATTTGGTGTAAGTTAGGTTGTGTAGTTCTGCTTTTTGTTGTAGTGATTGAGCTGTCTTGATTTCAGAGGTGTAGTTTTGTTGTATGTATTTCGGTGTTTTGATGATTTTTAAAACATCATGTCTTAGGTTATCTTGTTCTTCTGCTATTGTTTGTTGAATATTGGTTTCAGAGTCTATAGCTTGTCTCACCATGGTGTTGAATTTTTGTGTGGAAGGTAGGTTATATTTTAGTCCTTTGTTGAGGAGATTCTTTTCTGTAGGAGTGAATTGTATCTGTGTAAGGTTTACTGTCCTTTCGTGGAATTTGTGGGAAGTTAATATCAGTTTCTGTTTTGGTTGGAGGTTTTGGATTTTGAGGTTATGTTTTTCATGAATTTTTCTCAATTTGTGCTCCACCCAGGAATTAGTATTCTGTATTAGGTTCATGATGACTTGATTGTTATGGTTGTAAGCTATTCTGAGATGAAGTTTGTAGAGTTCTTGATTGATTTTGTCTTTTTTGTTATGTAACTGTCTTACTGATTCTTTCATGTAAATTGTTTGTACTTTTTTCTGTGTAATTTTAGCAGCTTTGTTAGGTAATTTCACTTGTATTCTAGCATAAGTAGGAATTAAGTTTAGTTTTAAGCAAGTTTTGTTAAAGCTAATGTGTGAGGCCACTGTCCTAACCTTCAAAACAAGTTTCCTGAATAGTTGGAAGTCTGCTGGTCCTGCAGTGTTGAAATCTGTGATGTTTTCCATGACGAAATACTTAATGAACAATCTAATATTAAAACTGACACTGTATTTCACTTTTAAATAATGTTTTACTCACATATATTGGAGATGCTTGAGGAATGCATTTCACTTCTGAAAAGAAGCTTCGTCAGCCTGCCGCCAGGGGTCATGCTCTGTTTGGGTTAGGATGAGCAGCCATTATGTATTTGAAAATTGCGTTTGATTTGAATTGTGTTTGGTCGTTGAGTAAGTTTGTTCTATCTTGTTTATGGTGTTTGAATATTTCATATTGTTCCAGTGTATTTAGTTTGTGGCTTTTTTGGAATGTGTGTAGAATTTCCAAGTCAGTTTGGATGTTATTGTGTGAGTGCCCAGTGTTGATTAAGTGATCTGCAAATGTTGAGTCAGAGTTGGAATGTAGTGCTTTGATGTGCTCTTTATATCTTATGTTGAATGATCTGCCTGTTTGTCCTATGTAGTACTTGGGGCATGTGTTGCATTTAAGCTTATATATGCCTGGTTTGTTGAATTTGTGAATTGTGCTGTTTGTTAGGTGAGCTGGTTTTTGTTGGATCTGGTGTTTCAGGTTGTTTGTTGTTCTGAATGCTGTGTTAAATCCGGATTTTTGGAAGATGTAAGCTATTTTGTGTGATTTTTTGTTGAGATATGTGAGTGTGACAAATCTGTTTTGGTTTGCAGGTTTTGGATTTTTATTTTTCATTTTATTCATGATTTTTTCTACTAGATTGGTGTTGTATCCGTTTTGTTGTGCTAAATATTTGATTGTATTGATTTCTTCTTTGTGGTCAGCTTGTGATAGTGGAACATTAAGGAGTCTATGGATCATGGAGTTGAAAGCAGCAAGTTTGTGTTGATTTGGGTGGTTGGATGAGTTGTGAATGAGTGTGTCTGTGAGAGTTGGTTTTCTGTAGATTTTGAATTTGTGCATGTTATTTAGTTTTTTGATAGTGAGATCTAAGAAGTTCAAGGTGTAGTCTGTTTCATATTCTGCTGTGAATTGTAAGTTTTTATGGGTTTTGTTCAATTGTGTTAGGAGTTGTTCACACTGTCTTTGGTTTCCATTGTAAAGTACAATAATGTCACACTATCAAAAAACTAAATAACATGCACAAATTCAAAATCTACAGAAAACCAACTCTCACAGACACACTCATTCACAACTCATCCAACCACCCAAATCAACACAAACTTGCTGCTTTCAACTCCATGATCCATAGACTCCTTAATGTTCCACTATCACAAGCTGACCACAAAGAAGAAATCAATACAATCAAATATTTAGCACAACAAAACGGATACAACACCAATCTAGTAGAAAAAATCATGAATAAAATGAAAAATAAAAATCCAAAACCTGCAAACCAAAACAGATTTGTCACACTCACATATCTCAACAAAAAATCACACAAAATAGCTTACATCTTCCAAAAATCCGGATTTAACACAGCATTCAGAACAACAAACAACCTGAAACACCAGATCCAACAAAAACCAGCTCACCTAACAAACAGCACAATTCACAAATTCAACAAACCAGGCATATATAAGCTTAAATGCAACACATGCCCCAAGTACTACATAGGACAAACAGGCAGATCATTCAACATAAGATATAAAGAGCACATCAAAGCACTACATTCCAACTCTGACTCAACATTTGCAGATCACTTAATCAACACTGGGCACTCACACAATAACATCCAAACTGACTTGGAAATTCTACACACATTCCAAAAAAGCCACAAACTAAATACACTGGAACAATATGAAATATTCAAACACCATAAACAAGATAGAACAAACTTACTCAACGACCAAACACAATTCAAATCAAACGCAATTTTCAAATACATAATGGCTGCTCATCCTAACCCAAACAGAGCATGACCCCTGGCGGCAGGCTGACGAAGCTTCTTTTCAGAAGTGAAATGCATTCCTCAAGCATCTCCAATATATGTGAGTAAAACATTATTTAAAAGTGAAATACAGTGTCAGTTTTAATATTAGATTGTTCATTAAGTATTTCGTCATGGAAAACATCACAGATTTCAACACTGCAGGACCAGCAGACTTCCAACTATTCAGGAAACTTGTTTTGAAGGTTAGGACAGTGGCCTCACACATTAGCTTTAACAAAACTTGCTTAAAACTAAACTTAATTCCTACTTATGCTAGAATACAAGTGAAATTACCTAACAAAGCTGCTAAAATTACACAGAAAAAAGTACAAACAATTTACATGAAAGAATCAGTAAGACAGTTACATAACAAAAAAGACAAAATCAATCAAGAACTCTACAAACTTCATCTCAGAATAGCTTACAACCATAACAATCAAGTCATCATGAACCTAATACAGAATACTAATTCCTGGGTGGAGCACAAATTGAGAAAAATTCATGAAAAACATAACCTCAAAATCCAAAACCTCCAACCAAAACAGAAACTGATATTAACTTCCCACAAATTCCACGAAAGGACAGTAAACCTTACACAGATACAATTCACTCCTACAGAAAAGAATCTCCTCAACAAAGGACTAAAATATAACCTACCTTCCACACAAAAATTCAACACCATGGTGAGACAAGCTATAGACTCTGAAACCAATATTCAACAAACAATAGCAGAAGAACAAGATAACCTAAGACATGATGTTTTAAAAATCATCAAAACACCGAAATACATACAACAAAACTACACCTCTGAAATCAAGACAGCTCAATCACTACAACAAAAAGCAGAACTACACAACCTAACTTACACCAAATCAGACAAAGGCAATAGCACAGTCATAATCCACACTGATGAGTTGAACAGAAAAGTAGATGAATTCATACAAAACAACAACATCCAACAAATTCAAAGAGACCCAACACCCAAATTCCAGAGCACAATTAAAAACATTATAAATAAAACAAAACACCTCTTTAATGAAACAGACAAACGATATATGAAGCAAATTCACCCTTCTGCACCAACTCTTCAAGCCCTACCTAAAATACACAAAGTAAGCACACCAATCAGACCCATCATAAATTACAGAAAAGCACCAGGATACAAATTAGCCAAACAGATAGATACTCAACTACGCAGACTCATCAATATCAATCATCCATCTCATATAAAGAACAGCACAGACCTCATAAACAAAATAAAAAATACACACATCCCACATAATTCCACACTAGCATCATTTGACATAAAAAACCTGTATACAAACATTCCTGTAACTGAAACCATTTCCATAATAGAGAACATACTCAAAGCACAAAACAACCCACCTGAACACACAAAAGAACTAATTGAGACATTAAAAATCATCACATCACAAAACTACTTCACCCACAATAACAAGTATTACACCCAACCAGAAGGACTACCAATGGGATCCCCAATCTCCAGCATCCTAGCAGAAATATTTTTACAGCACATAGAGAATACTAAAATACTAAAAGACACCAAACACTCAAACAAAATTATTTACTGGCACCGCTACGTTGATGACATTATTGTACTTTACAATGGAAACCAAAGACAGTGTGAACAACTCCTAACACAATTGAACAAAACCCATAAAAACTTACAATTCACAGCAGAATATGAAACAGACTACACCTTGAACTTCTTAGATCTCACTATCAAAAAACTAAATAACATGCACAAATTCAAAATCTACAGAAAACCAACTCTCACAGACACACTCATTCACAACTCATCCAACCACCCAAATCAACACAAACTTGCTGCTTTCAACTCCATGATCCATAGACTCCTTAATGTTCCACTATCACAAGCTGACCACAAAGAAGAAATCAATACAATCAAATATTTAGCACAACAAAACGGATACAACACCAATCTAGTAGAAAAAATCATGAATAAAATGAAAAATAAAAATCCAAAACCTGCAAACCAAAACAGATTTGTCACACTCACATATCTCAACAAAAAATCACACAAAATAGCTTACATCTTCCAAAAATCCGGATTTAACACAGCATTCAGAACAACAAACAACCTGAAACACCAGATCCAACAAAAACCAGCTCACCTAACAAACAGCACAATTCACAAATTCAACAAACCAGGCATATATAAGCTTAAATGCAACACATGCCCCAAGTACTACATAGGACAAACAGGCAGATCATTCAACATAAGATATAAAGAGCACATCAAAGCACTACATTCCAACTCTGACTCAACATTTGCAGATCACTTAATCAACACTGGGCACTCACACAATAACATCCAAACTGACTTGGAAATTCTACACACATTCCAAAAAAGCCACAAACTAAATACACTGGAACAATATGAAATATTCAAACACCATAAACAAGATAGAACAAACTTACTCAACGACCAAACACAATTCAAATCAAACGCAATTTTCAAATACATAATGGCTGCTCATCCTAACCCAAACAGAGCATGACCCCTGGCGGCAGGCTGACGAAGCTTCTTTTCAGAAGTGAAATGCATTCCTCAAGCATCTCCAATATATGTGAGTAAAACATTATTTAAAAGTGAAATACAGTGTCAGTTTTAATATTAGATTGTTCATTAAGTATTTCGTCATGGAAAACATCACAGACTTTCTAAGCGATCCAATGCTGTCTTAAGCTGAGGCTTAATGCTGATAGGCACCCGCCTGGATGAATTTACCACAGGTATAGCATTCTCTTTCAAAACAATTTTATATTCTTCAGGATATATGCCATTAAAATTATCCTTATGATCCTCAAGGAACTTTTCCTTTTCTTCACTGACAGAATGAACAATAGAGCTACACTCAGCACCTAAAACTTTCTTACCCATACCCACTCTAGCAACCAAATTTAACTTTTCACAAGCCTTCAGCCCTAAAATTGGCTGACTCACAGTATCACAAATTACAAACTTTATGTCCCACTGGAAATTATTCAACTTACATGGTAATATGACATACCCTACAGCTTTGACTTTAGTATTGTTATAAGACACGATTGTAATGTTGCAGTCATCATGAATCTCAGGTGTTTGAGTAAACTTGATACCCCGAAACACACAGAGAGGCAACACATTACAATCAGCTCCAGTGTCAAGTTTGAACTTGACCAACTTATCCCCAATTTCTAAAAATTCTTTCCAGTATGAGCTCTCTGACCGTTCATTACACAAGAGATCAACATAGAACTCATGTTTATCATCAGAAAAATGCTGAAGCTCACTAACCTTCTTTTGAGTCTTTAGTCGACAACCGACAGAAAAATGATTAGCTTTACCACAGGTGTTACAATTTTTGCCAAAAGCCGGACAACTTGCCCGCTTGTGACGCCGCCCACATTTCTTACAGTTGTACATGTCTGGAACTGGACCATTGGATTGAGAAGAAGTTACTGTCTTCGCCACCGCATCAACCGCAACTGCTGACCCAGACGGAAGGTTTCTCAATGCCTGCTGCTGTATCTTACTCATTTCGGCAGCCCGACAACAGTCCAAAGTTTGTTTCAACGTAAGGTTAGGCTCCCGCAGAAGGCGCTGTTGCAACCCGACATCATGAACGGAAATAACTATCCTATCACGAAGTAAAGAATCTGCTTGGTCACCAAACTCACATGATTTAATCATTTTTTGTAAGTCTGTCAGAAAATTGTCAAATGGTTCCATAGGATTTTGGACTCTTGTAAGAAACTTATGTCTTTCGATTACCACATTGGTTTTAGGTTTAATATAATCGTCAAATGCACTGTAAACATCCTTTAATGTCAATTTGTCACTTCTTAAATTAAAATTATTATAGACATGGAGAGCATCCTCCCCAATGCAATTTAAAAACATAGCAATTCTTCGCTTATCGCCGACATTATCACCATCATTTCCCGTGGCCTCGAGATACAAGTTAAACATTTGTTTAAACAGTTTCCAATTCTGCACTGATTGTTCGTCTAATCGAAGGTGCACTGGTGGCTTGAAACACTCCATTATAATATGTTCAAATTCAATAATAACAAGTGAGCAGCCTTCAACTCACAAGGAATACAAACAAAAACAAATAGCTAGGTTATCTTTACACAAGCACACAACTGTTACCGAAAGTCTGTTCTGCAGTCCAGCACACTTCTGACACCATGTTTTGTTATGGATTTATTAACAAATACACTTTTTAATTAGAACAATTATTTATTAGAACAACTCACGTATGGTTGGACACACCCGAACCTCCGGCTCATTCTTACATGTTCATCATCGATCTCCTATATCTAATGTATCGATAGTCGATACTCATGATACAAAGATATCGACAATATCGATATACATTACAGTAAGAGTTCTTATAAGAACTGATATTTATTTGATTTGAGCATTGGTTGAAATTCACAAATACTCAGAGAACGATGTTAGCAGTCTGATGTGCAACTACAAACTGATCTGATCGTGAAAGTGAGTGATCGTTTGAGGTAGTAGGCTACGCAATTGAAGTGGGAAGAGGTCAGCCTACCGGCAGTACAGTCAGGTTCGGAACGGAATATGCAACTACAATGAGCATTCTTCATAGGAGAAAGAGACAGCATTCTTCTAGAAAGAGACAGCAACGTCGAGAATAGGACTATACACATATGGGAGTCAAAATGCATAATATGCATGCGTGATTAATCGGCTCCAGCAAAGTTGTACTGAGCAATATTGTACTAATATTAAAAATTATTGTACTTGACGTAACAGGCAGGCTACATTTTTACTTTTCATAAACGTAGGCTTTTAGCTATTGAAATTAATTTTGTAGCTTGGGATAAGTTTGCTTTGTTTGAAACAAATTATTATTCATTAATAGACCTAACCTACTGAACTTGCCAGCCAAACAGCTTAAAGGAACAGCTGATAGAAGTCAACCGTTTTTAATCATATGGCAGACCCCTTAGCAGCGTTATTTACACTGTCTTTGAACAGCAAAAGACTTTGCACTTTGCATGTAGGCTACCATACAGTCGGAGCCTTGCAATATGTGGGAAACATATGACTGGGTATGATGAAATGTTATTATGCCAGGTTGATGACATCTGTTAAGTGCAAATTTCAAAATATTTGGCTGTTTATCACCAAACTTTTCAAAAATCGTCGATTTTGGGCCCATTTTGGGGCTAATTTTGAAACTTTTTTCCAAGGTACATCTAAGGCCGATACTTAACATGAATACCAAATTTTATCTGATTTGACCTTATGGTTCTCTAGAAATTGTTGTCACCTAAATTTTCAAAAATCTTCAATTTTGGGGTAAATTTTGAAACCCTCTCTTAGCATGCGTCTAGTCCCCCTACTGAATATGTGTACCAAATTTTATCGTTTTTGGTCGAGTGGTTCCTGAGAAACTGTGATGAATGAGTGAGTGAGTGAGTGAGTGATTCAGTCAGTCAGTCAGTGGTATTTCGATTATATAGATATAGATTCACAAGACATCTATCACTTGAAGTTCAAATTCATCATTGCTCTGATACACAGATTTATTTTCCACAAAAAAGATCCACCTTACTCATATACCTATTGCCCTCATATATATATGAGGGCAATGGAATTAGTGTATCTATAGAGTAGAAAAATTATTTACCACATAAAAACAGCTGTTTATATTTATACTAGCCGGCAGACTCGCTTTGCTCGCCTTAACCGTCTAGCCAGGGGGCTCCGCCCCCTGGACCCCTGGGGGGTCCAACTAATTTCCATTGTGATTAGATAAATTTACAGAAATAGGTGATTTTGGGGAGAATTTTGATACCATTACTTAGTATGCATCTAGGGTCTTCTAGGCTTTGATTTGAGCGTTGGTTGAAATTCACAAATACTCGGAGAACAATGTTAGCAGTCGGATGTGCAACTGCAAACTGATCTGATTGTGAAAGTGAGTGATCGTTTGAGGTAGTAGGCTACGCAATTGAAGTGGGAAGGGGTCACACTTACCTAACACACTTGCCTAACAGGCAGCTCGGCTACTTTTTTACTTTTCATAAACGTTGGCTTTTACCTATTGAAATTATTTTGGTAGCTCGGGATAAGTTTGCTTTGTTTGAAACAAATTATTATTCATTAATAGACCCAACCTACTGAACTTGCCAGCCAAACAGCTTAAAGGAACAGCTGATAGAAGTCAACCGTTTTTATCATATGGCAGACCCCTTAGCAGCGTTATTTACACTGTCTTTGAACAGCAAAAGACTTTGCACTTTGCATGTAGGCTACCATACAGTCGGAGCCTTGCAATATGTGGGAAACATATGACTGGGTATGATGAAATGTAATTATGCCAGGTTGATTACATCTGTTAAGTACACGTCTAGGGCCTCAACCAAACTTTTCAAAAATCGTCGATTTTGGGGCTAATTTTGAAACATTTTTCCAAGGTACATCTAAGGCCGATACTTAACATGAATACCAAATTTTATCTGATTTGACCTTATGGTTCTCTAGAAATTGTTGTCACCTAAATTTTCAAAAATCTTTAATTTTGGGGTAAATTTTGAAACCCTTTCTTAGCACGCGTCTAGTCCCCCTACTGAATACGTGTACCAAATTTTATTGTTTTTGGTCGAGTGGTTCCTGAGAAACTGTGATGAATGAGTGAGTGAGTCAGTCAGTGGTATTTCGATTATATAGATTAAGATATCAGAGGGCAATGAAATTAGTATATCAGCTGATAAAGATTCTATAAAAAGCCTAATCGTATTTTTTATTCATCTACAGCTGATGATAACTCAAAATATATTATTTTGAAAGCTATTGCGAATTCCATATAGTGAATACAACTATTATCTATAAACATAGAGATACATTATATACAATGTATAGATATATTAATGAAGGGCTGAGACCTATCCTTTTGTTTCGCCTCAAAAAGGATGAAGGAGTGGGTCAATTTCATTGGCAAACTAACTTGATCTGTATTAAGGTTCCAAGAATGTGTGTTTAAAATTTGAAGTTGATTGGTCAAAGCGTTTAAAAGTTATCGTCCAACATACAGAAAAAGCCTCAAGCCTCCATTCACGAGTCAAAACTAAGAACTCGCTGCGCTCGTTCAACAAAAATAATTTTATCGAACTTTTGGCACTTACTTTGGGTACAGGACAGTCCTCGATGTGATAGCCGCCGCTCTCAAATAGTTTATATATCATGTCATTAAAATGCCGCTTAACAAATTTACACAATTGACTGCTGAATCTGATAACATTCCCTACACCGGTTTGGGTTTTCTTCTTTACATCCACATCAATCTGAAATCATTGAAAGATTATGTATTCACTCAGATAAAACCTTTCTTCAAATTTTACATCAAATTATATTGAAAACAAAGTCTATGGAGCCTTACCATTTACCGGTCCATGGAATTTTACTGGAGACAAAGGCATCTCATTGGTTATTCAAATTTTTTAACGTCCGTGAATTTGAATAGATCAATTAGGGCCGTTTCACACACATCGATATTGGCCATACGATTTCAGCCGTTCGGTTGATCTCGAACAGAATGTACAAAAGTGAACAAATTTTGAACTCCAAACGGTTTTATGGGGATAGATAAAGATAAAATTAGATAGATAATGCATTGAATAAGCAATACAAATTATTGTACGGAGAATTTTTAAGTATTTCAAACTGCCCACAAGTTTACTATACTTCAACCCGTGTCCTGCCGAACGGCTGCCGTCCTAGTCGAGACATTCGGCATAATATCGATTGTGAGAAGAGCATAATATTTATTTCTTCACGCCAGCACTGTTGGAATGTGGACCGTTCGAGATTTTAAAGGGGCCTCATACGCCACCAATAACATAGTCCAGTAATTTTAGATCAAAATCGGCCATAAAAAAAAATGATACAAGCAAGAAACTTGGCACATATGTACTACTTTTCATGCTGAATAACATACTAAAAGTCGTCGGCGATAATAAATCATCATGATATTTCCATTTCAATTGCAAATAATTGGTTGTAAATTATAAGATGATTTTCCACCTTGGAAGCTAGGGCGTGGTTTGGTGAGAGATAAAGGGTTGTACAATTCTAGAGTGATAAATGCCCATTACAAAAATGTCTACTGTCATGGTTTATCGATTTGGTGAGAATTTTGCCATGTCAACTATTGATTTCAATGAGAAATGATGAGTCAAACTGTATGTTTGAGGAAATTTCTAAAAAGGTTTTTTTCAATTTTCAATTTTATGGCGTAAGGGTTATGATATCGAAAAAAATTAAAGAACAAAAGTTGTAGATATTAATCTTAAAAACATTTTTTATTCGAAACTTGACATGCGGTGGATAGTTGACATGCGGTGGATAGTTTTCGAGAAAATTGGGGAAAACTGAAATTTGGCCGTCATTTTTCAAGATGGCGGCTGAAGCACAACTTTTATCGCCGACGACTTTTAGTATGTTATTCAGCATGAAAGGTAGTACGTATGTGCCAAGTTTCTTGCTTGTATCATTTTTTTTTTTTAATTTCCTAAAATTACTGGACTAACATTAGCCAACCAGTAAGACTACCGGTACTGGTGTTTTGTGAAATCCACACGACTGACACACACACACACACACACACTCTACTCTCTCTTATCATATAGATATCAAAAAATATTTAAAAAGTGAAATAATTCAATTCTTATATGTATATAACTTACTGTAACATTATCATCGATATCAAATGGAAGTGTGAAGTTGCAGTACATATGATTGTGAGTCCGATTGAATTTTGTTAGTTTTATGTACTTTTTGATTTGGTCTTTACCCAGGTAAATATCATTTTCACAGGGTGAATAACCCTTAAGGGCAACCGTTGATCCCTGGAATAGAAAAAAAATAATCATCTAATATCAAAACTGACAATGTGTCAATTAAATAATTGAAATTTACACTCACTTTTTTCGGAGGATGAAGCCCACATATGTCTGAGACCTGTGCGTGGGTAATTAATTGGATGATGGTGATTGATGAGTTGACCTACAGTCTTAGGTAAGTTCCGAACCACCGGAGATACTGGAGAGAACTTTAACTCGAGATACTGAAGGAATGAATTTCACTTCTGAAAAGAAGCTTCGTCAACCTTCTTTTCAGAAAACTAGGGAATACACTCAGCAATCCTGTGACGTTTGGCGAACGCTGCTTGTTTACTGTCTTGTGGTCAGGAAAACCATTGGTTTGTCTAAACGTGCTCTTTTTTGTCAATCTGTTAATTAAATCTAGTATTATTTTCTTCTTTCAAAATTTAACACGTTCACTGCGTCCTGTTTTTGACTCCCGGTATGTATTACAGTAGAAACAATTAGTCTGGGCGCGTGGCTCTGGTTTCACTACTAGCCGTCCTGTTAAAAGTTGACTAGTTGACCTTGAAGACATCTGCAGCGTCGCACGGGCGACATGTTTTTAGAAATGAGCGATAAACACTACCCTCGCCATGGCTGACTACCAAACGGCCATGCGCCCAGACTAATTGTTTCTACTGTACTTGTGTGTGGCGGGCATCACTGGTGCCTCCCGACGGAGATGAATTTCAGTGAATTTTATTGGAGTGGGGAGCTACAGTAGAACGCTCTATGAGAAATTTTTATAACTACTTAGACCTCTACTAATGAATAAAAGACGAAATTGTCACAACCACATTTATTAAAACTTGAAGAAACTAGTTTCGGTTGTTACACCATTATCAATCTCAATGAAACTAGTATGAGTAGTTTGATTGGGATTGATAATGGTGTAACAACCGAAACTAGTTTCTCTAAGTTTTAATAAATGTGGTTGTGACAATTTCTTCTTTTATTCATTATGGATACATTCCACAATATCACCTTCGCCACTACAAAGAAAGTTAGACCTCTACTTTTCCTAGGACAAATCGTATTCCACAAAATTCCTCTCATACACTAGCAATCTGTAAAACAGAAAAATTCGTTTTTTCTCAGTAGACTACATTGGATAATTAATAAGTCTAATAGTCTCCTACCAAAGAACATTATTTTCTGAAGGCGCCCAACCGGCAATTGGGAGGTCCGTGGTTCGATTCCCGGTGTGACTGATATTTTTGTACAGTAGCATTCATCGATTTCCATCAGCTATTCAATACTGTTGTCAATATCCGCCATTGCGGAAGTCTTCAGTATAAACTAATAGCAATTGAAGAAATTCTAAATTAATTCTGTTTATGTATATTTGTCAGTTTATTCAATTGTCAGTCACTTCAAATTAACTTGTGAGATACGAGCCGATATGGACAAGTTAAAAATGAATGCTGCTGTGCAGAAAGAAATATTGAAACCAGAATTTGCGTACTTTGATCAAAATCAAAGAGAAAACTTCAGTAAGTAATTTATTTTAAAAAATCTTACACAAATAAAAAAATCCTGGACTGGAATAAATAAAACTGAACTGGAAGCGCAATGGAAGGAGGAGAGCACAGCAATTAGCAGCAAAGCCGGACTGTGTGAACATCACAGTACAGTTGACGCCAGTAGGGGTTATTGCCGATTGAGATGCGACCAATCACAAGACAGGGGGGCGTGGCCACCCCCCTTCCCCCTCCCCCAGGTCAGACATTTTGTAAACGCCCACCCCTTCCCCCTGTCGCAGTCAGCCATTTTGTTTTTAAGGTCACATACCCCCCTTCCCTATGTGCCCCCACTTTATTCCCAATAGATTAAAGGGGGACCCCCCGCAAGCACCAATGAGAGAGGACCTTTCCCCCCTGACCCCACCTCTCACAGAAGGTTCCCAATAAATATAGAACATACAGCTTTATATCTATATATACATGCTTTCAATTGTATATCTATATATACCTGCTTGCAATTACTATATCTATATTTGCAATAGCATCAGCCCCCCGCCCCCGCCCCCCGCCCCCCGCTTTAGGTATTAATTGCAGCTTCACACTTGCTACCTCCTGCTGTGATTCTCAAAGCCCTCTCTCTCTTTCGCACGTGCAGTGTTAATATACCCCCCTGCCCCCCAGCCCCGGACAGTGCTTCAGATATTAATAACACTTCCGCCCCCTGCTGTGAAAAAACTATTTCATAACGTTTAAAAGCAGAGCACATGCACAAGTTTTATGTAGATTTTTTTATGTGACTCATTAAGCTGTGGAATAATAATCCTCTCTCTCTACCCTCTCTTTCTTTTAGGCAAAGTTGGCATGTGCACAAGTTTGTGGATTGTGCTCATTAACTTTTAACATGTTCTCTGCGGGAGTGAACCATCTACATCAACATGACAGAGATGAACATACATCTACTTTCTCTCTCAGGTCATTAACCTTTGCATGAATAATCCTGTCTGTGTGTGAGAGAGAGGCTTTCTCTCTCACTCTCTCTCAGCTCATTCATTAGCCTCAGTTGAAAATTCAAATATGCTTTGCAATAATATTAAACTCATCTATAGCTATACCAATAAGTAAACTGAATGACCAAAACATGGCATTATTGAATCACGTGCACTACCTTTTGAATCTCGTGCACATGCACTCTTGATGTGAGGTGTGCAAGTGAAACTGGATCCTCCAATAGATTCATAGCCACCTGCTATTAGTAACATGGTTTCTAGGCAAGCCCAACACATAATCGCGTTTAGCATCATTAAATGTTGTTAGACACAAATAGGTGTAGAATGCTGGTGTACTTTTTCAGGTCATTAACCTTTGCATGAATAAACATGCCTATTACAATGTTGTTTGTGAGTAGCTCACGCCGACAGTCAAATCCTTTTACATTTTTTATCTGCTAAATCATATAGAGCATCCCAAAGTTCGTTTGTATCTGAAATAATTTGTATGGGGGAATCGTTAGAACACCCATAGTGCAAATGACCCTCCTCACTTATAACTATATCTAGGAGATCATATATTTCAGATAAAATAGGATAGCAGAAATTCTCATATAGGTAAGAAATCACCTTACTTTACTTCAACGAAGGCTGTTTCAACGAAAAAGAGAGGGTAGAGAGAGTGAGAGACAGAGAGATAGCTCCACTTCTACTCCTATCACGTGACCCCACCCACCAGGCCAGCACCTATAAATACCACACAATAATTTGCATTCGTTCAGTTTGATTAAGACAACGAAGCAGTAAACATGGATAATTCCAAGGTTTTTAATGTCCCCATGCTCTGTGGGAATAAAGTGAAGCCTACCAGTGAGAGGTTCGGTTTGTGGCTTCTAACAGAAAACCTGTGCAATGACAACCTTGTTACAGATATTGGACAAATTGATTATACTGCTGGAGAAGAACTGTTGGTGCATGCTGATTCAAATCTTGTGCCTATTACAGAGACCTTTTGTGACAATATAATGCTTGTGAAAATTTGTGCTTTGGAGGACTGTGAGGAAATGGATAAGAGACGGTTTATTCTAAAAAAAGAAATATGTGGAGCATTCAATTTATACTTGAGAGGAAAATTCTCCAAAATGGTGTCAGCTAAACATGGAGTTAAAGCAAAGTTACCATATTTATTGGACAGTGGAAGTGATATGTCTAAAAAAATTCTGCAAGTGCTTGACGAAGACAACTATAAAGAAGTGAAACATAAGTACCAGAATCCAGTGGGGATACCCTACAAAGTGGAGCTTGCCGATGTTCCCATCGCCACATTAATGAAGGAGTTACCAAAGTTATTAGAGCAGCTTAGGAAGGAACATTTCTATCTTCTGGACTTGGACATAACACAGGACTTTGCTGGAATATTTAACAAGAGTGGGATGTGTGACTTTTTAACTACAAATCATTGTTTTTGCTTCCAAGGAGAGTATAAGGAAGACTATAATGTGATTGTAGATAATGATAAAACTGTTGGGATTGATTGCTTGACATGGGTTAATAATAATGTAAGAGTGAAAATTTATAATAAGTTTATTTGTCAAATGACAAGCCCTGGTGTAAATAAGCAGCTGGGTAACCATATTGTAGACTTTATTGCCTGTCCAGATACAAGATTACAGGAAACCTTTACCTCTGATTTAGCTAGAATGCATGGCATCACACGTTTGGAAGCAACAATTTATAACTACAGCATAGGAAATAGCACCAACTATAGAAAATTTGACCCTATTTGAGATAGTTTGGCACTCTTAAATGACAGTAAAAATTATTTTGAAAATGCTCCAATATATTCTGTATCCTTGTCTAAGATGTGGTCCAAACTGACAGATAGTTTAAAGAATAGCTGTTGCTTGGTTTATAACAATCTTTTACAATATGTTTACTGGGGGAATAGCAACACCAAGAAATTGACTGGAGTACAAGTAAAGCTGCCCACCAATCCACAGCATCGAAATAAAATAATATCCTATGTCATTTCTGCATTTAGCTTTAATTTACTACCCATTAATTATGTGGAAATTCGCGAGGATACAGACAACAGGGATAACATTAGTTTCACACAAAAGTGTTATATTAAGAGTGGTGAGACTTATTTCTCCAAGTCGACCACCACTTTCTCTACTATTGCCAAAGAGGTTAACCTAGATGAGCTAGGTCTTGTTAAAACCAGTAATCTTATACCTCAAGTTTTAAGAAAAAGAACAAACATAACCTCCAAGCTTGCTCCCTATCCTGTTAAAGAAATAGATCCCTTGTCTCCAATCACAGTGCTATCTGCTAAGAAGCGTAAGCTAGAGCTGGATGAAATTAATCTTAAACGTAGGAAAGTTGAGTTTTTAGAAGCTACAGAGTCCATAAAGAAACAGCATAAACAGCTAGTAGAATATGAGAACGAAATCAAAGATTTGAGAGAGCAGCTTGAACCGTATTTTTATTCACATTGGAAGAATTTTGAACCAAGTGGGGTGTATCATGTGACTGCATTTACTGTGAATAATAAGGAAAAGTTTACATATGTTGGGGTTCTAGGGGAAAAAGATGGCTTGAAACAGGTTTACTTTGTAAAAGGGTACCATAAAAATGTTTTTCTCAATGCATACAAAGAAATAGAAGATCTTAAGAAAGTAGGCTATTTTGTAATCCCCTACAATGACGAAAAAGATATGATTTGCTTGCCAAGAGGAGAAACCATTTGTGTAATTACTGTTAATGGTATGGCGAGCTATAATGGTAACACATTTCCAAAAATAGAATCAATCAAATTTTCATCCAATGTATGGAAAAACTTGGAAGATACTTCCTTTACACAGTCAGAAGTGGAGCAATTCAACAACATTACAATGCTGGAAATTAAAGGGAAAGTAAAAGTAGGACAGTGCAAACGATTGGAAGAGTTAGCAGAAGGTACAGAGTTGGTCATTATTGCAATCAAACAAGTATGGGCTAGAAATAAGAATCGGTATATATTACAGTTTGAGAACCTAGATGCATTGTATGTCTCGAATTATTGGTTGGAGGAAGAATTGGAGAGCTCTAACATAGATTTAAATTATAAAATTAGAATCAGGTTGGATGTCCTTAAGCATACCCCCAGTAGAAATAAGGAAAGAGTTGTTTTTTGTATTTAATATATTGCATTGTAAACAGGAATATGTATTATTTTATGTTGTATTAATAAATGGAGAAATTATTGTGAATCTATCTTTTGCGTTTTCCACAAACACAATGGAGGAGGAGGAGGAGGAGGAGGAGGAGGAGGAGGAGAAGCAGGAGGAGGAGGAGAAGGAGGAGGAGGAGGAGGAGGAGGAGGAGAAGGAGGAGGAGGAGGAGAAGGAGGAGGAGAAGGAGGAGGAGAAGGAGAAGGAGGAGGAGTAGAAGTGGAGCTATCTCTCTGTCTCTCACTCTCTCTACCCTCTCTTTTTCGTTGAAACAGCCTTCGTTGAAGTAAAGTAAGGTGATTTCTTACCTATATGAAGTAAAGTAAGGTGATTTCTTACCTATATGAGAATCACAGCAGGAGGTAGCAAGTGTGCAGCCGCAATTAATAGCTAAAGCGGGGGGCGGGGGGCTGATGCTATTGCAAATATAGATATAGTAATTGCAAGCAGGTATATATAGATATACAATTGAAAGCAAATACATAGATATAAAGCTGTATGTTCTATATTTATTGGGCTACCTTCCGGCGGGGGAAAGGTCCTCTCTCATTGGTGCTTGCGGGGGGTCCCCCTTTAATCTATTGGGAATAAAGTGGGGGCACATAGGGAAGGGGGGTAGTTGACCTTAAAAACAAAATGGCTGACTGCGACAGGGGGAAGGGGTGGGCGTTTACAAAATGTCTGACCTGGGGGAGGGGGAAGGGGGGTGGCCACGCCCCCCTGTCTTGTGATTGGTCGCATCAGAATCGGTAATAACCCCTACTGACGCCGTACAGTAAAAAAACCGTACCGCAAAAAAACTGTATCGTATGAACGGGCCTAAGCTGCTAACAACTTCATGATCGTTGCTATAAAAAAAGCCGAAACATATTTAGTCTTATTTCTAAACATAATCCGTACGAAGGACGGGCACAATAGCTAGTATGGTATAAAGTTTGGATATTAACAGTGAGATTTTATGTGAAGCGAAGTCTGGACAAAAGTACGTCCATTCAAACTTAGCCTTGTAAGTTGTGTTGAGGAAGAGGAAAGAGTAGAAAAAAGAAGAAGGGGAGGAAAAAGAGAAGGTTGAGGATAAGAAAGCGGAGAAAAAAGACGAAGAAGAAGGAGAATGTGTAGAAGAAGTAAGGATAAAGAAAATGAAGAAAACAGAAGAAACATGAGAAGACGGAGATATAGAGGAAATAAAGAAGATAGAGACGGAGAAGAAAAAAAGAAGAAGAAATGGAGAAGTGGGAGAAAAAGAAGAAAAAAGAGGACGAATGAAAGAAGAAGAAAAGAAGAAACAAGAAGAAGAAGAAGAGGAAGGAGAAGAAGAAAGAGGCCGAATGAAAGAAGAAGGAGGATGAGAAGGAGAAGAAAAAGAAGCAGGAAGAAGAGGAAGGAGAAGAAGAAAGAGGCCGAATGAAAGAAGAAGGAGGAGGGGAAGGAGAAGAAAAAGAAGCAGGAAGAAGAAGAAAAAGAAGAAGAAGATTTATGAGAAGATGAAAAAATGAAGAAGAAGGATAATGTGTAGAAGAATATGGAGGAGAAGTAGAAGAAAAAGGAAAAGAAGAAGAAGCAGCGAGAAGAAGGAGGAGGAGAAGGATAAGAAGAAGAAGAAGAAGAAGAAGAGGAAGAAGCAGGAAGAAAAATAAATAGAAGGAAAAGAAGAAGAAGAAGAAGAAAAAGAAGAACAAGTTTATGGAATTTTTGTCAAAATTCTAAAATTGTCTTAATACAGTATTAATTTTTAAAAACCACCCGCCCCCAAATCATAATCGTGGGGTGAATTTTGACTTTGCATTTCTTAACTCATATTCTTATGTTTTTTTCTTCTTGGATTTCTTCTTCCATAACGATCTGCGTTGTTGATATTAACTTTTTATTGTAAATTCAACTACTTGCAGTCAATTTTTCCTATGTTTTTAATTATTTGTTAGTTTTTGTGGTTTAGTTGTAGTGCGTACTATATATTATTGGGACTTTATTCCATTCATATGGCACTCACAGCTGGCTCTCAGGTACCGGTGCCTCAGGCATGCCTTGCCTTGCAGTGTCTTCAAATGTAATTGTTTGAAATATTTTAGGAAGGGAATATTACTTAAATTTTATTATATATTTTGTTATTTTACTAAGTAATTTTGCTTCACGTAAAATAGAATTTAACAATACTAAAAGCTAAAAGAATAAATTTGAAATTGTTTGCAACTTTATTTATACATTTGAAGAGAAAATAAGTTTGATTTGATTTGTTTTTGAGTGAATTCTTACCTCAAACAGTTCAGTAGAGCATGCCATAAGAATTCCAGACGTTAAAAATGTGATTGTTAATAGCAACCCATGGGACACCATTTTTGTAAATCAAATTTCTAAAACTCTTCCAACAGATGAAAGATCCACCTTCAACTCTTTCACCTCCGTATGTGCCTGTGTGTGATATTTATCTTGAACAGATTCGCTTTCGATTCCTAAAAATGTTTATTTTTTAAATAAATTCAACAGAAATAAATATAGAATTATTACAGTAGAGTATTTTTCAAAATATTTAGGAATCAAACCCACATCTCTGATAGAATTTCACTAACTGAGAAGTATTTCAAGCCAATGATCATTCGAACAAAGGATTCACTTCCGTCTATCCAACAATTTATCCATCAACAACCATAAGAAATTATTTTTATCAAGATAAAAATCAATAATTATTATGGAAAACACCAAGTTATCAAATGAATAAATGTGGTTTAGTAATTTAATGAGTGACAGAACAGACCATATTCTGTGATTTTGATTTCATTTCATGTTTTAATTATATTCATAAATATTAATAATAGTTTCATACATTCATTGTGGTACAAACCAAACAAAAGCTATTACTTTCTGGTTGATTTCCTGCTATTAATTTCAGGTATTGTGATGATAGTGTTGATAGTGTCCATAAAATAATCGCCGAGTTTTAATTATGCATGATAAATATCTATTTGAATAGATAGAGATTATCTTCGAATAATTAAAATTTTGTCGCTCTTTTGTTTGACTTCTCTTTTTCTGTTTTTTTTTCTCTCTTGTGTTCTATCTTCCTTTGTCTCTTTCTCTTCGTTTTTGTTTCAGTCATCTTAATAATTTTTTTATCCCATCTTTTTAGTCATATTTGGGGTAAAAGTGGCGGTTGGATGCTAGCAGTAATTATGATGTTGAAGATCCATCTTGTTTCCACTAATATGTAATATAAACTTTAAAAAACCCTTTTAAATGGAAATTAACTCACGTTATGGCGTGACGGCCGTTTCGCTCTGTTGTCTAGAGCATCGTCAGACGACCCACAGTACACTGATTTAAGGTATGAGTATGTGACATAACCCTCAAACTCATACCTTAAATCAGTGTACTGTGGGTCGTCTGACGATGCTCTAGACAACAGAGCGAAACGGCCGTCACGCCATAACTTGAGTTAATTTCCATTTAAAAGGGTTTTTTAAAGTTTATATAGCAGTAATTAGTGGACCTAGTTGTTCTTGTTCTGTATCAATCTCACGAGTTGATCCCTAGCCGATTCTTCCCCTTCTCCTGCACCTCTCCGCTACTGTGTGTTGCAATAACATCAGCCCTGGGCACAACTAGGCTAGTTGAAGCTGGCTGAAGCGCAGAAAACCTGTTTGTCTGTGGCTGTAGTTTTCAGCTTTGGAATACATCTATAGAGCATGTGCGGTTTACTTCCTACTACCTACCGCCGCAAAAAACCAGGGATTAACTCGTGAGTCCAATACAATAGCTGCCAGAGTAGATGAGGAGCGATAACACATTGCCAGAACCCACAGTTTGCTGACCGAGCATATAGAAATTTCTTTTGGTCATAGAGGCCAAAACTGTCCTTTTAAGGGCAACACAAATCAAAGGAGTAGAGCTCCAACTCTCCTAAATAATACTTATATTTAAACAATCTAATATTAAAACTGACACTGTATTTCACTTTTAAATAATGTTTTACTCACATGTATTGGAGATGCTTGAGGAATGCATTTCACTTCTGAAAAGAAGCTTCGTCAGCCTGCCGCCAGGGGTCATGCTTTGTTGAGGTTAGGATGAGCGGCCATTATGTATTTGAAAATTGCGTTTGATTTGAATTGTGTTTGGTCGTTGAGTAAGTTTGTTCTATCTTGTTTATGGTGTTTGAATATTTCATATTGTTCCAGTGTATTTAGTTTGTGGCTTTTTTGGAATGTGTGTAGAATTTCTAAGTCAGTTTGGATGTTATTGTGTGAGTGCCCAGTGTCAGTTTTAATATTAGATTGTTCATTAAGTATTTCGTCATGGAAAACATCACAGATTATATTTAAAATTGGTATTCATTAGTTTGGCCATAGCATAAGCATATAATAGGGGGACAAAACCAGCCATGGAGTGGGGAATATTCCCACTAAAATTTCACCTTTTTCGGTCAGGTAATAATGAAAATGCTTGGAAATTTAGCTGTATTTTGGAAAGCATTTTATAAACCTATTCTTAGTCCACGAGCAGGTCTAAATCTAAAAATGTATACCAAATTTCAACTTTTAAAGCCACGTAGTTCTTGAAGAACGTAAATTCTGAGAGTATTCTTGAGAAAATTCAATAAACCTTTCTCAGTAAATACGCTTCTACATTGAAAAAACATAAGTCCATTCAATTAAGTTTCCATCAATCCATTCCATCAATTTAGTCCAAGACTAAATTCCACCTTTTATGACCAAGTAATTCTTGCAAACGCTATAAAACGCTAAGAAAATGTCAAATTTGGGCATATTTTAAGGAAAAGTTCAAAAACTCTTCTTAGTACGCATTTAGAATACCATCCAAATCTATATATATAAAAATGAATGTCTGTCTGTATGTATTTATGTATGTATGTTCCCTATAGACTTCAAAACTACTTGACAGATCGGCATGAAACTTTGGGAATATGTTGTGTGAATATTGGGGATGGTTTCTGACCATACATTTTAATAGGGGAGCTAATAATTATTATTAATTAAACCATTTTATAGACCTAACCTACTGAACTTGCCAGCCAAACAGCTTAAAGGAACAGCTGATATAAGTCAGCAGTTTTTAATCATATGGCAGGTCCCTTAGTGGCGTTATTTACGCTGTCTTTGAACAGCAAAAGACTGCACTTTGCATGTAGGCTACCGTGCAGTCGGAGCCTTGCAATATGTAGGAAACATACGACTTGGTACATGGGCGGATTAAAGGGGGGGCGACCGCCCCCCCGAGGGCTTGCACATTTAAAAAAATTAAAAAGAGTAACACTTGTGACATGCACACGGTTAAATTTTAATTGTCCCGCCACAGACAGAATACCTCCAACTTGTCTTACCACTCCGCCTCCGCCGGCCGGGAATTAACAAATGTTGTAATACTTATTTTGCCTTATTTTCTATATTACCTTTACTTTATCTTTAACTGTTGACATGATTTTAATTCAATGACGAATTAACAAATGACAGAGAATGAAGGAAATCTTATATCAAGTGAAATTAGTTTGAATAAGATTAATCTTTTATAGAATAGGTAGGGGCATATAAATCTCTGTTTGTTTTTCACCTAATACATATTTATTGTAGTACTGGTATTATGAAACATGAAAGAATGTTGAGATTAATTAAAATATATATATAGGTCTAAAAATCATCACGATCACGAATGAATTACATAGACTCTGTTCATTTCTCTGTAAATTTTGATAAAAATTAAGCTAGTAAAGCAATTTTTGTTCAAGACATATTGTATTGTATGAAAAAATTTGTATTCCTAATTCCACATGAATATACAGAAATAAACTACTCTAGCTAGGGGAAATTTGATTGTTCTTAAACACGAAAAATTATATTTCTACTACATTTTAAGTGCTAGAATGGTGTAAAATGCGGTTAAAGGCTACTAAATTTCAAAAAGTTTTATTCCGTACCCCCCCCCCCCCGGCCAACGGGTATTTTTACCCCAACGGGGTATGTCGCCCCGTCCCATAAAAATTCATTAATCCGCCACTGACTGGGTATGATGAAATGTAATAATTATGCCAGGTTGATGACATCTGTTAACCAATGCAGCTAGAAATTTGAAATGCAGCCTCAGCGGGAGGTGGCGAATAATAAAATAAAAAACCTAGCTTCTACCCTTATAGTCATAGGAGGTTTAAATTTGAAATGTTTCTTCATTCAGAGGTGGTGATTAAGAAAACAACGAAGCCTCTATGATCAGCTGGAAGAGCCCCAGGACTAACTTCTTTCCTAATTTTAAATGTAACCTCAGCGGGAGGTGGCAAATAATAAAATCAAGGAGAATTTTTATGAGAATGCAGCAACGCGCGTTGGGCCAGCTAGTACCAAATAAATAATAGAAGTGGATAAATAAATAAGTAATTTTTTTTAGGATGAAGCCCACACAGGTCTGAGACACAGTTTTAGGTGGAATCCGAAACACCGGTAAATTATTGGAACTGGTATTTTAGTTGTATGTCTCCCTCACTCCTATCTGCTCTATATGTCTCTCTCACACAGTCAAGATTCATCCAGATTGTGCTACTGGCTTCCTGCATGATCGAGATATTGAGCAATTTTTGGAAACTGCTAGTAGGAATTATGAATGAAAACAGTATAAAAAGGCTCTCTCGTCTGTGTTGAGTCAGTTTGTCATCTGCGCTTCAACATTTGTGTCCAGTGGCAGCTTATACAGACCGTGTGGTGACGTGAACAGTGACTATTTATATAGACAGTGCATATTATCCAGTGTAGTTTATTGGCAGTGTATATTATCCAGTGCAGTTCCTGATTGGCAGTGTATACGCATTGTTTTTATGCATATCAAGTGCTTGTGATCAGACTATGCTCTGTAAGTGTTCCATTTATTGAGTGTTTAGTGTAGTCATTGGACATTTATTTTCACTTCATTGAACATTTTATTGGATAGTTGTTTATTTGATTATTGATCAGCCTATTCATAATTAGTAATTAATTTTTTTAAAGAGATACTGAAAACTCAGTATTAGCTTAACATTATTGATCTGTTTTTCTTGTGATTAGTGCATGTTGTAAGAGTAATTTGTCTAAATAAAGTGAGAGTGTTAATTTCACGTGTTGCCAGCATTATTAACCGACTTCCAAAAACAACAAGGTTACTATATTCGACCTGTTTTTTTTTTTTTATGTTTGTACATCAATATGTTTGAACAATATTGAACCGATTTCGATGAATTTTTATTAAAATGAAAGAGCATCGCTCAGCGGTGGTCCCATACAAGTTTCGCAAGGATCGGCCCAATGCTTAGCCCAATATTAAACAAAAAGGAGCATTCTTCGATGTCTTCATTTCAATCAAGTTTGAATAGGATAGTTCCACACATAACCGCCAATCGGATATCCGGTGTCGTTTACCAGGCTGATCATTGTATCATATGGAGCGCTTTACATCTAGACGGTTTTCGAAATCATATGATGCAATGCAATTATGCCGGGTAAACGACATCGGTTACCCAAAGCTGGTTCAGTGTGAAAGAAGTCTTTAATGACTTCTTTTGACCAATCACATGAACTTAATTTGAATCGAGAATAAGAAAAATATAATATTTCAGTCCATATGTTCATATGAAAATTGTAAATAATATTTAGTTGATGTTATTGAGTCATAGGAATAAGGTTATTTAGTTGCAATCATAACACAAAAAATATCGTACATAACTCGTCCGGGAAGATGTTTACCATACTCGCACTCAATACCGCACTCACCTTCATCTCCTGCGTTTACTTATCATATTTTCAGTAAGCACAATATTTTCCACACTTGTAACGTAATATAGGCCTACTATTTCAGTGTAGGTATATTCTGAAAGGGACCACATCAAAATGAATCAAAAGCCATTTTCACTTTTAAGAAGCCTTTCGCTATTATAATTCTCCTAAATACAATATTCCACATTAAATAAAACGTTGTAGAATTTTCCTTAGTTTATCTTTTCTTAGGAGTGGATTTTTAGTTACTTAACTATCGATGTTATAAATTAATTATTGGCTTGCTAATTTGATAAATATTTCATAATGTAGGCTTTAAGAAATTTCTCATGTTTTCAAAGTTTGAAAATTCAACTAAAAAGCTTAAAATAAAACATATTTTAAAACAAAAAAAAACCGACTTCAGTGAAATGATAAAATACTCACGTACTAAAAAGTTTAAAATAAAGTATTTACTTTAAACTGAGAAAATTTTAAATTTCATACAAGTAATCTTTTGAAGTCGGCGCCAAATTTCCCATAAACTTCTAAAATATAACAGAATTACTCTGTGATGTTTTCCATGACGAAATAATTGAACAATCTAATATCAAAACTGACACTGTATTTCAGTAAAAGTGAGTGTAAATCACATTTAATTGAAATACAGTGTTAGTTTTGATATTAGATAGAATTTATTATCAATCACTTCCTGGTGGTTCGGAACCCACTTAGAACTGTAGGTTCAACTCATCAATCTCCATCATCCAATTCATCACCCACGCAAAGGTCTCAGACCTATGTGGGCTTCATCCTCCAAAAAAATACAGTGTTAGTTTTGATATTAGATAGAATTTCTTATCATATTTTTAAAATATTTGGCGCCGACTTCAAAAGATTACTTGTATGAAATTTAAAATTTTCTCAGTTTAAAGTAAATACTTTATTTTAAACTTTTTAGTACGTGAGTATTTTATCATTTCACTGAAGTCGGTTTCATTTTTGTTTTAAAATATGTTTTATTTTAGTTATAGAACCCATAACAATAAATATTATGTTCTCTTCTTCATTTATTTCTGTAATGAAGCGTTTCCAAAGAAATAAGCTTTCTCAAGCTGGCAGATTCTCTGCGAAATATTTTTGCAAACACCTGTATACTTTTTAAGGGAAGTGATAGTCACGAGCCGTGGCAGTTATCTGTCAGTCAGATAAGATAAGCAGCAAATTCCTGGTCCATCTTTGTAAGGGTGGCCGATTGTATCGGCCACCAAAAAAAGACTGTTATCTGCTATAAAACCACTTCCCAGTCATAAGGAACTAGAAACTGTAGGTCCAACTCCTTAATCACCATTATTCAACACTTCACCCATGCACAAGTCTCAAACCTATTCAGGCTTTATCCTCTAAAAAAAACATTACATTATTACTGTAACATCAAATTTAATGTATTACATGTTTAGGAGGTTCTAGAGGCTAGAGATCCTGCATTAAATTACATGATTGTCAGTTAGGTATGAGAGGGAAACAAATTATTTTTGTTATCTGAACCCAGCTGCCTAGTCGAATTGAGTTCTGCCAGGCTACAAATTCTATTTACACCTATGGAAGTCGAAATATACATCTTAATAGTGTAACAATATTGTTATAAATGCTATCCTATTATTACAGGTTCTGTCACTAAAATAATGCTGGTAACACTTGAAATTTACACTCACACTTTATTTGCACAAATTGCTCTCACAACATGCACTAATCACAAGTAAAACCAATAAGAAAAATATAGATTAATTACTTTCAGTGAATAATGAACTTTTGGTATCACTGTACAAAAGTTATGAATAATCAGATCAATAATTGAATGAACAACTGTTCAATGAAGTAAAACGAAATGTCCAAAAACAGTTCAATTCTCAATAAATACACTTACAAAGCACAGTCTGATCATGAGCACTTTATATGTGTAAACACTATGACTATATACACGGTCACTCAACTGGTGATGCTTACTATACACCATCAATCAACTGGCACTGGATACACTGCCTGTATAAACGGTCACTGAATATGAAATCACACTGTCTGTGTAAACTGTCAGTGGACATGTATGTTGGGTCAATCAAACAATACTGACTCTTGTTTACATATGAAGCCATTTTATACTGCTTTCATTCATACCAGCAATTTCCAGAAACTTCTCAATGTCTTGACCACTCAGAACATAGTAGATAGAAGATTCTCCATTATGCACAAAAGTGTCAGAGATGGAGATATGGCAGATAGGAGTGAGAAAGACATTCAGGGAGAGTGAGTCAAGAAGAGTCAATTTACAATCTCTTTGAAGCATGTTCCATCTGAATGGCAGCAATGTTTACAAAATGAATAAATGGTGAAGACCATGGATGGCCAACTGGCGGCCCACAGAAGATAAATAGTATAGTATTTAATAATTTATTCTTCAAATGAAAATAAAGAATTTTTGTAAATATTTTTTAGGATAACAATGCATAGAACATAGATACTTTGAACATGGAATCTTACTTATAACATTTGTAACTTCATCGCTTCTCAATTTAGTATTATAATTTCTCAAATTAAATACTTAAATAAAACGTTAAACTTATTTGGGTACTTAAAGGCACTGGTGGCGTGGCGGTCTCCATGTGATAGGCGTGGCTTTGCATCTGCGCAACTCACTTGCGCATCTCTTTGCAGTCTCGTAACACACACTGCTAAACTCTCAGTGGCAGTGCTTTATTGCTGTGATCTGTTTAAAAGTCAGTCAGTTTATTTCTCAATGAGTAAAAAACGTTTTCTAGAATAAATGGGAAACCCAATATCTTTATGTAAATAACAAGGACAATAAACCTCAGTGCTTTAAGTGTGTTTGCAGGAAGTACGCTGGTTAAGCAAAGGAAACTGTTTAAAACGATTCTTTGCTTTAAGAAAGGATGTAACTGAATTCTTCAGTGATCATGTCAACCAGGGCCGTAGCCAGGGGGGGGGGCCAGGCCGGGCGTAGCCCGACCTGGCAAAATGTTCGCCCGACCTAGAGGGAGCAAATTATTATGGATTTAAATTTGAAATTACAGAATAATAGGAAATAAATTAAATTTGGAGGAAGAAAACCAATTTATTTGTCTACATTTCTAATATGAAGGGAATTTCTGAACAATTGCATATATTTTTAACCGACTTCCAAAAATAATAAGGTTTAATATTCGACTTGTTTTTTTTACGCTATTTCAGTTGCACAGTTCAGTGGCGTACCGATAGTGGAGCGAGTGGAGCAGTCGCTCCAGGGCGCAAGGCTCTGAGGGGCGCCCTGTTCTTGAGAGAAAATTGCCTTTTTCTCACAAAAAATGTATTAATATAATGAAGTCCAAAAGGGTAAAATGAAACACAATTTTAAAAAATCGTATGTTTACATCGCTGCGCATTACTAAAAGGAACATTCATTTCAAATTTAAAAGAAATCGGTTCATGCGTTTAGCCATAAATGCGTTACAGACAGAATGCAAAACGATCGAGTCAAAAGAAGCAAATAGTCGAAAGTAGCAAAGCCAAAACAATTTAAATTGGGTGACAAAAGGTATAACAATTTCAAGTAATTGAATGAAGACTTTGAATTTATTCTGGAAAAATAAATCCACAAGAAGTTCAATTTTTTTATATTAACAAGAACAGGACTGACATACTTCACATTTGAATCCTATTTCCAAAATATAAATTTTTTTATAGGAATGACTTGCAAAATGCTAAAAAAATAACTGCAAATAAATTTATAGAAAAGTGAAAAAATCCAAAACAAGCTTTTTGGAAATTGATAAAAGCAGAATCTGACCTGGCGAAAAATCATTCTTTGGAGATTCGCATTTCTGACAAATAACTTATGGCGTAGTTGGAGGCAGGAAAAAACCGCTGATTCAGTAAATGACCACTATATTAATATCAGCCCAATCGGGTGGTTGAGTGTGAGACTGAGAGTGAGACTCGTAAGGCACTTCCGCTCCAGGGCGCTTAAAACCTCGGTACGCCACTGGCACAGTTCCACCGAAAAGTTCTTGGTTACAGCTAGAAGTGATTCAGAGTTCTAGAGAAGTAGCAGAAGAAGTTGGAATAGAACCCGTTTTTTGAGAGAGAAAATCTGGATTTGAAAATAAGGAAATGTTTGATTACAAATCAACAGACAAATCTGAAAATATTGCAAGTGACCCCTCAGAACGTTTTAAGATCCAATTTTTTCACTGCTATAGACACAGCTTGTAGTGCTGTAAAAGAAAGGTTTTCCCTGTTAAATGAAGTATCTGGCGTCTTTGGATTTTTGTATGACATTCCTGACCTTAAAAACAAGACTATGTCAATGTGTAACAACTTGGAAAAAGCATTGACAATCGAAAAAGATAATGCTTTGAATGAATCTGACATTGCTGCTGTATGGGACTGTGTTCTGAACCAAGAGGAATTTCTCATCATCTCCATGCCACAGTAACAAAACCTAAAGAAGTCCTAAATTAAATTTATGAACATAATCTGTAAAATGGGTTACCTAACATTTGTGTAGCCCTTCGAATTTTGCTTACTTTGTCACTTTCCATAGCTAGTGCTGAACGAAGTTTTTTCAAAACTTAAGTTAATTAAAACCTACCTGCGTAGTAACATGTGCCAGGAGAGACTCGTGGGTTTGGCGACAATTTCTATAAAAAGGGAGTTAGCAAGACAGTTAGACTCAAAAGCCCTCATACAAGAATTTGCTAAGCAAAAAGCAAGAAAAGTTCCATTTAGACTTTAGTCTTTATGTTTCTCGAGGTTTGTGGATACTGTAGGTACAGTATTATATTGTGAGTTTTATGTAAAATTTACTTCCGTTTCATTTACTTATCCCAGTAATTAATTAAAGGTTATAAAATAAAGTTTTTTGTTACATCAATTATTAACAAAAAAACATATTTCCAAGGTTCCATACATGGTAGACCCTAGACCCTACCAAAGGCACTTTAATAATGAGGGCGCTGAATTTATTTTTGCCTAGGGTGCCAAAAACCCTAGAGCCGGCCCAGGGTTCAAGGTTGCAAATTAATTTGAAGTGATACAGTACTAGAACTTTTTGTTTTTAGGCTCGCCCCTCCTGAAATATTGCTTGCCCCTCCTAGGCCTCAATCCTGGCTACGGCCCTGATGTCAACACACCTATAGTTCGGTGGAAATGAAAAAAAAAACTTCTTGATTTAATTTGTGGATAAGTTAGCTTTTTTAACAGACATAACTCAGCACATGAATGAGCTGAACTTGAAGTTACACGGTCGAAATCAAACAATACTTGGGTTAGTTGGACACTTAGACAAATTTGTAAGTTGATTAAAAATTTTCAAATCCACCTTCAAAAATCTCATTCATTATCCCCCTTGCAAAGAAATCATGGAAGAAAAAGCAGCTAGTGACTTCAGTTTTTGCATTCCAGCTTTAAATATATATGCCTTTGGATTCAATTAATGAACGATTTTTGGATTGCAATGAAATGTGGCCACATCTTCTCTTATTTAACTATCCAATGACTTGTGATATTTCACAGAAAGACGATAACATCCAGTTAGAATTCTATGATTTGCACAGTGGCCCATGTTTTTAGTTAAGATTGGAAACTGGCATTTCATTTTGGAGACTGGTGCCAGAAGTAAATTACCCTAAACTATGTGACTTTAGCAGGAAAATAGCTTTTATGTTTGGAAGTATGTACATTTGTGAGAGCACTTTCTCAACAATGAAGTTTATAAAATCAACAGACTAACAGACAGCCCTCTCCAAGATCTTCTGAAAAAAGTAACTACTTTCATTCAAATTTACTGTGATGTGCTTTTGAATGATTGTGCTCTCATTACAAGAAATGTAGAAGTAATTGCATTGTAGATTAGATGTGAAAGTATGGTGAACATAGTATTGTTCCGGTTCTGAAGTTTCTAGTAAAATTCGGTGCTTATTTTTAATTGATTTATTTTATTGGTTATCTTCAAATCAATAAGATTAACTTTCCAGTGAAAAACATTAGTGAGATAGACATGTTGGAAACCAACATATTATTTTTGTTACCGTACTTGTGTACAAATTTCATTCATAATAACTATGATTTGTTGATTCCAACACTCAACTCATTTTGTTATAAACTTCATATAATCCTTTTTTATAATAACTTTCAATATAGAAATTAACGTAGTTTCTCTCTTAATTGGAGCTATTTATTTGAAATAGAGTGTCATCTTTGCTGTGTGAAACCTTCGATTTTATTTGAAAAGCAAATTTAACACACAGAACTTTTCTGCGTCTTTCGCCCCTGAGAAGAACAGCAGTGGCCTCATAGTAGTCACCATTCGGAATGTAAGGAAAGTTGTGCAGTTTCATATCCAACACCGAGTCCCAGAAATAGAATCCCTGTAACAAAATGTTAAGTTCAATTTCAAGTTGATATTCAAGCAGTTTTAGCTGTTTCACACATGAGCGGTCTCAGGTGGAAAGTCCCAGTGGATGGGGGGGGGGGGGGGCAAATGAATTTGATTATTGTTCAGTATTGGGTATTTTGTGTGTTCATTCTTATCATTATCCACGCACAAGTCTCAAGACTTGTGTAGTGTGTAGGTGAAGTAGTGTGGCGAAGGTGATAATGTGCAAGTCTGAATTATTATCCAGAATTAATAAGAAGACATGAAGTTGTCACAACCACATTTATTGAAAATAGTGAGATACTAGTTTCTGTTGTTACACCATTATCTACCTCAAACAAACTTAAACTAAAGTACAGAGTAACTTAATATAAGATACTAAACAGGGAATGATACTATTGGCTGAGACATCTCACATTCCACTTTTGCTGAACTCATCATTTCAACAGGCCACAGTTATACAGATATTGACACTAATTTAGACAACCTTCACTTCACTCACAAAATCCAGAAACTCAATGTTTTAGAACAATATGAGATTTACAAACACACAAAGCAGCAACCTGACTACACTTAAAATGATCAACTTAACTTCTTCTAACATACCCTTTTTGACAAAATAATCCCAGGTTCAAATCTCCCGCTTACTCATCCTCCCCCCAGCCCTTCGCCATTCCAACATCCATAACCTCAAACTCATGACTTAAACCAGTGTATTGTAGGTCTTCTGACAATGCTCTTGACAACAGAGTGAAACTGCTGTCACGCCATAACGTGAGTCATAATTTCCACTGAAAGTGTTTTTTAAGTAAACAAGATGGATCTTCAACATCATAATTGTTTTGAAATGAAACATATAGAATGTTTAGTCTATAAAAATAATTTTATCAAACTTTTGGCATTTACTTTGGGTATAGGACAGTCCTTAATGTCATGGCCACCGCTCAGAAATAGTGTATTCATCAATTCCTTGAAATGTCGCTGCAGGAATTTACAGTATTGACTGGTGAATCTGATAACATTCCCAAATCCGGTTTGGGTTTTCTTCTTTATGTCCAGATCAATCTGAAATCATTGAAATATTTGTTTCAATTTTTTTAATGCTTTTATATTCACATAGATATAACCTTTCCTCATATGTTTACATAAAATTATGTTGAAAACAATGGTTGAGTTCATGGGAGCCTTTCCGTAAATGGAATTTTACTGGAAACCAAGTCATCTCATTGGTCTAATCAAATTGAAAGTCGTTTCAAAATTTGAATAGATTAATAACAACATGTCTTAGTTTCCAGTAAAGTTTCATTTAAAGTTTGTACGTTTATAGTCCATAAATAAATGGTAAGGTTCATGGGAGCCTTACCGGTAACCGGTAAATGCAATGGTGGCATCTGATTGGTCTATTCATATTCATACATATTGTTACGGGTTCTATGTCTAAAATAACGCTGGCAACACTTTAATTTATCACTCACACTTTATTTACACAAATAATCCACAACACGCACTGATCAGTAATGTCTTACACAAAATAAGCAATCAGTTCGGAACCCATCTAAAACTGTAGGTCCAACTCATAAATCACTATCATCCAACTTATTACCCACGCACAGGTCTCAGACCTATGGGCTTCATCCTTGATATCGATATTGTTCAACTACTGATAAAGAGTTTTAAATATTTCTGTACAAAAATCAATCACTAAATGTTAAAAGGCCGATCTAATATTAAATAATAACTGTTTAATAAACTGTCCAATAATTTAAGAAGAACGTTGAAAAATAACAATTAACTTATGTAGCACAAGTCCGTAATACAATAAAAGCTATGAGTAGAGTCCACTGGTATAAATTAAATAGGAAAAAGAATTATCACTATAGGCACAGTACCGGTATACGGTAATTAATTATCACTACTGACACTAGTTATGTATCTCGACAAATTTTAAAGAAGACTGACTAAACTTTTACAAAAGCGTTCGCCTTAAATAGGTTTTTCAACAATCCAGAAAAAACTCCTTCTTTCTATCAACTTCTAAATAAACAGATAAGGACTCTTGCATTTTCCACAATATTCAATAAGATTACATTAGATTCTAATTAAACATCTAGAATACTCTACAAAGTTCCATGTAAATACCATAAAAGTGTCAAAAGAAGAGTAATTAATTGCTTTGACCACAAGACTTGTTGACACAAGCGATAATGATGTAAATCCTTCTTTCCATGTTCACAACAATATGATGAAATTTATATGAACCAATCAGTTGCCACCAGTAACATTCATCGGTTACCGGTAAGGCTCCCATCATCTCAACCAATTATTGTTCTTGGATTTCATGTTCCATAACGATCTGCATTATTAATATTAACTTTTGTTGAAAATTAACAACTTGCAGTCACTTTTAGATTGTGAATATATAAATAAATGTACTCACATGTGGCCGAACGTTTTTGAGTTGTTAAAACCCAACTTTAAGGGCCTTGCGCTCACGTATGAATACATTTTTTTATATATTCACAATCTAAAAGTGACTGCAAGTCATTAAATTTATAAAACTGTTTTACAAATGCCGGGTTACAAAAGAATGTCCCAATTTTGAAGGACTTTATTTTCAAAACATGAAGACTTACCAGACGTTTTGACCATTCATATGAAAAAGCACATTGAAAAGTTTTATAAATAATAATAATATCATCGTGTGACCTGGCTGGCTCAGGTCTGGTGTCAGAGTTATCAGGTCGCACCTGAATAAGTTCAGGGCTTCTGACGTGACTTAACGACTGTTTTTAGGCAGCCGGGACCGACAGCTTAACGTATCCTCTGAAACACGGGAGTGGCCCGAGGTAAAAACTTTCGGTCAGAACTGGGATCGAACCCGGGACCTTTGGGCTAGCAAACCAGCACTTAACCCACTCGGCTACGGCCACTAAATGATCAAAAGTTATCATAATATATGTTAAAAAGTCAAAAACTAGTGGTTAACCCGTGCTTTGCAATGGGATTAAAAATAGACTTAATTAAACATGTGATATATAGATTTCAACCGCCAATGCCAATACAACCCCAAAAAAGGGATTAGGAGCTGTAATATTGATATGGACCAATTGTGTTGCTTTGACTTGTGACTTGAAGCTTGTTTGCATCATAGTGACGTATCATGTATCAGCTGTTCTATGACCCCCTGTATCTAAACACATTTTAAAACAGTAATAGTGCCCATAAGTGAATAATTTTGAACGTTGATTTTTAAAAATGTAAAAATAAAATAAGAAATCGGGCTTTGAGGTGCACTAAATTGAGTTTAGAAGAAGCTTTGTGCCAAATTTGGTGTTCCAAATCATTGCCGGTTTTGTGAAATCCACACGACTGACAAACGCGCACACACTCACACAAGAACACCCTACTCTCTCTTATTATATTGATATTGGAAAGTATTTAAGAAGTGAAATAATTAAGTTCTTATTTAAGTATTACTTACTATTAAATTTTCATCAATATCAAATGGAAGTGTGAAGTTGCAGTACATATGATTGTGAGTCCGATTGAATTTTGTTAGTTTTATGTACTTTGTAATTTGGTCTTTACCCAGGTAACTATCATTTTCACAGAGTGGAGAACCCTTAAATACAACTGTTGCTCCCTGGAATACAAAATAATATAATCCTATATAGTAAACAGCTGCTATCTGTCGACGAAAATCTAATGCTGGAAAATAAGTGATTAAAGGAGGATAAAAATAAGATTACTTTATTTACATAAATTCACAAAAGTCCATTATAACTAATTGAAAAGCATATTATTCACAAAAGAATATTATAAACAACAATAGATTGTATAGTGTAAAAGTTTGGATATTAAGAGTGAGATTCTATGTGTAGCATTTACATTGAGTTAAAACTGAGATCTCACTAGGTTCGGTCAATGGGAGTATGAAAAAATTGAACATATTATTCGTTTCATAATTCTTCCTTATTTAAGATGGGATTGTCATATTAAAAACATGTGCTTTAGACTTTCAATGCATAAATAACGTATATAAAACTGGTCAAATTAGAATAAGCTAAATTAGTCTACTTTGCTTATGCACAGTCTGTCTTCCAGTATGGAATACTTGTACGGGGAGGAGCAGCAAACATTCATCTTGATAAATTATTCATGCTACAAAAATATAAGTTACAATAAAATCTCTTTTACTCAAAAATAGACTTTATTCTAGCAGCGCCCTTTTCAATGATTTCAAAGTATTGACAGTAAAGCAGTTGTATGTGAAATCTATTTTACTATTCATCAATGAAAACAAAAATATGTTCTTCCCTCAAGAAATAGTTCATAACATCCGTCATCCAGGTTTTGAGGCTATAAATAGCAATTCAACTGTTTGCAGAAGACAATTCATGTTCACTTCATATGAATTAGTGAATTCCATACCTATATATTTTAAAGATGCACCAATGAGAGTAAAATTTAGAAGTTTATTTGATGAATGGATCCGATCAAACAATAGCTTACCCATATTTGGACTTTGTATTTCCCACCTTACATTCTTATGTTTTTTTTTCTATCTAGTTTGAATTATCTGTTAGTTTTTGTTGTTTACTTGTAATGTGTACTATATCTTATTTGGACTTTGTTCTATATATGCAACCCACTACTGCCTCTCAGGTATGCCTTGCCTTGCAGTGTCTTCAAATGTAATTTGAAATATTTTAGGAAGCAAATATTACTCAAATTTGATTATATATTTCGATATTTTACCAAGCAATTTGTTTGCTAAACTTTATTTATGCATTTGAAGAAATAATCAATTTTATTAGATTTATTTTTTAGTGCATTTTTTAATAATTCGAGCAAACTTCTTACCTCAAACAGTTCAGAAGAGCATGTAATCAGAATTCCAGACATTAAACATGTGATAGTTAATAGCAATCCATGGGACACCATTTTTATAAATCAAATTTCTAAAATTCTTCCAACAGATGAAAGATCCACCTTTAACTCTTTCACCACCGTTTGTTCCTGTGGGTGATATTTATCTTGAACAAATTCGCTTTCAATTGCTGAAAATGTTTTAAAAAAATAAATCCAACAGAAATATAAAATTAATACAGTATTTTTCAAAATATCTAGGAATCAAAATTACATCTCTGATAGAATTTTACTGACTGAGAAGTATCTCAAACCAATGGTCATTCGAACAAAGGATGATCATGGAAAACATCACAGATCTACTTTTGTCTATACAACATTTTAATTATTGATACTCATCAGAAACTATTTTAGAATCAACATTAAAATGAATAATATTATTATGGAAACACTGATTTATTAGACGAATAAATATAGTTTTATTGATGTAATGAGTAACAGAATAATCTGTGATTTTTTGTAATTTCATATTTCAATTATAGTTTACAAGTATTGATAGCTACCGTTCCATACATGCATTGTGGTACAAACCTAACAAAAGCTATTAATTTCCGGCTGACAGCAACCTACTGTGATGGTGGTATTGATAATATCCAAAAAATAATCGCTGAATTTTAATTTTGACTGACAAAGATCTATTTGATTATCTTCAAATAATTAAAATTATTACTTTTGGCCTTGAATTATATTTTTGTTGGGGTTACGGAGTTCATGAATTTATTGAATGTAAGTTGGGGAATATGTTATTTTATTTAAATAACTAACTTTATGTTGACTCCAAAGTAACAAGTTTTTTTGTATATTAAGTCTTGGAGACTCCAGTTATGGAGTTTATGACAAGTCAAATTAACAATAATTATACAATCTAGTTGCCATAATTACTATATCAATTAGTTGAGGTGAGGCTTGATGTTATTGTTAAATGCTGTTGAAAATTAATTTCTGAAACATTGAAAATATGTCTAGCCTGTATATTGATGTAATGCCATATTACTAACCTGCTTGTACACGATTAAATAATAATTATTGAGCAAAAATGTATTTTTTCGAGTATTTAAGCCCACCTTCTTGAACTTTAAAGGGAACTGGCGGGCCGCTTATCGCAGTTGGTTGGGGCGTCGCAACTTTAGCTCGTTTCTGCGGTCGTGGGTTCGAATCCTGCTCCTCCGTCTGGCATCTATGTGTTATCATTCACCTCATTACCCACACATAAGTCTCGGACTCAAGTGGGCATCATCAGCAATAAAAAAATGGAACTTATTAGAAATGTTATTTTCAGGTGATAACGACAAATTTTGGACAAGTTTAATATAGATGCAATATTCTTATAGACAGTAATGATGAATTTTCGTATAAAAAAGACAGCCGGCAGGCTCGCTTCGCTCGCCTTAACGTGGACCTCCCGGGTTCCACGTTAAGGGTACCGGGTACCATATGGAAAGTTAAAAAGTCCTGACAAAAGGTCCGATTTCCACAGAAAAGTCCTGACACTACGAAAATGTAATAATAGCTGTGTAATGCAAAGCATGAAATATCCCTGTATTAAGTGCAAGAGCGAATGCAAGTTTCATGCCTCTCAAAGTCGAAGAATTGCTAGCGATTGTGTTAATCTACTTCTTTGGAAAACAAAGAACTTTTCGAGCGAGATGTTAAAAATATGTATCAAACTTGCATTGACTACTAGGCCAAGTGGATGCAGCCTTTATTCTGCATCATTGATGATTTTAAAATTTTCAATTGCTGGTACTGAAGGGAAGCGAAATTATCAACTTTGAAGAAACTGCTTCATCAATTCATTACTTGAGTGGTTGAGGAATACACATCAATCATCAATGATGTGAAATTGTTTGATAAAATAGCAGTTTTGAACACATTTCTATTGAAACAAGAAGACTCATTTCTCGATGAAATGCCTCAAAAGTTGTGGGTATCAATTTTCAACAATATAGGTACTGCAAGGATCCCTGAATTTTGTCTGTCAGTATAATTTTTCTGTTACTGCCCAGAACGCAAAGATAGAAAGAATTTTCTCTTTGAAAACGTCTATCTTTAACCTCAATCCGGGCTTTGCTTGTAGTGCAATACAATTTGAAAAACTTGACATGTGAAGATTTTCATAAAACAGTGTCAAAGGACAAAAATGTATCTGTGATGTTTGTGATGTTTTCCATAATGAAATACTTAATGGACAATCTAATTATAAACTGACACTGTATTTCACTTTTGAATAATGTTTTACTCACATATATTGGAGATGCTTGATGAATTCATTTCACTTCTGAAAAGAAGCCTCAGGCTGAAGAAGCTTCTTTTCAGAAGTGAAATGCATTCCTCAAGCATCTCCAATATATGTGAGTAAAACATTATTTAAAAGTGAAATACAGTGTCAGTTTATAATTAGACAAAAATGTACTTGATAAGGTAGCTGGACAAATAAAATATAACAGTACTAATTAGTTTCACTATTGATTCAGTCTATCCAATTTACTTGATAATTTCAAGTTGATTATTTTCTGTAATGTAAATTTGAATATTTTTTCTCTTTGAATTCAAAATATTGAAAAAATCTTTTGTATTTAATCGAATATAAAAAATCCTGACAATTCATTTAAAAAGACCGCAGTCCTGATGAGAGCCTTGAAATCCTGACATGGTAACCCTACTCCCGGGGGGTCAAATTTATGCAGAACCAGTAGGTTCGCTTACTTGCCATGGATAGGTTCAAAACTGAACATGCATACTAAATTTAAACTTTTTAAGCCACGCATTTTTTGAAAACGATAAAACACGTCAATTTTATTCTGGGTGTATTCGTGAGGAAATTCCATAAACTGTTATTGCTGCGCTTCTAAAATCTAAAACTAAACATTTAATAGACTTACCAAATCACCAGGGGGGGGGGGGGTGCTGGTAGGTATAATTATTATTGAAGTTGTCAGTGTGTTTACCCCCCCCCCCCCCAGACAAGGGAGGTATTACCCTTTCCTAAGTACAAATTGATAGTTCAGATGATTAGAGAATATATTTTCAATTTTTAATTAAAGTTAAAGCCACTCAACTTTCTATTTTAGTTAAAACTTCAAGCTTTTCAAGTAAGCATTTTATTTGAATCTTTGTATGGAAATTGGCTTCAGATAGGGGTGCTTATAAGCACCCAAAGCACCCCCCTTGGGTGCGCCACTGGTTGAGAACGCTGTAGAACGATAGGAAAACGTCAAATTTAGCCGTACTTTGGAGAAAATTTTCAAAACTTCTTTTCAAGTTTAGAACTGAACATGTAAACCTAATTCTAACTTTTTCAGCCACGTAGTTCATGACAGGCTCTCAACTTTCTATTTGCTACTAGGTAGCAGTGTAGCCAACACAAAAATACGATGTTATTGTGGCCAAAGCCGACATTTAACCGCCCAGGCTGTCAACATAACACTTCAGATGAGACATATTGCATTTTCTGTGAACAACTGTTTTGATGTAATTTTATTGAATAATTGTTGGTAAACTTCATATTTTAATTTTGTGTTGCAATATTAGGCTATTTATTGTCTTTGAAATTCCATAGTATGGGAAGTTTAATTTTTCTATACTTCCGCTTGACATGCCGAGCTACTGTAGCACGGTCGGTCTGTAACGTTTCTACTCGCTACTCGCTTAGCTACCAACTCGCCCAATGTAATGGACCCTTTCTTGTCTGTTCAATCAATAGCTGAATCAATAATAATAATTATTATTGCAGCAGTTAAAGAATTAAATCAATTTATTCAAAAAGACTCCCAGCTCTGGAATAGTGCTGTTAGTTTCACTTTTCACCGCTAGATGTCATGCCTTGGCCTTTCGTCAAAAATGCTTGTTCCTTGATTCTACTGCTATTCCACTGGTATAGATTCTGTATTCAGCCCACGCTAGATTGAACAATCATGGTAGAAAAAGCTATGGTTTTGGCTCGAATAGAGCCTAGACCTTCTAGCTGGTTGCCAGCTTTAGGTGTGCACTTTAGGTATTCACTAATCTCAGATAGTATAGGTGGATAGTTGAAAAAAAATTTTGAATACTAAAGATCGATATGAATAACCAATTAGGAAACAGTAATCCCCTACCAGCTGTGGGCTTGAATTTTGGTCACGATTTTTTTTTTAGATTAACGGTTACTAAGCAAATTAAAATTTGCCGTATGTATGAGAATTGTTGCTGTTGAGAATAATTTTTCATGAATATTATTTTAATAACTTCCTTGTAATTCAAGCTCAGGCTATTTCATAAACTAAAAATAACATGACTTTTTACTTTTTGATAACATTTTTAAAATTCTTTGGAGTATTATAAGGAAATACAGGGCTTAATAGTTAAGAAACTAAACTCCAAATTATACTTTACTAATCTCCAAGTTGAACTTGAAAGTTCAATTGAAAAATTGTACAGTTTCAACTTTTTAGTTCTATAAAGCAAGGTATTTTAAAGGGCCGTATTTATGAGTGTAACTTGCAGCGTTGTTATCTAAGAACGACTTGAAAAGCAGTTTCTAATATGAATTTATCCTTATCTGCATAAAACCTGCATTTTCCCATCAAAGCAATTCTCAAAAAAAAGAATAGATAGGATAATAAGTAGTATAAATGTTCAAAATTCTTGAAAGTAATTTTTTCAATCAACCTTTCAGCTTAATTACTTGGAAATTCAGCTCTTTGAAGAAGAGGTCCGTGGTTCGATTCCCGGTGGTGACTGATATTTTTGTACAGTAGCATTCATCGATTCCCATCAGCTGTTCAATGCTGTTGTCAATATCCGCCATTGTGGAAGTCTTCAGTATAAAGTAATAGCAATTAAAGGAATTCGAAATTAATAAATTCTGTTTATGTATATTTGTCAGTTTATTCAATTGTCAGTCACTTCAAACTAACTTCTTTGAAGAAGTCTGTAATAAGACTAGCTGTATCAGCTGGGTCTTTGAAGATTGACTCCATGACTCAAAACGTTTGGCCTGAAGTGAGTAAAAATATCATTTATTCTCAATTAAAATTGAGTCGTTGAGTTTACTATAAAAAGTTAAAATATATTTTTTATCCATTACAAATCATGAAGACTAAAAATAAATATAAATATTTGGACCCCTGAAAAATAATTTTTCCAACCAATTTCCAGCTTCATTATTTGACAATTTAGCTCTGAGGAAGAACAGTCTGTTATTAGACTTTATTTTCATCGGTATATATATATATATATATATATATATATATATATATATATGTTTTCATCAATAAATCCTGTCAGAAATCATGAATGGCTAAAAAAGTAATATAAATATTCGAAACCTTCGAAAGTACCCAATTTTTCCAGTCAAATTTCTAGCTCAATTACGAAGAAATTAAGCCCTTTAAAGAACAGTCTGTAAGTTAATTAGATTTCATCCTCATCGGCATAAATATTTTTCCATCAAAGTAATCTGACTTGTCTTATACTCCTTAACTGGAGTCTCCAAGACGTAATATAAAAAAAAAAAAATATCATATATGGCTGATTAAATCATTATAAATATTTGAAAGCCACAAAAGTAATTTATCCATTCAACTTCCTAGCTCAATTACTTGAAAATTCTGCAGTACCCTTTTTTTAACTGCAAAAGGTAGATAGAGAATTTCCCCCTTATTACAATCGCATCCTCCATAAAGTTGTTTCGTCATAAAGTCGACAGGGAAATTTCGTGTTGCGAAAGGGAATTTTCCGCTGGAGGCGGGAAATGATAGCACGCTACTCCAGTTTTCAGTTCCAGTACTTCCAGTAGGAGCGCGGCAGGCCTATTGTGTGGTGTAAATTTTCCGGTGATATCTCATTCCAGTTAGTTTTAATAGCAGCTAATTTTTGGTGTTAACAACTATTTTGTGTCAATAATATCATTTTATGTCAATACTATAGTCACTCGGGATTTATATATAACTTTTTTGTGTTTATATAACCGTTTTGTGACTTATTTTACCAAATTTGTGTCTGTAACCAGTGTGCTTTTCAAGCTTCCAGTTTAGGCCTATGTATGAGACATTTTTTGCCATATTCCTGTTCACATTCTTCTGTGTGGCACTTTTGAAGTTACTTCTCTATGATTTCTAACACATGTAAGTTGAGTCCCCTTATTTATGAATTTTTTAATATTAATTTTTTCATAGTGGTCAAACTTTGTCATATTTTGTATCAAAATATATCATTTAAATTTTATCTGTAGAAATCACTTGCGTGTATTCATTGAAGTATTTATTATTTATAGTATCCTATATTAAAAATTGTTAATGATTGATCATTGTTGGTCAAGTGGAAGAGAGCCACGTTAAGGGTCTTAACTACTCCAAATTCTTTGCAAGTTCATTAACATTTAGTTTTTTGCAGTTTTTCAAACTGTTCCTTTTTTGCTAACTCGACCATCTTGAAAGTCATAAGTTAATACAATAATCTTCCAATCACAATGATTGAGAATCATTATCAATCAATAAAACATGCCAATAATTTCAATTATCATGAAAATTAGCAGCTGCAGACCTCTAATTCATTATAGTTTATTATTATAATAAGATGGGAAGTGATAGCCGAGTGCCGTAACAGGTATCTGTTCTATCAGAGATAAGCTACGAAACTCATGGGCCATCTTTGTAAGGGTGGCCGATTGGATTGGCCAGCAAAAAAGACTCTGTTCTCTGCTGTAAAATCACTTCCCGGTGGTTCGGAACCCACCTAAAACTGTAGGCCGAACTCATCAATCACCATCATCCAATTCATTACCCACGCACAGGTTCATCCTACAAGAAAATAAAATTATAATTATTTTTTAATTATTAATCAATAACGATTTTGTTACATTATATGCATAATCTGCGATGTAGATAAATGATCTATTGATACACTGTTGTATAACTAGCCTATAACATAGGAATCAAAAAATAAATATCTATAGACTAACATTGCAATTCAATAAAAATATGGATATCAACAACTATATAATAGACTAGTTAGGCTATCAATTATTTTTTTATTATTTATTAATTTTGCTTTTAGGGTCTCATTGGACCACTTAAGTCAATCATCTCCTGGTCCTTCTTGATAAGTTCTCTTACTGCATTGTCCAGGACTTTTTCATTGTTCTGATCCTCTCTGTCGCTCTTCATCTGTAAATACAATTTGCACAATCTGTCGGTTGTCTATTTTTTGGTTTAAATCTTGCTTTTATTCCTTAAATAAAAGAAGATTAATAATTTTCTAATTTTTTTAACTTTTTTGTTGTCTTTTTATTATAGTGTTTCAATTCTCTAATTTATCATAGTCCTTATAAAATTTGGAAAATTGATTTCAACAACAATAAGAATTCTTGGATTTTTTTTTTGAGGATGAAGCCCACATAGGTCTGAAACCTGTGCTTGGGTAATGAGTTGGATGATGGCGATTGATGAGTTGGACCTACAGTTTTAGGTGGGTTCTGAACCACCCGCAAGTGATTTTACATCACAGTGTCTTTTTTGCTGGCCAATCTAATCGGTCACCGTTACAAACAGGACCTACGAGAACGCAGCTTATCTCTCTGATTGAACAGATACCTGCTACGGCTCGCGGCTATCACTTCCCTAAGTTCTATTACGATCTGCGTTGTTAATATCAACGTATTATTGTAAATTTAACGACTTTCAGTCAATTTTAATTGTGAATAAATAATATTCCTACTCAATTTTGGCCAAACGTTTTTGAGCCATGAAGACTCATTTTCAAGAGCTTGAAGATGAGTCTCCATGACTCGAAAACATTTGGCCAAAAGTGAGTAGAAATATTATTTATTCACAATTAAAATTGACTGAAAGTCGTTAAATTTACAATAATACGTTGATATTAACAACGCAGATCGTTATAGAACTTAGGGAAGTGATAGCCGCGAGCCGTAGCAGTTCAATCAGAGAGATAAGCTGCGTTCTCGTAGGTCCTGTTTGTAACGGTAACCGATTAGATTGGCCAGCAAAAAAGACACTGTGATGTAAAATCACTTGCGGGTGGTTCGGAACCCACCTAAAACTGTAGGTCCAACTCATCAATCACCATCATCCAACTCATTACCCAAGCACAGGTTTCAGACCTATGTGGGCTTCATCCTCAAAAAAAAAAATCCAAGAATTCTTATTGTTGTTGAAATCAATTTTCCAAATTTTATAAAGAATATAATAAATTTATATTTATATTTAATTCATATTTTTTTATATTATTTATTCACAATTAAAATTGACTGCGAGTCGTTAAATTTACAATAAGAAATTATTTTCTATTTAATATCAAAATTACCAACTATTTTTAAAAGCGACCTCTGAATGCCTCTTCAAAAATCAAGAATCATGGGCCGAATTATATTTTTGAATTATATTATTTTCTAGTTCATTTTAAAGGTTCCGATTGATTTAAAGCGACCTCTAAAAGTGCCTCTAAAACTAAAATTCTAGAATCCTTAACGCTAAACAGAGGAAACCAAGAAGGAGGAAACAGTGGAAAGACGGAAGATCTCCTCTGGTGAATCCAGATGTGTTTTAAAGGAGAATCCATTGTACTCCTACACTATAGATATATATTTTGTTGTACATAATTATATACAAAATATATAGATATATAAAACAGTAGTTTGTCTTCCTTTTCCCGGCTTTTATGCAGTCTGTTGGTTTCATCATTAATCGCGTGTTAAAAAGGCATATTGCTTGCTTCTAGAATCAAAGCCAGACTTTATTTTGAAATCTAGTTTGATAATTGCTTAAATTTAGCGCAATAAACTAGAGATTTATTAGGTTTAGATTGTCATTTTTTTTTAATTTTTTTATTGCTGATGATGCCCACATGAGTCCGAGACTTGTGCGTGGGTAATGAGGTGAATGATTATTTGTTTGAGGGGCGTTTGTCAAAGTTTGCCAGGAACGAAAGTGAAAGTAATTTTTTTATTAAAAATTAAATTGAGTAGTCACAAAATGAACCGGGTGAGTAGAGCACAAATAGCAATCACGTAATTGGCCGGGTGTGTAGAACTAAATTATTACTGTGCTATAGTGCCTATTAGTGATGAGAATTTTTATTGAAGCATAATGAACTGGACAGTTGAATTCCTATCAATTCTTGAAGAAGCACTTTATGAAAGTAGAAGAAGAAGAAGAAGGAAAAGAGGGCGAGGATGGAAGAGGAAGAAGAAGGAGTAAAAGGAGAAGAAGGAGGTGATGATGAAGAAGAAGAAGAAGAAGAAGACAGGAGAAGAAGAAGAAGAAGACAGGAGAAGAAGAAGAAGAAGAAGACAGGAGAAGAAGAAGAAACAGGAGAAGAAGAAGAAGAAGACAGGAGAAGAAGAAGAAGAGGAAGAAGACAGGAGAAGAAGAAGACAGGAGAAGAAGAAGAAGAAGACAGGAGAAGAAGAAGACAGGAGAAGAAGAAGAAGAAGACAGGAGAAGAAGAAGAAGAAGAAGACAGGAGAAGAAGAAGAAGAAGAAGACAGGAGAAGAAGAAGAAGAAGAAGACAGGAGAAGAAGAAGAAGACAGGAGAAGAAGAAGAAGAAGACAGGAGAAGAAGAAGAAGAAACAGGAGAAGAAGAAGAAGAAGACAGGAGAAGAAGAAGAAGAAGACAGGAGAAGAAGAAGAAACAGGAGAAGAAGAAGAAGAAGACAGGAGAAGAAGAAGAAGACAGGAGAAGAAGAAGAAGAAACAGGAGAAGAAGAAGACAGGAGAAGAAGAAGAAGACAGGAGAAGAAAAAGAAACAGGAGAAGAAGAAGACAGGAGAAGAAGAAGAAGAGGAAGAAGACAGGAGAAGAAGAAGAAGAAGAAGAAGAAGACTGGAGAAGAAGAAGAAGAAGACAGGAGAAGAAGAAGAAGAAGAAGAAGAAGAAGAAGAAACAGGAGAAGAAGAAGAAGAAGACAGGAGAAGAAGAAGACAGCAGGAGAAGAAGAAGTAGAAACAGGAGAAGAAGAAGAAGACAGGAGAAGAAGAAGAAGAAGACAGGAGAAGAAGAAGAAGAAGACAGGAGAAGAAGAAGAAGAAGACAGGAGAAGAAGAAGAAGAAGACAGGAGAAGAAAAAGAAACAGGAGAAGAAGAAGACAGGAGAAGAAGTAGAAGAAACAGGAGAAGAAGAAGAAGAGGAAGAAGACAGGAGAAGAAGAAGAAGAAGACTGGAGAAGAAGAAGACAGGAGAAGAAAAAGAAACAGGAGAAGGAGAAGAAGAAGAAGAAACAGGAGGAGAAGAAGAAGACAGGAGAAGAAGAAGAAGAGGAAGAAGACAGGAGAAGAAGAAGACAGGAGAAGAAGAAGAAGACAGGAGAAGAAAAAGAAACAGGAGAAGAAGAAGACAGGAGAAGAAGAAGAAGAAACAGGAGAAGAAGAAGAAGAGAAAGAAGACAGGAGAAGAAGAAGAAGAAGAAGACTGGAGAAGAAGAAGAAGAAGACAGGAGAAGACAGGAGAAGAAAAAGAAACAGGAGAAGGAGAAGAAGAAGAAGAAACAGGAGAAGAAGAAGAAGAAGACAGGAGAAGAAGAAGAAGTAACAGGAGAAGAAGAAGACAGGAGAAGAAGAAGAAACAGGAGAAGAAGAAGAAGAAAACGAAAAAGAAGAAGACAGGAGAAGAAGAAGAAGAAGAAGAAACAGGAGGAGAAGAAGAAGAAGAAGAAACAGGAGAAGAAGAAGAAGAAACAGGAGAAGAAGATGATGGATGAAAAAGAAGAAGAAGAAGAAGTTGAAGAAGACGATGATGATGAAGGGAAAGAAGGAGCAGATGAAGAAGCAAAAGAAGACGGAGAAGGAGGATGAAGAAGGAGAAAAAGGAGACGAAGGAGGTGATCAGAAGAAGAAGAGAAAAAGGACAAAAAATAGTCGAAGAAGAAAATGAAGATGAAGAAGTAGTAAAAGGAGGAGGATGAGGATAAAGATGTTGAAGGAGAAGTAAAATAAAAAGGAGGAGACGAAGACAGTGAAGAAGAAAAATTATGAATGCATTTACTTAAAGTGAATTTAATTTATTAAAGAAGATGACAATAAAGTTAAATACCATAAAAACCATGTGAAAATGGGAATAGCGATTGGAGAAGGGAAGAGATATTATGAAGAACAAGAAAAGAAAATGGACGAAGATAGAAAAAAGGAGTGAAAAATGGAATATAAGAAACAATAACAAGTAATTTGGAACCCCCATCACGTATAAAAATTGTGAAGGGGATTTGAAGAGAAAGAAGATGAATAAGAAGATGATGAGAAGGAGGACGAAGAAGAAAAATAATATGAGAAAGTGAAAGAAAAAGAAGAATAATATTGAAGATCGAAAAAGAAGAGATAGAGAGCTAAGAAAAAGTAAGGTATGATGTTGAAGATCCATCTTGTTTCCACTAATATGTATTATAAACTTAAAAAACACTTTATAACACTTTAAAACACTTTATCACTTATAACATAACGTGAGTCAATTTCCATTCAAAAGTGTTTTTTAAGTTTATAAAAAGTAAGGGATGAATACCAACCAATACTAGACTCTGCCAATGCTTTTGAGAAAAGTTGAAGCCCGTAAACAATAATAACGATAATTCGAGGGCACGATAGCACAAATAATTTATGATTTCATGACCGGATATTCCACTAATAATAATTTATCGTAGACTGATCATTTTCACTTCCTTAAATCGATGCCCTAGATAATATGCATTAGTCTACTGGTCTATTATCGATTACTGTGGACTAAATTAAAGTTACAATAATTATAGAAAATTTGTACATTTGTTTTCGACATTTTTTTTTTTTTTGACGATGAAGCCCACATAGGTCTGAGACCTGTGCGTGGGTAATGAGTTGGATGATGGTGATTGATGAGTTGGACCTACAGTTTTAGGTGGGTTCCGAACCACCCGCAAGTGGTTTTACAGCAGAGAACAGTGTCTTTTTTGCTGGCCAATCTAATCGGTCACCGTTACAAACAGGACCTACGAGAACGCAGCTTATCTCTCTGATTGAACAGATACCAGCTACGGCTCGCGGCTATCACTTCCCCATCTAAAATGACTGTGTTTTTACAAACAATCAAAGGCAATGTCAAGGTCAAAGAGGTCAAGGTTACGTAGATTCAAGGTCACAAAGATTTCAAAGGTGAAAAACTTTGTGTTGGGGAGAGGGTTTACCTTCCAAAATATTCAGGAGCTATTACGAGATACGGTTGAGTTCATGGGAGCCGTTTACCGGTTAATAAAATTTCACCGAAAATTAAGGCGTCTGTTCTATTTTTATTCATAGCGTTTAAAAATTTGAATAGACCAATCAAATGACTCATTTCCCGGTAAAATTCCATTTACCGGTAAAAGGTAAGGTTCCCATCTCCCATGAACTCAACCACTAATAACTTTATTAAAATGATTTGGTATTCGAAGATTTTGTCTTTCATTCACCTTGAAGCTCATTGTGTTTGAAGTAATTTAAGGTCATCATGGATAACAGTAACTTATCTTTACTCGTTCTTTGTAGTGGTGAAGGTGATATTGTGGAAAATCTATAATGAATAAAAAGACGAAGTTGTCAGAACCACATTTATTGAAAACAGTGAGAAACTAGTTTCGGTTGTTACACCATTATCAATCTCAAACAAACTAAAACTAAAGTACAGAGTAGGTCAATACATACTTTTCTATTGAAAGATTTTTCTTCCATTCTTGAAGAAAGGTAAATAAATAACGGTATCTTATATTGACGGGGTGAGGTATCTGGAAAATTTCAGGCAGAATTTTTAATGAAAGTTTATTTATTAACTTGTTATGTGAATTTAACGACTTGCAGTGAATACAAATTCACATAACAAGTTAATATTAACAACGCAGTTCGTCATGGAACAAAAAATCCAAAAAAGTTTATTTAATTTTTTTATTGCGGATGATGCCCACATTAGTCAGGAGACTTGTGCGTGGGTGAATTTATTTTGCTTATTTGGAACGTTGATACAAAATAGAATATTTTATTTCCCCCCAATACTGAAAGAATATTGTCTATTAGCTCGTGGCTAGAGCACAAGGCTTCTTATTCTAGCCACGCCAAGGAATTTTTATTATAGAATATTGTTTTTTTTTTCATTTTTTGTAAATATTCGTTAATTGGCAATAAAGAATTATTATTATTATTATTATTATTGTTATTATTATTTTTATTATTTTATTATTATTATTATTATTATTATTATTATTATTATTATTATTATTATTATTATTATTATTAGAATAAATACTACTTGACATGACTTTTCCTGTTATTCGAAAATTATTGTCTCCCATTGACCTTGTGTGGGTTCATGGAAAACGTTTTGAAAAAATTTTATTCATACAGTATGTGAAAGAATTCTGAATGAACGTAGTTTTGTATATTGAACATGGTAATTATTAACAACAGCCAGTAATTAACATGGTAAAAAAATTAGGAGATGTAACCACATCAACATTTATTATTGAATATCTGATATTAACGACTTAATTTTTGCTGTAGTTCAAAATGTCTGTCTTCCTTTGACCTTGAAGAGAGGACATAATATTGAATACCTTTTTAAATTGATATCTTGAGGCTGCCACATAGCAAAGTACGATCTAGTATTACAAGTTCTTGTAGTTATTACAGAATTTTGTAGAAATTCTCACTGCATCCTTTTTTCACTCAAACTTTTTCATTGAAAATTTCCCTTCTATTTAGTTAAGTGTGAGAAAGCGGCGGGCCGCTTAGCGCAGTTGGTTGGGGCGTCACAACTTCAGCTTGGTGTCGTTTCAGCGATCGTGGGTTCGAATCCCGCTCCTCCGTCTGGCATATACGATATGTGTATGTGTTATCATTCACTTCATTACTCACGCACAAGTCTAGGACTCGTGTGAGCATCATCAACATTAAAAAAAAGCATATTGAAATTTGGAGATCGCTATGCTCGTCATGTAGGTCAAGCAGGGAGAAATTCATATTTGAAATTTATTTGTCAAAAGTATTTTTCCAAGCAAATTAAGCAATTACATAGTATTGGCGAAATACAAACATCTCACAGATATTACAAAATCATGTACTGAAATTTGCAAGTAACTTATTGAAGAAATCAGCTATACATACAGTATTATTTAATTTAAATATAGAATGAACGGATATCATTTTCAGAACCTGAAAACCTGTCTAGCCATAGATTATTTATGTAGACTTTTATACCTTATTTGATAGCTATAGTACCTAATAGAGTGATTCCTCTAGTACTAAAGCATCTATTGATGGCTTGGTATTCACAATCCAGAGGAAAAGTTTGGAAATATTAAAAATTATGATTGAAAATATTAATATTGATAACATTGGTAGAGTGATTCCTCTATTGAAGGTTTGGTATTTACAGTCCAGCGAAAAGTTTGAAAATATAAATATGAAAAAGCCTACTGAAATTTCAATGTGAAGAAAAACTTGATACTGTATATAAGGTGCAAAAATAATGAGCAGAATAAAGTAAGCCAAATGAGAGCACGAACAAGAAGAAAGCAAGACTATCATTATCCATCGTTAGCAAATATCTTTCGTAGAAAATAAAAGATGATTGCAGAAAATGATCATCACAATGATGCATTCATTGATGATCTGCAGCTGTAAAAGGGAGCAGTATAAGAAGAAAGAAAGAAAAAGAAGGTCATTAACTTATCAAAAGATAACCTTCTGTTATTACAGTACCCTATTTATTATAACGGAAAATCGGTCATCTATTGAAGACAACTTGGAAAAAAATTAAAAAAGGAAAGAAATTGAAAGGATGCGAAGGAATTCATTAATGGACAGGATAATGGACCGCCATTCAGACCAATGATCAAATAATAATGATAACAAGGATAGGCAAAAGATCTTTTCTCAATGTATGATTTGCGAAATTCTTTATCCTTCGATGAACTGTAGAAGGATGCAGAAGGAAGAGGACAACCAGAAAAAGATTGACTTCGAAATAATTTATTTTAATCTATGCGAATTCAAAAATACAGTAATCGATTACATCAAATAATAATAAGCATATGGATGTTATCAGTGAGGAGACCCTTACGAGTAGTTCCTCATCGTCATGTTTGAACCATGTTACGGGGAACCTACTTACTATTTTAGGTGGGTTCCAAACCACCAGGTAGCCTAAGCGATTGGATTATGTAATTAGTATCCTTGTTATAGATCATGAAACGAATTTATTTTTCAAAATGTTAATTTCCATGGTATCCCGTTTATTTGGCCTATATTTTGTCATTATTATTCTTGTTAAATCCTGCAACTACTTTAATTTATTTTTCAAAATTTTGATTTCCAGGGTACCTGGGGGTGTTGTGGGCGTCCATTTTGGTTTTCGGCCAACAGAAACCCCTGGATACAGCGGTTGAAATCACAAATGACTTCAGTATCTGCTTATTACAGGTGAGTCGTTATCGCAATAATTATTTTACCAATTTATTCACTAACAAACATAATACTCTTATTGATGACCCAACAGGGTCTTGTTGAAATCGCACCGTTGTCTGTCTGTCCATCCGTCCGTCGGTCTGTGTCCTAGCACTAGAAAGGAAGAATCTAGACTCTTGAAACTTGGTATATAGCTTCCTCCTAGTCGCAGTGAGATCGCTATTGATTTTGGAGTTTGAGAGTCAAATATACGGGAATGATTATGACGTAAAACAGATTTCCACTATAGGCTCTACGTTAGTTTTGAGTAGTATATATAGTTAATAAAGGACCTGTTGCATTTGTTTTTTGTAGATTGAATATCGAATATTCGGGAAAAAATATAAAAGTTCAATTTTTCACCAGGGGGCACGCAAACTCCAAAATCCAATGCAACAGGTAGGCTAATTTAAAACCTGACTGGGTCTTATTGGAATCTTGCCGTTGCCTGACCGTCTGTATGTGCTCTAACGCTTGAAAAGAAGATTCTAGAATCTTGAAAATCGGTATATACATTCTTCATAGTCCAAGTCAGATCCATATTTATTTTAAATTTTGGGGGTCGAATATAAAAGTAATTATGATGTAAAACAGATTTTCACGATAGGCTCTAGGTTAATTTTAGCCTGTGAAAATCAAAACATTGATCTGCTGTTCCATTTCCAATACAAAAAATTTGAAGAATATTATGAAGGTTGCTGCTCAGCCCAATAATCCACTTTATTATTACAGTTCAAGGGTTGATGTTTTCAGTTTTGATTGGGTTGAAATCTTTTTTTTTCAAATTTAGAAAAGAAATTTCAAATAAAACTGACAATGTATTTGTATTTATTATATGATTTTTGCTTACTTATACTGGAGATACTGGAGGGATGCATTTCACTTCTAAAGAGAAGTTTCATCAGCCAAAAGAGAAATGCATCCTTCCAGTATCTCCAGTAGAAGTGAGTGAAAATCATAGGCTACATTAAATAGAAATACTGTGTCAGTTTTGATACTAGATTGTTCAGCAAGTATTTCGTCATGGACAGCTTCACAGAGAGAAAATATAGTGGCATGGTGTTATATTATGAGATCTGTTGAACAAGAAGAAGAGGCAAAACGTTTTCATGAACTGCCGATGTGCATTTCTTGTGAATTGGGAAGCGTAGGTATGATGATTCTAGAAGTCAGAGAAGTTGAATGGTGCAGAACAACCGATAATTAAGTTTATGAACATCTAATGTAAATTCGTCGGGTCCTTGGATACTTTGTTGTATTGGTTTATTATAAACAGAATTTATTAATTTCCAATTCCTTTGATTGCTATTAGTTAATACTGAAGACTTCCGCAATGGCGGATATTGACAACAGTATTTAATAGCTGATGGAAATCGATGAATGCTACTGTACAAAAATATCAGTCACCACTGATCGATTCCCGGTTCGAATCCCGGTGGTGACTGATATTTTTGTACAGTAGCATTCATCGATTTCCATCAGCTATTTAATACTGTTGTCAATATCCGCCATTGCGGAAGTCTTCAGTATTAACTAATAGCAATTAAAGGAATTCGAAATTAACACATTCTGTTTATGTATATTTGTCAGTTTATTCAATTGTCAGTCACTTCAAACTAACTTGGTTTATTAGTTTTTAGGTTGTTCATTTTTTGGTTTATCCTTGTTTATTTCTCTTTTAATGTGACCATTTTATGTCATTATGCTATGTGTGTTTGGAATGAACGAATTGAATTGAAAAAAATGAACTTTTGTCACTGGTAAGGACGAAGAGAAACACCTCTCTTTCTCTGTGATCCCATTTGGAATAAATAACAAAATAATCACTTGGAAAATAAGAGTCCTCACTTTCATCACCTAACTAGCACATTCAGGTCCTCATAAATCATCTAGCAATACTTTCACACTGGTGTTGAATTGAAAATCTTGAATTTCGAAATCGATTTCGAACATTGAAAGTGCTGAATACTCCATTTTCGTATGCTAAACACCCGCAGAAATAATTTGAATCTGGGTCTCTTCAATGTACAACGCATAAAAAATACCAATGGTGCTGTTAGAGGTACTATTTCGGGTAGGATGCTGTTTTGCAATATGTGTGAAATCCGATCAAAATTCATGCGGGTTGAGTCAGAATTGTAACTGATTGGATATGCCGGGTGTTTGTAAAAGAATATCGGAGTTTTAACGCTTATTTATAGTATTTATTATATCCAACTTACAATTAAAATTCATACATCAATTAAAAGAGCAACTCAGATAGTTTTACGTACAATGAACAAATCATATGCCTTCAAATCGGACGAACGTGGAGGCCATGTGAAAGAAACTTCGTCATCGTACACTTTGCGACCAAATCAGTGGTTGGGTACAGTGACGTTCAAGCAATACTGTGTGATACCAGTGGCGGATCCAGGAAAAAATTTTGGGGGTGGCTGGTAGCTAATTATAACCAGTAGGGGGGGGGGGTAGAGGTGAACTGAATACAAAAGTAGTATTGTGAAAGCTTTGGATTTTTCATAATCAATCATACCCGTACTATAACTATTCATATTATTGAGAAATAAAAAATAGCTTTACTAGTGCTTTGAACCGTATCAGCAATAACATTAATTTAAATTTAAAGTATATTGGAGAATTTTGATTGAATTAAGGCTGAATCTGGTGTGTTCAGAAGTTTGTCAAGGAGCATAATATTATTCCGGTATTCCAGTCATATTATTCCATTTTTAAGAATGAAAATCAATGTGAGAGCTTTAATTAGTTACACATTTTTCAATTAACTAATGTTTCAACCTATTAGTTTTAATACTTTGTGTGTTTTAATTATATAATATTAAAATTAATAATTTTAATTAGTTTTAATTACACACTGTAAAAAGAGATGTTTTTCTGAAGTTTTTATCTGACGATTAGTTTTCCTCTTTCAGAAATATGGGATCTGAAGTTACTCCCCCAGAAAACTTCTGTATAATCTCTTTGAGAAATCAGTTAAAATGGTATTAGAATACACAGGTATAAGTAAACCCCATGCAAGCGTTATATCTGGAATTTTTCCACAATATAACCTATATCAGTAGCTGGTGATCACTGGTTTGTCGACCACATTTCATAGAATGTTAAAAAAAACATTGGTTGATATGTTAATGTAGTTCCTCATTACTTTCCATTAAAAAAAAGTTGGTCGGCTACTGTCGTGGTTCAATTACTGCAATTTTATGTTGCACTACTTTTTCTATTCAGCAAGTACAAAAATCTATACACTGAGTTGATTGGTTGCAGGCAATGTAAAAAATGTAATTTAGAGACATTAAACAGATTAAAACGTTAACAAATTTCATACAATTGAAGACTTAGTAGAGGAATTAGGTAATTCTTGCTAATGAATATTTTATGCGCTTCAAACTGATTGTATTGGTAAAAAATTTGCATTCTTCTAAAAAACTTTTTGGTGGTTTTGGGGGGGGGGGGGCTTCAGCCCGAAAGCCCCCCTGTAAATCCGCCACTGTGTGATACTGTGCATACTGTGTGAAATCCGACCAAAACCAGTGCGGTAGTGCACCATCTTGCTGCCAAATGAAGTTATATGCAGTGCATCTTCTTACAATAAATTGAGGGAATAGCCAACGTTCTAGGGCATAACGATAGGAAGTATCGATTACAGTCGTTTCCTTCTCCAAAAGTAAAGAAGAAATATGATACCGCAGTTTCCAGTCTTGAAATTGCAGAAATATTTAAAAAAACAATTGAAAAAATATTTAGTTGATAAAGCTTTTTATAGTACACAAGAGTTCCTTTCACATCAAAATTAAGCCTCACCATAACTAATTGATATAGTAATTATTGTAACTAGTGTATAAGGCAGTATAATTTGTTGATCTGACTTGTCTTATATTATATGTAAAAAGAGTAATATTAACCAAAATCTTTATACTCGACTATAATACAAGAAGCCGAGGAGATTATCACTTGGTGAGTCACAATAGTAGCTTATTCAAACAAAAATCTAGCTATATTGGTAGGAAACTCTACAACAAGCTACCGCAGTTTTTAAAGTCTTGAAAATATATAAATATTTAAAAATCAATTGAAAACATATTTAGTTGATAAAGCTTTTCATAGTGTACAAGAGTTCCTTTCACATAAAAATTAAGCCTCACCTCAACTAATTGATATAGTAATATTATTATGATAACTAGTGTAAAAAATTGTACAATTATTGTTGATCTGACTTGTCTTAATACTCCTTAACTGGAATCTTCAAGACGTAATCTACAAAAAACGGGAACGCCCATAATCGTTATCAAACTGTGTCAAGCCTACCCGAAGGGGTTATGGTATCTTCAACAACGAACAGCCAGGAAAGGTTTTTTGCAAAAAAGTTTTTTTTTAGATGTTTCTAAAGCCTATAGTTGATTCAGCACCACTATACAAGCCGTCACAGCTCTTGTGTCAAGTCCTAAGAGTCCAGAGTCTTATACTCTGTTTCTACTCGCTGGCTTGTTAGGCTGTAAACTCGCCCAGTGTAATCGACGATTTTTTGTAATGATTTTTTCTTTAAGTTTCATGAAATTTCATCTATTGCTGTGAGAAAAAGTTTTTTTCTTCAATTATTTTGTGAAATATGGGGGTTCAAAGTTGAAATTTTTCGGTTTTTGGTGGCAATTGATCTCAGTGATTTTAAATTTTTCGATAAATTTTCTGTAACTAAAATACACTTTAAGGAATAAAATTACATATTTCTCAGTCCAATCAAACAATTAATTTTTCAAGACTTTTTTAAATCTGTAAAAAAAATTGAATTTCCAAAAACAATTTGAAATAAAATATGTTCTATTTTATTCCTCAAAAGGTCTTTTATTTATGAAAAGTTTGTCAAAAGTTTAAAATCATTCATAGTTTAGATCAATTACCTCCAAAAACCGAAAAATTTCCACTTTGAACCCCCATATATCACAAAATAATAGAAAAATTAAATGAATTCCTTACAGCAGTAGATAACATTCCAAAGCTAATGTTAATAAATTTTAATAACATTTTTAAATTATTTTTAATACAAGAAAATGTATGACTAATACAAAAAATATGACCAAAAACCCTGCGCACCCAATCACCTCCTCCCCCTCAAAAAATCACGTAGAGTAGTTGGAAAATAATAATTGTGTCTTCTATTTCTCCTCCTCCTCCTCCTCCTTCTTCTTCTTTTTCTTTTTCTCCTCTAACTCCTTCTTCCTCTCCTCCTCATCCTTCTTTTCCTCCTCTTTTTCTTTCTCCATCACCTACTCCTTCTCCTCTTCCTTCACCTTCTCCTCCACCACTTCCTTCTCGTTCTCCTCCTCCAACTTCTCCTTCTCATCCACCCCCTCCTCCTCCTCCAACTTCTCCTTCTCATCCACCCCCTCTTCCTCCTCCAACTTCTCCTTCTCATCCACCCCCTCTTCCTCCTTCTTCTCCTCTTCTCCCCTTCGTCATTTTCCCTTCTCCTTCCTTTTCTTTTTCCTTTCCCTCTTCTTTTCCTACGTCTTCATTTTTATTTAGTACCTCCTTCCTAAAAAAGGATTTCCAAGCACACCCTTACCTACTTACTACCTACAGGTATCAATCACATATTCAGCTTAGCAGCCCTTAATTGCTTGACAATTGAATTAGTTTAATGATAGTTCAGTTGTCACCAGCAAGTAAACAAGAGTGCAAGTAGCTTGTCTCTGGTTGAGTGCATCTCAAGCGTGTCACTGCCTCCGATAATTATATCATTCAAGCTCTTGATTCAGCCTTGAAGTTTGCCTTACCTACAGTGCAACGCACCAACCTATATACCTATGTATACAAACACCAATTGTAGTTCCTCCATAGATATATATAGGTATATAGCAGTTGAGGTGGTCCTACCTTTCCTGTTACTAGGTATAGGAAGAGACTCGTTACGGGACTCTAATGTCACAACCATCACCTCAATGTCTCTCAAGTTACGCCCAGGATTTTTGTCGTTAGCAAACTGCTGTCAGGATTCAGTGGAATGGATAGGTTTTGTCGCAAAATGGCTGAATACGAAGGTGGTCCCAGAAGTAAGGTTAAGGGGAGGTTTGAGATAGCATGTAGTGTATGAAGGGTGGAAAATTTTTGAAGCTATTTGAGCAGAATTATTAATATAAGGCCTCAGCTATGAAGAAAGAGTTTTAAGAATTCAATTTATTTTTTTAAATAAATATAGGTTGTTAGGAGAATATATTTCTAAAGAATGTAGGAAGAGGCACTCCCACACCTCAAGTTTTCTTTTGGAGGATGAAGCCCACACAGGTCTAAGACCTGTGCGTGGGTAAAGAGTTGGATGATGGTGATTGATGAGCTGGACCCACAGTTTTAGGTGGGTTCCGAACCACCGGGAAGTGATTTTACAGCAGAGAACCGTGTTTGCTGGACAATCTAATTGGTCACCCTTATAGAGAGGGCCCAGGAGAATGCAGCTTACCTCTTTCTGATTGAACAGATACCTGCTACGGCTCACGGCTATCACTCTTTAATATGGTTGTCCCAAAATGTCCCAGCTTCAACTATAATTCTGTAAAAATTGTGTTAAATTGTATTTTTTTCTGTGCAATGACAAATGATCAAAGGATTTTATTCAATGGACATGAGCAGTAACGTTGGACAAACAACAATTTAGAGCGGGTGTAGGCCTACAAATAAAGTACTGTACAAAGTTATCAGTTGGTAAATGATAGCCCTGAGCCGTAACAGGTATTCAATCAGAGACACGCGTGTAAGAGTAACCGATTGGATTGGACAGCAAAAAAGTCAGTTCTCTGCTGTAAAATCACTTCCCGGTGGTTCGGAACCCACCTAAAACGGCTTATACGATCATAATACAGGTAACCGAGGAGATTATCACTTGGTGAGACACAATAGTAGCTTATTCAAACAAAAACCTAGTTACAGGCACGCCCAGAGAAATTCCGGGCCCCTGGGCAAACTTCAGTACGGGCCCCCTTTACCACTTACAATATGGGTCTATGCAACCCTGTATTTTGTATGACAAAAGTATTGTTACATTATTATGGAATCAAAATCAAACCACATTTGTTTATGAAGTTAGAAAATTTTATAATTTCACAACTGACATAATGATAGCATTGCTAAATAAATAAGACTGGTCATCATGATAAGCTCTTCTTATTGGATAACTATGTTCTGATTTTTAATTAAAGGCAGATTAATTTTACCTCTCATTCCAAAGATATTCATTGAAAGCAGTGGTTGATCCAGGCTTTGCGAGGCTCTGAGCAATTGACTTTGGTGTTGCCACACTTACCGGTGGTCTGGGGCTCCTCCCCCATAATTTTTTGAAAAAATTAACGTTAAAAATGCGTTTTTGAGGCGTTTTTTCAACTAGTTAGCTATGTTGTGATCAACATATAAAACGGACCTTATTTGTGTATTATAGTAGTTTACAATGTACTAAATTAATAGCCTAAAAAATTGACCAGTTGGCATTATGGGTAGTACGCATTGGCTGAATTTTTTATACAAAATAATGCGTTTTCTGTGTATATTTTCATGTTTAACGTGGTGAAAATGGTTAGCTGAGCCCAAAAGCAAAAAGTTGACATGGTTCGTCATAAAATATGCCATGTCAAAACTGTAAAGTATAGCCAATACTCAAAAGTCAATACATTACATTACGTTTATTTTTTTTAAAAATACCACCTTCTAATTTTATTTAGTCTTGAATTTTAAGCTATGCATAACAAACCTGGTTTAAGGGGTTGCGTCTCTAAACGACCTGCGTTTTTCGGTTAGGTCCGGACCACAGGGTCCCGTTGACTCGCCCGGCCCATTTTTGTGGGTGTCTTCTAGTATTTCACACTGACGCAATAATTTCGAAGTGAGAAATTCCAATATAACAGATTTCTATGTCTCTTTTACCAATGAATACAGATACTATCTGTATTCATTGCTTTTACTCTTTGCTTGCTTATAGGCCGGGCCTCGCGGTTCTAACCGACCGACCCGACCTGCGTTATGTTAGCCGGTTGCCCGGCTCGCCTGGCCCTGGATCCGCCCCTGATTGGAAACTCAGAAAATAAAACATATTGCAAAATTTAATGAGTTTCAATCAAATTTGATTGACCAAATGATTTAAAGAAGAAAAAACGTATCTCTAAATTATTAAGAACAACATTTTTCCAAAACTAGAAGAAAGAAGAAATCTGGAAATCTATGAATTATGGATCACATGCAAAAGTTGCTAAAAAATATTTTTAAAAACATGCGTACATAAGTTTTTATTCAAAATCCATCGACATAAGTTTTTATTAAAAATCCACACTTAACATATTCTTGGCAATCCTAAAAATAAAATTAAAATCGAAGAAAAATCTGGAATCTATATGAAATAAAATGTGAATGTTGCAACAAATTATATGTAGGTCAATCCAAACATTAAATATCAGTTTAAAAGAACTCTATTTTCAAAATTTCAAATTTTAAGTACAACCAACCAGAAAATCAGGCAATAGCCAAACATGCTTTGGATTCTGGACACTCGTTTTCCAAAATTAATTTGTTGAAAGAAGTAAACAATCATGAATATCTTGATGCTCATGAAACAATATAAATGAAGGAAAAAGATATTATCCTATAAATGGGAATAATGAGCCTGGAATAATGGAAAATTCACTTTTAAACAATAACTTTTCTATATTTTTTTGTTTGCTGTGTCTTCAATAATTTAAATAAGATCTTTATCTGAATCTTTATCTTTTATTAAATCTTTATCTTTATTAAACATTCTATCTTTAGAACTAACTAGGCCAACCGAATCTGATCTGTGTCTGTGTATGTTTAGTAATGTTGAAATAGACTGTTGTTCGTTTACAGAGCCCAGAGCCCGGGCCCCTCTGGAGCCCGGGCCCCTGGGCATTTGCCCCCCTTGCCCCCCCCCCTCTGGGCGGGCCTGCCTAGTTATATTGAACATATAGAAAAATTGAAAAAGTATTTATTTGATAAAGCTTTTTATAGTGAAAAAGAGTTCCTTTCACATCAAAATTGAGCCTCACCTCAACTAATTGATATAGTAATTATGGTATCTAGTGTATAATTGTTGATCTGACTTGTCTTATAAGGCCTACGCCTTTAACTGGAGTCTCCAAGACGTAATCTACAAAAAAGGTCCAACTCATCATCACCATCATCCAACTCATTACCTACGCACAGGTCTCACACCTATGTGAGCTTCATCATGGAATGAGGATAATGGATTGATAGTTGGTTTATTGCTTCATCCTTCAAAAAAATTATTTCAAGAAATAATATATACAGTAGAGCCCCGATTATCCGCAAGCGGATGATCCGCGGTGCGGATTATCCGCGAGTGCCACAAAAAAAATGTTCAATTCAATTTTAATTTTTCAAAGTGAAAAGCAAAAACGAGTGATTGATTTTTTAGAAAGGCGTAACTGAACACTTTTTTAACTATACAGTATATTGTTTTTTGTTTACTGTTCTTTATTTTAGTGATTAAGATGTAGAGCAAATGTTCCTGCTGTACTGTACATATTTTAAAAGTTTTACATATGTTCTTTGTGCAAAAAACATAGTTTTTATAGTGAAATATCTTTTTCACCGCATTTTTGCCCCTTTTCAGGTTATCCGCGTTTTTTTCTATCCGCGGTGCTCTTGCCACCCAATTCTGCGGATAATCGGGGCTTTACTGTAGATATAATAGATACAATATTTTATAATTTGCAGCAATGAATCGAAAATGAATAATTTTATTTGGCCATTTATTTATATTGTCTTATGTATTTCTATTTTAGGTGATAGCCACCCCAAAGACGAATGCCATATTCTCGCCATACGGCCTTGTCTCAGTGTCGGTGCTGATCTACGAGGGTGCAAATCGCACGTCTCAATCCGCACAGCAGATAGCACGCGCCCTGCGATTGCCCGCCAATAGCAACGCAACCCAGATGGGCTTCAGGGATCTGCACATGACCATGAGAGCCAGTGTAAGTAGTATTTATTTATGTATCATTCCATAAGTTTGTTTTGAAGGAACTGACAATTTATCAAACTGACAAACATATAGAACACATAATTTAATAATCTTGAATTCCTTAAAATGCTTTCAATTTAGCAATTGAACATTTTTGGATAATTTAGAGCACTGAAGTCATTTTGATGAGAAAATAATTATTATTATTATTCACTTTTTCAAATTCAAATTGTTTATTCAAAAAATAATAAAAGTACGATACTTGTCCGTGAGCGGGGAGGAGTCGCATTAGCAATGGATACATTTCAATATGGTATAAACATTATGAACATATGAATAAAGAAACACTGTAAGTATATAACTATTAATCAAAATATTATAAATAAATAATAAAATTAACAATGTTGTGATACTGATTATTATTCATTTGGAACATCTATATATGTGACAGCATTTAGAAGTTCATATTTTAAGTTTAGATGAAAACAATTCAAAAAAGTGCAAGTGTAGAAGTTCATAATAATATTGCAAATAGGGTGAGTTCAGCAGTGCGTCGGCAGCATCTGCACCAATGCATTCACAACGAAATCTTTCGATCTAATATCGAAACTTTAGGGAAGTGATAGCCGCGAGCCGTAGCAGGTATCTGTTCAATCAGATAGAGATAAGCTGCGTTCTCGTAGGACCTGTTTGTAACGGTGACCGATTAGATTGGCCAGCAAAAAAGACACTGTTTTCTGCTGTAAAATCACTTCCCGGTGGTTTGGAACCCACCTAAAACTGTAGGTCCAACTCATCAATCACCATCATCCAATTCATTACCCACGCACAGGTATAAGACCTATGTGGGCTTCATCCTAAAAAAAAACTGACTGTATTTATATTTAATATATGATTTTCAATCACTTATACTGGAGATACTGGAGGGATGCATTTCACTTCTAAAGAGAAGCTTCACCAGCCTGCCGCCAGGGATCATGTTTTGTTGAGGTTAAATTTCAACTTTGAAATTCACCCATATTTCACAAAATAACTGAAAATAACTTTTTCTCTCAGCAATAGATAACATTTCAAAGCTATAATAACATCGAATACAATAAACTTAGAAAACAAATATGAACAAAAACCCTGCGCACAGCCTTAACGACTGATAGAGATTAATTTGTTTTTTCTAAGCTACTAGGCTTTAGGTTTTCCCTTCTTTTTTGTTGAAAATGATGCCTCAACCCCACCTATTCCCACTGTATTTCAAAAGTTTATATTGTTAGTTTGAAGTGTCTGACAATTGAACAAACTGACAAATATACATAAACAGAATTTATTAATTTCGAATCCCTTTATAAGTGCTATTAGATTATACTGAAGACTTCCGCAATGGCGGATATTGACAACAGCATTGAACAGCTGATGGGAATCGGTGGTGACTGATATTTTTGCACAGTAGCATTCATCGATTTCCATCAGCTATTCAATACTGTTGTCAATATCCGCCATTGCAGAAGTCTTCAGTATAATCTAATTATAAGGAATAAGAGGGATTCGAAATTAATAAATTCTGTTTATATTGTATCAAACTTCGCATATTTTGGAAATTGTGCATGTGTGAATAAAAAAATAGAATAAAAATGCTTCAATTAATCTTTTTTGAGTACAAATAAAGTAGAACATAACACACATATGTATGGCTCGATTTTGAGTAAATAAATATTGAAACAAGTTTTAATAAATATAATTTATTAAAAAGATTACCATAAATGAAATAGAAGCATAATAAAATTGACGACTTGTCTTATCAAAACAGTAAAAAAATGTCAGATTAGTATTTATTTATTCATGTATTTATTTATTGATACAGTCGAAATACAACTTATGGTAAAGAAACAACAAGCTTTCAACTTAAAACTGTCTCTTTTACTAAATTTCTACAAGAGTCCAAATATTTGTAAGCATGGGTTATGTTCACGTTTTGATTAAAATATAACTTGAATCTTCTGGAAAAGACAATTACCAAGTTCAATTTAAACGATGAAGCACTTTAATTCTATTTATACTGTACTCTCAAAGATATTTGTGATGTTTTCCATGACGAAATACTTAATGAACAATCTAATATTAAAACTGACACTATAATAATAATTTATTCGACCAACAGAACATCCACAGTACATCAACAATTTTCGGTCTGGATATTAATATGCAAACAGTAATTACAGCTAAGTCGACTATACAATATAAGTTTCAATTAGCAATACAATGAACTGTCTATTGTCTAATTATGGCAACCCCAAAGGTATTCCTGAGTGGGGCACCTTCTATCTTATATCATTCCACTGTATTTCGCTTTTAAATAATGTTTTACTCACATATATTGGAGATGGTTGAGGAATGCATTTCACTTCTGAAAAGAAGCTTCGTCAGCCTCTAGATATTTCTGATTTTTATATTGATTCAATGAAATTTAGACTACATTATCAGAAGAAGTTGATTCAATTTCAATGCTAAACAGCTGTGATTTTTACAGCTATCATTGTTTTATATTATCTATCTTAAATTTAAAGCCGCGTCTCCACCAACCGAACATGCTCGGCGAACAGTGTTTGCTGGAATCATCTGATGTCGCCGAACATTGTTTGGTGTTGGTTTGGTGTGGACGCCTTCTCGAACATTATGATCAGTGAGTTGCTGGTCATCACTGTTCGCTCACAGACCGAACATTTCAATTGAACTTACGAACATGTTCGGTGTCCCATATGTTTAATGTTTGTCCGTTTTGTGTATTTGCCAACAATGTTCGACAGACATGTTCGGTTGGTGGAGGCGCGGCTTAAGAAGAACATACACATTTCTAGTGATATTGAATTATCGAGAAACAATCCTCTTAAATTCTAGATGAAATCCCTTCCCTCCCCCTCCCATAACTCTCCCAGTTATAGTCTATTCTTGTCATAATACCCCACTTCTGTGGAAAAGTGGGGAGTGGTACTGTCACAATATCGATTATACCTGACTATTTCAAATGGGTCAAACTTATCTTCGTGATGTTTTCGTTCTGAAAGTTTACTCTGGACTAGAAATATGTATTGATGTAGTCATGTTTTCAAGACAGAGTTTTAAACAATGGAGATTATTACTGCTGGGTGAGTTAGAAATATTTATTTTGAAAGGAATTCGTTTTTGTCATCAGGATATTTTCTTCACAGAAGGTAGAATAAAATCTGATAAAATATATTAACTAGGTGTAGAGGTACGGTATGACTTCAAGAAAAAAAATGTAAAAAATTGTAGAGTTGGGTATAAAAGTGTCAAATAGTAAAAATGTTGGAAAAGGAGACTATTAAATTTGTAAATAGGTTATATCATGTTCTATATATATCCTTATTCAACTGAATCGGGCAACCTGCTAGTATGAAAAGGAGAGTAGTATGTAATAAGAAGGATGGAATATATATTAGGTAAAGTACAATATCGTAATAAAAAGAGTAGAGTATTAAAACAAGATTATAATAGTGCGATATAGAATAAAATAGATGAATAACAAATCAGACAATATTCATTTGTATACAGTAGCGAATGCTGATGACTAAAACCTTTGGGAATGCGCTGACGATGAATATATTACATCTTTTTTTAAATGTGTCTAAAATATGATTAATTAATGAATGTGTCTAAAACAAATTACAATCATTCATACTAATTAGGATACTCTACTCTATACCCTGTCTATGACGAATACAGAACTGACAACTCGATTTTCAAAGAGATTATGTCAAAAATGAACCATATTGTTTCTGCAGTGACTTCAAAGCATGTTCTGGGAATTCTCTGTTTTACTCGTCATACATTTCCGGTCATACCGGAAATGTCATACTCGTCATACCGGTGGTTCGGTACCCACCTTAAACTGTAGGTCCAACTCATCAATCACCATCATCCAACCATTACCCACGCACAGGTCTCAGACCTATGTGGGCTTCATCCTCAAAAAAAAAAAAAAATTTTGCTGTTCAATGAGGTTTTCCCATGGACTGGAATCTGTTCCTCAATTGAATTAAAAGTTTTTCAAAAATGTAAAAGAGTAGACGTTTGTTCTTATTCATTCTCTGTACTATTCAAATTCATCCTGGGTTTTTTAAGTGGCAAATAACTTTCACTATATTCTTCATTTTTTTAATTTCCTCAAAATGTTTCATGAACAATGTTCTCTTATTTCTTCTAGTCTCTCAGTTATTTCAGTCACCTTTTTAGCACAGTATTCTATATCGAAATATTTTGTCTAAAGAATGTTGAAGAGTACGTTTGTGAATAAAAATATTTCAGAAAATACACTATTAATAGGTCACAGTCTGTGGCTGGTGTGTTCTGTGACTTATCAAAGGCTTTTGATTGTGTCAACCACAGCATACTCCTGCAAAAGCTTCATTTCTATAGTATAGTTGGCACAGCTTTTAAGTGGTTGGAATCATACTTAGATAATAGACAACGATGTGTAAAAGACAGAATCTCATCCAAATCTTCATCTTTTTCAAAAGTCGGAATGGGGTGCCTCAATGATCTATTTTAGGACCTCTTCTTTTCTTGGTGTATATCAATGACTTTCAAAACTCAGTCTTACACTCAAGACTTATTATGTATGCGGATGACACAACTGCCCTTATATCAGACATAAGTCAAGCTGGTCTAGCAAGAAAAATTGGAGGAGACTTCCAGAGCATGTCTAATTGGCTAAGAGTGAGAAGTCTTTCTTTGAACCACAGTAAAACTCACTTAATTGAGTTTGGCTACAATCCTAATCTCAATGATAGAAACTCCTTGCCACCTGTAGATGACAAATATAATATATAACTAATATAACTAATAACATAAAGTTTCTAGGTGTCACAATAGATGAGTGTCTGTCCTGGAAGGATCACATTCAATCTCTCTTAAACAAATTAAACAGAGCATACTTCATAATCCTTGCACTGTCTCACATAGTTTATAGAAAAACGCTGCTCACAGTGTATTATGCATATGTTTATTCCCACTTGAATTATGGTGTTGTGTTCTGGGGAAACTCGAAAGATAGCAACAAAGTGTTATTGATCCAAAAAAAGATTTTGAGAGTTATATTTGGTTTGAGATCCAGAGACTCATGCACAACAAGTTTTCAAAGTACTTTTTCAAAAATCCTAACTTTGCCGTCTATATATATTTATCAGTTGTTAGGGTTTGTCAAAACTAATATACATAAATTTCAGCACTGTTCGGATAGTCATGAGTACAATACCCGAAACCGAGACTTATTGGCATTTCCTTCTCATAGGCAAGCAACTTTTTAAAAATCTCCCTCCTACTCTGGAATGTGTTTATTTAATAAACTCCCAATAGCTATCCATACAATTGAACTCCTTGATTCATTCAAAAGAGTGGTAAAAACATATTAATTGAGAGGAGCTGCTATGCTGTTTCGGAATTTCAATAGCTTGATTTTTAAATCTTAATTTTTTTCTCTCATAATAATTTTGCATCTGCACCTGTTCGTTTCATTTTATGGACTAATTATTTGAGGTTGATGTTACAATGTAGAGTAATGTTATGTGTTTTTTATTGAGATAATTTGACTTGATCTATCAATTTATAGCTTTATTTCATCGTTCAGTTTATATACTTTATGTTTGAATCTTAATTTTAGAAAAATAACTTTGACAAATCACATGTCAAATGGGAGACATCCCAGATTAAGATGTGCTGTGACGATTTCTTAATAAAGAAATAAATTCAAACAACGAGTCTGGCTCCTTTCTAGGAAAGAAAGAAACCCGTGAGCTCTTTTTACAGTTTCGTTATTTCAATCAGAAGAGTTTTTAGAAGGTTTTTAAAGAACATTAGAATCAAGTCATATTTCCCATTAATAGTGTTCAAGCAAACAGCAACAACAGCCTTCGAGGGGGAGGTAACTTATGCAACGAGAATGAACTTCTAGTCTGTATCAGCACCGTGTTCTTAAAAGGCCGGTCTATAATATTAGATAGATAATTGCGCGCGTATGAGTTATTCGCTAAAATTTGTCTAACAAGGCATGTGCCTCCTGACAGCATACTTTGGACAGAGACTCCAGAGGGGAGTCATATTCCATCAACGGTGTACAATTGTGGTAGCAAACATAAATACTGAATTATTTGATATTTTATTAATATCCCAGCTTGTTAGGTTAGGTTAGGTTTTTTTCGAGGATGAAGCCCACATAGGACTGATACCTATGATGATGGTGACTGATGAGTTGGAGCAACACAGTTATAGGTTGGTTCCGAACCACCGGGAAGTGATTTTACAGCAAAGAACAGTTTTAGAACAGAATTTTAGAACAAAGAACAGAATTTTAGAACAAAGAACAGAATTTGTTAGACATGTAACGCATGCTAAGCGTGCTCGGAGAATTCACCACTGTTTGTACTGTAGTTTTCATATAACTTGGCAGCAGTATGCTGGGTTCAGATGTAGCATGTCCCATCTGCTACACGCTGCCAAGTTATATGAATACGGTACTACAGTAGTAGCTTGTTACATCTATCAATGTATGGTTAGTAGTTAGAACAGTGTTCAAACAGCTCATTACAGTATATAAGTTTATTAAATGAATATTACCACGTTGCAAAAATTGCTACAATGGTCATGATTTTCCTCAAAAGACAATATTTTTAGATCGTCCTTGGTCCTGGTACAAAGATTGAATTCAATTAATAATGCACCGAATTTGCGCTATGAAGCATTAGAAAAACTTTGCCTATGTTCAATAGCATGAAGCTTCCTTTCTTTTTTTAACGGATCATGTTGCGTAAGACAAAAAAATTGGGACTGACTTGCATTTGCATCCTATTCTCACTATAATTATTACTCGCGGCCTTCAAGTTTCAGTTCAATGAATAAATGGCATTTACCGTTACCTACACACAAATAAAAGCTTTAAAAACAAATAAAAAATCGGTATTTTTCTAATTTCTAGAATGATTCAACAATAGAGATGATAAAGTCATATTTGTGAGAAAAAATTGAAGTACTGATATGATGTTTATAGTTACAACTTGCTGTCAATTTTAATGAAGAATAAATAAATAAAAAAATAATTAAAATAATAAAAATAAATTAATTAATAAATAAATAAAACCTAATATAAAACCTAAATGACATGAAGTCAACCCCTTGGAACAATTTTAAATATACGAACACACCACACAAATAAACAAAACATCCTCAATGAACAATTAAATTTTAAATCACACAAAATTTTCGATCACATTCTACAAAACCAAAATAATTGTTCTTTCCAAAACCGACAACAAAGAGAACACCGATGATCCAGGTTGCTGTTGTAAATGAATCGTCACGATTCGAAAACGTTTCAGCCTGTGAGTAAATATCTATTTATTCTCTATTAAAATTGACTGCAAGTCGTTAAATTTATCATAGAAAGTTAATATTAACAACGCAGATCGGTATATCAAGAACTTGAAGAATTTATAGTTATGTCATAGACCAGATGGCAGGATGTCTTGTATTGCAATAATTTATTATTAATGGTATGATAAAATTCAAATCCTTTAGTACTACTAAAAAGGGTTAATTTTTCAAAAAAATTAAATAATAAGCAGCTCTGAACAGCTGCTTCTATTTATTCTTCTGACGGTCATTTCATCACTAATATTTTCTCTTCCTTCGTCATCATTATTTATGATTTTTATTTTATTTTTAAGTCGTTTGATGGTTTAATTATGTTCTACATTTCTTTCCATTTTTAAGGGATTCGGCTTTTGGCCAGTACAATTATTACAGCTCCCATCAAAGAAATAGAGTCACTATTTACTGTGAAGTAAGCTTCATACACTTATTAGTTAATAATATATGAGTAATTTCACGACTATAAGTAAAATATTTGAGTATAAAATAAAAATATTTGACTTAATAGTCCTGCAATTACTCATAAATTATTAGTGATATATGCAGTTCGTCATGGATACCAATAAACTTCAAGGCTTATTAATTAAATTATTTATTTATTACTCATTTTATTCTGTATGCTGCATCTTCTTTTTAATTTTTATGTTTGAAAATCCAAGAGCAGTCCTGAAGCAAATCGTGTATGATGAAAGTATTGACAATGTTAATGTTAACCCAATGCGTTTTTACAAACCTCATACTGTCTTAGCTGATGGAGGTTTCAGCGTTTCCAGAGCCTTGCTAACTGAACTACTCTGATAGCGCAGTTGGTTGGAGCGCTTGTCTGTGATAAGATAAGGCTCTGGCTGGCTTCGTTTTCTACAGTCTAGGGTTCGAATCTCATTCAATCATGGACCATGGATGTTTCTCATCATCAACCCATTTATATAATTACCCACGCGCAAGTCTCCAGACTCATGTGGGCATCATCCACAATTTAAAAAAATATTGTATTATATTTTGCTGAAACTTTGAGATAGTATGGGGATTGTGAAAACGCATTCAATTGACATTAATGTTGTCAATGATTTCATAATGTATGAAATGTAGGCTAATGAAAGATTGACGCTTTCTCAAACACAGGTTTTGGCCCATCTAGAAAAAGGTTATTGACTCACCCTTTTCATTTGTATTTCTCCTATGTAATGCTATAAGATATGCAATAGAATAAAGCTGATATTTGAAGTTAAATTAATATAATGCTTTATAAATTATCTTTCTGTTTTTCTTTTCTCTAGAAATACTTCACTAGTGATGGCTTTCTCAGAGGTCTTGTACTAAGCAACCCAAAAGCAGTACTCCACAGAAGTTACCTGGAAAAGTTGAAATACTATGGCTTTGAACCAGATGTATCCAGCATCCTTACAACCACTACTACAAGTCCAATAACAACACCCATTCCAGCAAACAAAACAACAGAAGTTGAGCTGGTCAACAACATAACAATGCCTCCAACAACAACATCAACTAGGACAACTACTATGACAACACCTGAAACAACACCTACAACTACAGAATCTGGAGAAGATGCATCTACTGGTACATCTGGGTCAGGTAGTACAGAAGAATTGACAACAACTTCTCCAACTGATGCCAGTATAGAATCTAAAGATGGCCGAGCTGATCTAGATACAACAACTGTACCATCTACTACAGGGGATAGTTCTACAAATGTGGAAGGTATGTCTACAGAAGGTGGTAGTGCAGAAACTGAAAACTCCAGGGAACCTTTGACAGAAGCTCTACCCAACATGACTACAACACCTGTTACACCTACAACAGGCATCAAGAAGTCAACAACAGCTGATGAAGATGATGGGCTCAGGGTTAGTTTGCAGAGTCCTGTAGGAAGTTCTGGAGAATCAGCTTCCACAGATGCTGACAGTGCTGCTACATCAGGATCAAGTGAACGTGGTGGGGAAGATAGTAGTACAAGTGCAAGTACTGCTGATGATGCAAAAAATGAGGATGCTAGTCAAACTAGTTCAGTTCCTGAACAGAAGACTGAAGCAAGTGGGATAACAGTTGCAAATGCAATGGTTTCCACACTTGAGGCACAGCAGCCTGAGACATCAACTATGATGATTAATATTGAAGCAACAACAACTATGGAAACAGTTGATGCACCTACAACAGCAAGTTCTGATGATGTGACAACTGTTGTCACTGAAAAAGGAACACCAGAAAGTGCTGTCACTGAAAAAGAAACACCAGAAACTGTTGTCACTGAAAAAGGAGAATCAGAAAGTGCTTTCAATGACAAAACAACAACAGCAGAACCTACAACAACAGTTTCCCAAGCAACTGATGAATCAACGACTACAACTATTTTGGATGCTGTAACAATTTCTCCGCCATCTATGAGAGAAGCAAATGAGATTGAAGAAAAACTAGGTGAACTGAAAGCATTGATAACATCATCCCTCAAAGAAAACGCCAAACGATTGGGGATTTTGAGTAGGTTTGAAAAGTTTAAAGAACTTGATGAAGAGCATGAAAAACGGTTGGGGAGTTTTGATAATGTTTCACCATCATCTTCAAATATTGTCAATGCTTCAGATGGCAGCAATGATACAGGAAATGATGCAGGTTTTTCTAAAATGAGTATAAAAACACTTTTTTCCGATTGGGTCACAATTGTACCTGCATTGTCAGGCTCTAATGAGGATTACTACCATTTTGAAGACAGCACTGAAGAAAAGTCGATCACCACCACTGATGATGACATTTTTGGACAAAGCAGGGATAATCAATCTCCAACAACAGTTAGAGATCGTGATTATGAGGATTATGTTTCTGGTGGAAGTGGGGAAGATTTGTTGATGACCTCATCGCTGCGGAAAGTGAAGTTTGGGGGTGGGGCGAAAATTTTGGAAGCAGGAATTCAGGATCGGAAAATGACTGAAGCTAAAATTGCTGGGGAGAATGGAAATGGCACCAAGAACATTACCAAACGCTCAATAAGTGGTGAGTAATAACAGTTTTTCTATAAATTTAATTCGTATGTTATACTTAATATTTACTTATCAAATAATTATATTTTATTTTTTATTAATCTTCCAGGTCCCTATCAACTGTGACATACTGTTTAAATCTATATTAAGGGTGTAGGGAATACACCCCATATATTCTTACTTATTCTAAATAAATTCAATTTGTTTAATTTTTTCAGAAAAATTTGAATAGAAATTTAGTAAAATTACAATTAATTTCAACTTAATTTGACAGAATTGAACTTCTCTATACTTTAAAATTGAAAAATAGGCTAAATGAATTTTCGATGTGTTATTCTTTTCAGTCACAATATAAGCTTCTAAAGTGGAACAGTGTTACTCTTTCTACTGTAGGCTATTATTTTGGTAGAACATTGTATATATTGCATAATTTTATATATTCGTGTTTCGGAGGACACGTTAAGCTGTCGGTCCCGGCTGCCTAAAAAACAGTCGTTAAGTCACGTCAGAGGCCCTGAACTTATTCAGGTGCGACCTGATAACTCTGACACCAGACCTGAGCTAGCCAGGTCACACGATATTATTATGTATTATTATATTATATATTTTAGTGAAAGAGTAGGCTATTATTATTCTAATATTAAAACTGACACTGTATTTCACTTTTAAATAATGTTTCACTCACATATATTGGAGATGCTTGAGGAATGCATTTCACTTCTGAAAAGAAGCTTCGTCAGCCTCTTTTCAGAAGCTTCAGTAAGCTTCTTTTCAGAAGTGAAATGCATTCCTCAAGCATCTCCAATATATGTGAGTGAAACATTATTTAAAAGTGAAATACAGTGTCAGTTTTAATATTAGATTGTTCATTAAGTATTTCGTCATGGAAAACATCACAGATATTATTATTCTGTGATGTTTTCCACGACGAAATACTTGATGAACAATCTACTATCAAAACTGTCACTGTATTTCTATTTAATATTATATGATTTTCACTCACTTATACTGGAGATACTGGAGGGATGCTTTTCACTTCTTAAGAGAAGCTTCATCAGCCCTGGCCTCCAGTATCTCCAGTATAAGTGAGTGAAAATCGTATATTAAATAGAAATACAGTGGCAGTTTTGATATTAGGCAATTAATTATTATTTTAGTAGAACATTATTAATATATTACATTACATTATTTTATACATTTCATTTACGGGTAAATTTCTCTATTTTCCCTATTTTTCTAGCTTCCTATTGTTTATTATTAAGCTTCTTATTTAAAGGAAACAAAAAAAAGCTTCTGCTTGTATTAGGGATCTTTGGGTAAAAGGTCGAGTCAATTTATTGTAATTCAAGTAGAAAGAGTCCTAAGAGAAGTTTTAATAAATGTAGCTGCAATTCTCAATAAATTAATAAAGGTGAAAATTTGCTAGAAATGCTTCTCAGCTGAAAAAATATAGTTTTTTCTCCAATAATTGCTAGAGCTGTGCCTTAACTGTAAACGGTATCGTAAGCATCAAAATCCGTATATCTCTTGGTGTAATACAGAAGTGAATTTATACAATTTTCACAATTTTTGGTTCTCTACACGTCAATGAATTCTAATTTTTTCAATTATTATTAAATTGTATGAAAATTGGAATATTGTTAATGTCTATATTTAGTAATTTTTTTTTTTTTTTTTTAGTATATTTAGTAATTATTAATATCAACTTAATCTCGAAAAGATTCGAAAGCACTCGGCCTACAGAGTAAGTAAATTCTACTTATATTATTCTTAATGAATATTTGACTGCATTTAAGTCGTTGAATTCACATAAAAAGTTAATATTAACAACGCAGTTCATGATGGAACAAGAAATCCAGGAATTATTAATAGTTAATAATACAGAATGGGCGTAGTTCAGCCATTAATATTATACACTATTATCTCAAGTTTTCTAGGCTCTGTGAGTTTCTTTAATTATTATAAATAATCTCGCAAATGCATTCTTTAAAATACTGAGATAATAATAGTCTACCATCATATTATATTGTTGTGATGTTTTCCATGTCAAAATACTTGAACGATCTAATATCAAAACTGACACTGTATTTCTATTTAATATATGATTTTCACTCACTTATACTGGAGATACTGGAGGGACGTATTTCACTTCTAAAGAGAGGCTGATGAAGCTTCTTTTTAGAAGTGAAATGCATCCCTCCGATATCTCCAGTATAAGTGAGTGAAAATCATATAAGTTATTAAATAGAAATACAGAGTCAGTTTTCATATTAGATTAATCATATATTTTGTGAAACTTGTAGCTTCCCTCAAAACATCAAATCAGTCCCAAACTTGTTAAACCCTATAAATCAACTAGTTTACTCTAGAAATTCTGGGAAACTAGAAATCTTTTTAACAGCTCATTAGAAGGCGTGAAACAATGGTGTCAGCTGGATGTAATAGTTCTATCTCATCCAAAACTAAAACAAAAATAAAAATAGAATAAAACAAACACTAACCAGGAAATCTACTAGCTTAACTTGGAAATGCATTTCCGGATATTAGTGCTATGAAAATGCTGTTCAACACAGTGAGCTATAAATTTCAGGATAGATGAGTTGGAAAAGCAGGCCTGCTGAACTCACGCAATGCTTTTCCTTTCTATATATCTGAGAGACACGCGAGCTAAGCTAGGCTAGCTATGCCAGTGACTTCTATTTGAATATCTTCTTCTGCTTGAGTTTGACTTTGTTATAGTGTTTTGTATATCCATTTTTATGCTATACAGTACTATTTATATAGAAAGTCTGTGTATCTTATCTATAATGTATTTATTTTTGCAACAAGTAGATGCATATGTTGATTTATCGATCAACGATTAATTATTATTAGTCAAATCAACAGATCTAGTTGATGTATTTGTATAATTATAACAATAAATTCCTACCAGCAGGTTGCCCGATTCATTTATCTGAAAATCACTTCCCGGTGGTTCGGAACCCACCTAAAACTGTAGGTCCAACTCATAAATCACATTCATCCAACTCATTACCCACGCACAGGTCTCAGACCTATGTGGGCTTCATCCTCAAAAAAAAAAAAAAATTTACATTTGAACCTGGGTTTCTAGAACGTAGCTTATTACATAGCTTATTTACAAACTCAATGTAATATTGTTTGATATTGTAAACTCCGATTTTTATTGTTTCTTATAGTCTATTTTACAGTTTCTTAGTCTATTCTATAGTTTATTATTTCTTCTTATTCTCCTTCTTTCTACTCCTCCTTCTCCTCCTCCCCCTTCTCCTTCTCCTCCTCCTCCTCCTCTTCCTCCTCCTTCTCCTCCTCATCCTCCCCCTTCCCCTCCTCCTCCTCCTCCTCCTCCTCTTCCTCCTTATCCTCCTCCTACTCCTCCTCATCCTCCTCCTCCTCTTCCTCCTCCTCCTCCTCCTCCTCCCCCTTCTCCTTCTCCTCCTCCTTCTTCTCTCCTCCTCCTTCTCCTCCTCCCCCTCCCCCTCCTCATCCTTCTCCTCCTCCTCCTCCTCTTCCTCCTCCTCCTCCTCCTACTCCTCCTCCTACTCCTCCTCCTCCCCCTCCTACTCCTCCTCCTCCTCCTCCTCCTCCTCCTCCTCCTCCTCCTCCTTCAATCCGACACTCTCCAATGCTAGTTTTGTTGACAGGGGACAACATCAAGACGTTTATATGATAGATAGTTAGATGATTAGATAATGTACATATTTTAGCAAGATCTACTTCATTTGTATTAAATACAACTAATTTATAAAAAAACCTTGATAGGGTGTTTAAGATCCGAAAGAAAGCTATTAGGTGTATGGAAAGAGTAAATAGATTAGATTCATGCAGGCCGTTGTTCAAGATACTTGGTCTCCTAACTGTACCCTGCTCATATGTGTATGAAGCTATCTTATATGTAAAAAGGAGTGATTTTAACCAACATTTTTTTTTTTTTTAGATTACGTCTTGGAGACTCCAGTGAAGGAGTATAAGACAAGTCAGATCAACAATATTATACACTAGATACCATAATTACTTCAATTAGTTGAGGTGAGGCTTAATTTTTATGTGAAAGGAACTCTTGTACACTATAAAAAGCTTTATCAACTAAATATTTCTTCAATTGTTTTTTAAATATTTCTATTTTTTCAAGACTCTTCAAAAACTGCGGTAGCTTGTTGTAGAATTTCCTACCAATATAACTGGGTTTTTGTTTGAATAAGCTACTATTGTGACTCACCAAGTGATAATCTCCTCTCCTTTTGACGTACACGATTATAATACAATAAGCCGAGGAGATTATCACTTGGTGAGTCACAATAGTTACTTATTCAAATAAAAACCTAGTTATATTGGTAGGAAACTCTACAACAAGCTACCGCAGTTTTTAAAGTCTTAAAAATATAGAAATATTTTCAAAACAATTGAAAAGTTATTTAGTTGATAAAGATTTTTATTGTGTACAAGAGTTTCTTTTACATCAAAATTAAGCCTCACTTCAACTAATTTATATAGTAATAATTATGGTAACTAGTGTATAAGATTGTATAATTATTAATCTGACTTGTCTTATACACCTTAACTGGAGTCTCAAAGGCGTAATCTACAAAAAAATCAAATTTGGGACTTGAAGTTTCCTATAACGATTATACAGGTAAATAATTCGTTCTAGAGAGGCAGTCTCGAAAACTGCAATGTCATAAGACATCATAAAAATGATATTATATATATTATGTACATATAATTATATAAAATATAGCACCATAAAAATACGTAGAAGATATTGTAGGATGATAGTTCGTTTTAATGGTATTGGACTGTATTTTTGTGATTTAAGAAATGTTGTATTTGTTTACTGAGTGCTAGCTCAGTCTAGGTAAAGTAGTATATAAAGATTCTATTATCTATGGTGCTAGTCAGTAAGATTTGAGGAGAGATCGATGTTTGTTTCTGTTCCAATAGGCAGGCAAATTGCTACTGTTATGAGACACAGCATCCAGCCAGGGATGATCCCGCTCTAAGCAAAATGGTTTCCCTTTCAGTTTCCGGCGATCACAAATTACGACTAAATTTCTCTCAAACAGTCCAAGCCACGTAATTCACTGCGTCACTTCAAATAGTCACTACGCTACGGAAATTCAAAGTTTATTTTTTCTTGAATTCTTTTATTTTTGGATTTATATATCAGTATCTATTTAAAGTTCTATTAATTTTCCTACTTGAGTTCTTCTTTTTCTAAATTTATAATTTTTTTAATATCCACAGAGTGTTTCGTATAGAGTTACCGAAACTTTGTGGGCTTGTTGTACCTACACACTGAAATACGTAATGAGTAAATTTATTTGAAGCATATGTCCCTAAATGCTTGGTTACAGAAATAAAGATGGCGGAAGTAAGCAGCTTGCGCCATCAATTCACATCTTCTCATTCATACATTTTTAGTGCCTTTATATACTAGTAATTCGGTCAGTCAGGTTCTTTGTAAATTCAGCTGAAAATCGAATAAAAAAAGATAGAAATAGCTTTATAACTTTTGAGATGTTCAAAAAATAAGCAAAATGCACGTTCATGCATATAAAGTACAAAATATGCAATATACCCGAAAAGATTTTCAAGTTTGAAGTGATTTGGTTCATTTAATAACTAACCGAGGCGAATTTGTAGTTTTTTCTGGCAGTTGTTTTGGTTGTTAGAAATCAGTAGGCTACCGTACTCATTTATTTATTTATCTATTTATTTATTTATCATATCATTTCACATAAAACCTCATATCAGAGCAAAGCTGTAGTGATGTATGAAATGTCACCTTAATTATAATAAATGAAAACAATGAATACGAAATGAATGAATGAATCATGATATCATGATACCATATTTAAAGTTTTATTAAAGACATTCTGTTTAAGGCTGTGCACAGGGTTTTTGGTCATAGTTTTTTCAAAGTTTCTTGTACTTAATATTATTAGGGCTTTCAAATATTATCTATTGCCGTGAGAAAAAGCTATTTCGTCAATTATTTTGTGAAATATGGGTGTTCAAAGTTGAACTTTCTCGGTTTTTAGGGGCAATTGATCCCACCTGAGTGATTTTAAACTTTTGATAAATTTTCCATAACTAAAAGACACCTTGAAGTAGGAAAAAACATAGTTTATTTCAATCAACTAATAGTTTTTTCAAAATAAATTTTTGAAAAATTGACATTATTACAGTTTTAAAAAATGTATTTTGAAAAAACTAATTGTTTGATTGGAGTATAAAGTATGTCATTTTATTTCTGGAGGTGCCTTTTAGTTACATAAAATTTATCAAATGTTTGTAATCACTTGTAGGTGAGATCAATTGCCCCCCAAAACCGAAAAAGTTCTACTATCAACCCCCATATTTCACAAAATAATTGAAAAAGAATTTCCTCTCAGCAATAGATTATATTTCAAAGTCCTAATAGTATCCAATACAAGAAACTTAAAGGTTTTTTGGAGCAATTGATCTCACTTATGTTATTTCAGAATTTTGATAATTATTTATTACTGAAAGACAACACCTTGGGGAGTAAAATTATATATTTTTATTCAGCTATTTCAAAATAATTTAAAACATTTTAAATATTCAAAAAGTTATGCCGCTAAAACTAATCGCTTGATTGAAATAGAAAATATGTCATTTTATTCCCCAATGTGTCTTTTAGTTATAAAAAATCTGTGATGTTTTCATGACGAAATACTTGATGAACAATCTAATAATAATAACTAACAGTGTACTTCTATTTAATATACGATTTTCACTTACTCGTATTAGAGATATTGGAATGTATAATGGAGATATCAGAGGCTGATGAAGCTTCTCTTTAGAAGTGAAATGCATCCCTCCAGTATCTAAAGAGAAGCTTCATGAGTCTGCCACCAGAGTTTTCTGTTTTTTGCTATTTTTTTTCTGCAGCATAGCCTTACTCTTACTCATATAACAATAATTTCTTGAGTAATATTTCCAATGTTACTGAAATTGTTTTTCCTTTTATAGGTAGACTGAGAATGGCTGACTGGGGCCAGGAGAACGCTCTGTACAGAACTCCACCCACGCAGTGGTTCACCACATTCAGTGGCCAACGCATGGTGCCAGTGCTCACACTATCTGCATTCTTGCCATTTGCCGATTTGCCCACTCTGGGAGCTCAGGCCATTCAGATACCATTGGACGTAAATATAAATCAACTTCATTTATTATTTGATCATTTTATTGATTTATTACTAAATATGACACTTCACATTTATTAGCACATGTAATTTCAAATGTATTACCGTATAATTATATAACTCTAATTTCTAGACCTAATATAGAGTATTCTATTACTATATAAATATGACACTTCAAATCTATTACCACATATAACACTTCGAATTTATTATCACATATATAGAGTGGTCGTGAAGTCGCGCAACCCAAAATGATTATTTTAGTTGGTTTCAGTCTTAGAAAGCTGAAATATTTTGTTTCTTTAATTTCAAAGTTTATGAAACAAGTTATAATTACAACTTACTTAATTACAAGTTCATAATTAGTGCTGGAAATGCCCACCATGATTTGCAATGCATGTATCAACGCATTCTCTTACATTGCAAGCAACCTTTTTCAATGTAGCAGTAGTGATATTATTTGATTTAGTCTTTAATTTTTTTTGAGTTTATCAAGTGTATGTGAGTTGTTTGTGTACACATTATCTTTCAAATAGCCCCACAAGTAAAATCAGGAGACTCAGACAGATCGAGGAGGAGGCCATAAACCACAAGAAATTATTGAATGCTAAGCTGTTCTTGCATAAAATACATTTTGACTCTAAATGAACAAACCAACTGCTGTCTGTCTCACTGTCGCCCGGAGGCATGATCTAGCAGTGCTGCCACATACTGTACAAATAAACGAAGAATTCCATACTGCAATCATACTTACAGATTTACCGTTCAATCCTACACGGCTTCAAACATTGGGTTGCGCAAATTTACAATCATTCTGTATAACTCTTTAATTTCTAGACCGAATAGAGAGTTTTGCACATCTCTATGATATCTTAATTTAGAAACATAATTTATTAACTTCGAATTCCTCAAAGTGCTATTAATTTATAGTGAAGAATTCCGCAATGGCGGATATTGCCAACAGAATTGAATAGAGTATGGAAATCGATGATTGCTACTTTACAAAAATATCAGTCACCACCGGGAATCGAACCGCGTAACTCCCAATTGCTGGTCGGGCACCTTAACCACTAGACTTTATTAACCTTTCGATTCCCGGTGGTGACCGACATTTTTGTACAGTAGCATTCATCGATTTCCATCACCTATTTAATGCTGTTGTCAATATCTATCATTGCCGAAGTCTTCAGTATAATATTATAGCACTTTGAGGAATTCGAAATCAATTAATTCTGTTTGTGGATATTTACTAAAAGGTGAAACATTCTCACCTTTAAGTTATATAGGCTATAAAGGTTACTGATTTTTAAACTAAGTTACTTCACAAGACAGTATTGAAGCACGCGCGAATTGCATACAATATTTTTCCTACAACTGCAGTTCTGGATTACAACACAATAAAAGCTTGTAGTTTGTAATATCACAGACCGTGCGCGGATTTGGTTAGCGTGCGCCATTTTTGAGGTTATGAGAATTCATGGATTCCGTGATCCACCAATGAGAAGACATCAAAATCAAAACAGAAGCGTAAAGAAAACAGCTGGCGAGCGTAAAGTACTTTACCGCTTGCGGAGCAGTAAAGAGGTATTTTACAATTAGTTTTCAGTACGTGAAGAACGACTTTACGAGCAGTTATAGGAAAAGCAAATTATACTGCAACAGTGTAATTGATTATGTATTGATCATTGAACTTCTTTTATTATCCTATCTGTTTGCAGGCAGAATTCTACACCCTTCTAATCTTGATCCCAAAGCACAGACTGGGTCTAAAGCAGTTGATGTATGCCCTGCAGTGGTGTCCTCTCACTGGCATCATAGCCTCTCTGCGCACCACACCTGTTTACACGGTGGTGCCCACGTTCACAATGGTCACACACATCAACCTCGTCAATCCACTCATGAAGGTACAGTAGAACATGGTTTGAAACCCAAATAAACTGTAGTTCCAATGGTTCTGTACCCACCTAAAACCATCATCATCATCCAACTCATTACCCACGCATAGGTCTCAGACGACCTATGTGGGCTTCATTCTTCCAACAAAGTTTACATGGATGGCATGGGTAGCATGCACCACGCCACACTGAGTTTAAGATTGTCATAATTTATTCCAACTTAAGTTTGGAGAGGAGTATGAAATTACGGGTTTGAAATGAGAAATTCGAAATATTATTATTTATTTATCAAAAAACATTTTACAAATACAATATAATATATTATACAACATAAAGCCACGAGTAAAACCCAAAACGGCTTTCATTTAAATACAATACAATGTAAGTTACTTTTACAAACAAAAAAAAAACAGCTCAAGCTTGGTAAAGAAAGTTAAATTAATTACATTATCTCATATCTCAATATAAAAGGCATTTCCTTATGAATTCTGGTAAGGTTTCTACGTTAATATCACAACAATCAAATATTTTATTATTAAATAATTGTAACATAACTGAAAAAGGAGAATTTTTAAAACAAGAAGTATTTGGCTTTTCAATATTCGCTTTGAGTGCTATCGACCTTGAAACAATAATAATATAGCTCTCCAAGCAAATCTGGACAATCTAAAAAATTATTACACTATTTAAAGAGTATGCAGAGCAGGGCAAACTTTCTTCTTACTTCTAAACTATCTAATCTACAAATATCTCTCAATAATTTTGTTGAATAGTCTCTAGGACAACTTACACCATTAGCTTTAGAATAGTAGTAGTGGTAGTAGTAGTAATAGTAGTAGTAAATGAAAAAAAATAAAAAAGTAATTTATTTAAACAGAATTTATTAATTTTGAATTCCTTTAATTGCTACCAGTTTAAACTGAAGACTTCCGCAATGGCGGATATTGACAACAGCATTGAACAGCTGATGGAAATCGATGAATGCTACTGTACAAAAATATCAGTCACCACCGGGAATCGAACCACGGACCTCCCAATTGCCGGTCGGGCGCCTTAACCACTAAACCTTCTGTTTAAGTAAATTTGTCAGTTTGTTCAATTGTCAGTAACTTCGAACTAACTTGTGAGATACGAGCCGATATGGCCAAGTTAAAAATGAATGCTGCTGTGCAGAAAGGTCTCCATGGTCTAGTGGTTAAGGCGCCCGACCGGCAATTGGGAGGTCCGTGGTTCGATTCCCGGTGGTGACTCATATTTTTGTACAGTAGCATTCATCGATTTCCATCAGCTATTAAATACTGTTGTCAATATCCGCCATTGCGGAAGTCTTCAGTATAAACTGGTAGCAATTAAAGGAATTCGAAATTAATAAATTCTGTTTAAGTAAATTTGTCAGTTTGTTCAATTGTCAGTAACTTCGAACTAACTAGTAATTTATTCACTCAAAATTACATAACCCTAAGCTAACCTGAAAGGCTGCTTGACAAGGTTCAATAAAACAAATCAAATTCCTTTTTATAATAAAAAAATGTAAGATTATTTTTACAATAATTAGAACTTAACAAACTTAATCAAATTAATACTGTTTTAAAATTACAATAATTGGCTCAGTAGTAGTAGTAGTAGTAGTAGTAGTAGTAGTAGTAGTAGTAGTAAAATGTCGTTGTTTATAAATAAAACACTATAAAAAAATTCAATTTATAACAAACATAATAAAAAACAAAATAAAAATACCAGAATTATACATCATTCAACAATGAGAGAAAAAACAAAGACATTATTATGGCATAACCTGGAAGGTTGTCTGCCAGTTAGCTTTAGGATAAATATACTTTAAAAAATAATTTTGAGCTTTTTAAAAAAATTAATAAAACCTTTAACAATTAAGAGCCAATAATGCTTTCAAAGTACTCCTTCGCAGAGTAAAAGCTACGATTTAATATATGCATTTCTTCATTTCTGCTTTAAATTAAATCTTGTCCGTTATTATACATTTTAATTCATCTGTTAGTTTGTTGAAAAAGGTTATACCTTGGTAGAGAATTTTTCTTGGCTATGGCTTTAACAATTAAGAGCCAATGATGCTTTCAAAGTACTCTTTCACAGAGTAAAAGCTACGTTTTAGTAGGCATTTCTTCATTTCTGCTTTAAATTTAATTATGTCCGTTTTTATACATTTTAATTCATCTGCTAGTTTGTTGAAAAAGGTTATACCATGGTGGAGAATTTTTCTTGGCTATGGCTAAATTTATTCCGGGCAGATAAGAGGGCAGTAGTTTGATTTAATTCTATGATTGTGAATATTGTTGTTAGTGGGTAAATAATAGTAATAATAATAATATTGTACGAAAATTATATACGAAAAATATATTTATAATAAAGCAGGGTAAGAGGGACCCTCATAGAACTGTCTCTACTTTGTGATGCAACTTTGTAGCCTTGGAATCAATATCCCCGGCTGCAGAGTAAAAAATAAAAAAAACAAAAGTGGAATAATGATAATTTAAAAAAATATTTCTGTAGCTGGAAGCCAAACAGAACTACAATATTCCAATTAGTAGGCAATTTAGTAGGCAGTATAAGGGTGAATGTGTTTGAGAATGGGTTCAAGTTATAATTGGTGTAGTAAAGTTTTGATTAAAAATTATTTTATTGAGAAATTGACATTGAAATCTGTCTGTGATAAAAATTTACAATGGTGAAATTATAAGATAGAGTTCAGGTCTTTTTCTAAGCATAGTCATCGTACCCTTATGCAATGGGATGAACTACAAAGTGCAAGACTTCAAATTTCAAGTGCATATACATGCATACATATAGCTTTCACCCTAATAGCTTTTCGCGTTTTTATTTCTCAAGTCGTATATATGTTTATACACTAGTTGTATATATGTTTTACGTTATACAATGTGATGGATGGTATCGATGAGATATGAACTATTCTCTCTTTATTTTATTAATTATTTTTCTTTGTTAATATTTCAGTGCTTGGCGAGATTTTTCATTTATTTCATTTTCAGTTGGGAATCCGAGATATTTTCGATCAGCAGAGAGCAGACCTGTCTGAAATGTCTCCTGATCCAAATCTGTTTGTGAGAAGCGTCGAGCAAGTCATTACAATATCTGTAAGGAAATACTACAACACACATTACAGATGTAAGTAAATTACTATTTTCCACTTCCTAATTAGTATAATCTCTATATATAAAAATGAATGTCTGTCTGTATGTATGTATGTATGTATGTGTGTTCCCTATAGACTCCAAAACTACTTGACAGATCGGCATGAAACTTTGGGAATATGTTGTGTGAATATTGGGGATGGTTTCTGACCATAAATTTCAATAGGGGAGCTAATAATTATTATTAATTAAACAATTTTATAGACCTAACCTACTGAACTTGCCAGCCAAACAGCTTAAAGGAACAGCTGATATAAGTCAACAGTTTTTAATCATATGGCAGGCCCCTTAGTGGCGTTATTTATGCAAAAGACTTTGCACTTTGCATGTAGGCTACCGTACAGTTGGAGCCTTGCAATATGTAGGAAACATACGACTGGGTATGATGAAATGTAATTATGCTAGGTTGATGACATCTGTTAACCAATGCAGCTAGAAATTTGAAATGCAGCCTCAGCGGGAGGTGGCGAATAATAAAATAAAAAACCTAGCTTCTACCCTTATAGTCATAGGAGGTTTAAATTTGAAATGTTTCTTCATTCAGAGGTGGTGATTAAGAAAACAACGAAGCCTCTACGATCAGCTGGAAGAGCCCTAGGACTAATTTTAAATGTAACCTCAGCGGGAGGTGGCGAATAATAAAATCAAGGAGAATTTTTATGAGAATGCAGCAACGCGCGTTGGGCCAGCTAGTTTATTGTAATGTATTGCCCAGTTGAGTAAGTGCTCTGTTAGCAAAAGAAAATAAGATCAACTACATTTAATATTTTTATTTATTTATACATTTAACTAGCAAACAATCAATGTGAATACAACAGGCTACTACCCAAAACTGCTTTTCAAAAAATTTCAAATTAGAAGCACAATAATTTGATCCGATTAGTTCTGTTTTTGTGAAAAAAAAATAGAATAATTAATTAATTGTTGATCTATTTTTTAATTATTTTTTGAGGAATATAGAATGCTTTTTGATGAATGTTTTCATAGAATATTTTGAGGAATATTTCTTGAAAATAAATACAAAATTTGAAAGAATATGAAATTTGGGGGGGAAAAATTAAATATATTTATCAATATTTTCGTAGATAATGTTTCAGAGGGAGATTTATTAAAAATGAATAAAAAATAAAAATAAAATATTATGCAGAAAAAAATAAAACCTTTTTTATGGTAAATTTAACGACTTGCAGACAATTTTAATTGAGAATAAATAAAATATTCACTTCCGTAGGCTGTATTTATTCTCAAAATTGACTGAAAGTCGTTAAATTTGCAAAAAAAGTTAATATGAACAACGTAGATAGTTATGAATCAAGAAATTCAAGAATGAATACAATATTGTGAAAAATATAAATTTTCAAAGAAAAAAATCGAATCTATTAAGCACTAATATTTTTGTTGAAAAGATGGTTTACTCTCAACTCTCCAGAAAAAAAATTCGAATTAAAATGAATGCACTGCTTTCAAGCTCATCATGTTGAACAAAGAGATGTTTCTTTTGGATGGCAACTCTGAAAACGCACAGGTAGTAAATGCCTATGTTTGCAGATTCCTAGGACCAATTCTTTGTACCAAATAATATATTTTTTGTTACATTTCTAGTGTTAAGTTGATGTAACTAAATATAAAATAGTTATATAATATAAAAAGTAACTTAGATAATACAGTACCTGAACATTTTTGTAATATTGTATAATTATTGTAATCACGGTGTAACAAGGAATGTATCAATGTTTAGGAATAAAGTTGAATTTATCAATAATTTCGAATTCCCTCAATTGCCATCACTTTATACTGAAGACTTCCGCAATGGCGGATATTGACATCAGCATTGAACAGCTGATGGGAATCGGTACAGTAGCATTCATCGATTCCCAGCTGTTCAATGCTGTTGTCAATATCCGCCATTGCGGAAGTCTTCAGTATAAAGTGATGGCAATTGAGGGAATTCGAAATTATTGATAAATTCTGTTTATGTATATTTGTCAGTTTATTCAATTGTCAGTCACTTCAAACTAACTTGTGGAATAAAGTTGATTTGATTTGAAAAAAAATAAATAATAATAATCTCATACTTTAAAATAATTAGTAATATTTAATGAGCATTCTCCATTCTCAATAAGTATGAATTAAGACATAACTTAAAAGTTCACAAATCGACTATTCTATTCACTCAAACTTCATTTGAGGCTAGTATTTTATTTATTTTTTGGAGGATGAAGCCCACATAGGTCTGAGACCTGTGCGTGTGTAATGAGTTGGATGATGGTGATTAATGAGCTGTACCTACAGTTTTAGGTGAGTTCCGAAACACCGGGCAGAGAAAAGTGTTTTTTTGCTGGCCAATCTAATCGGTCACCCTTACAAAGAGTGCCCAGGAGAACGCAGCTTATCTCTATCTGATTGAACAGATACCTGCTACGGCTCACGGCTATCACTTCCCTTAGTATTGCATGATGAGCAAAAATATACTTCGTATTTAATAATTCCATAAATAATTATTTGTTTCGCAAGAAAAGCTACCATCCAAGCCTACAGATCAGAAAACATTCTATTTCGGCAAGATAAGCTTCCATTCAAAAATTATTCTACATTTTTCCTCTCACGATAATATAAGTTATTCGATGTGTTGTGTTCCCTACTCTCTATGAATAGTAGGCTACCCGTAAGGTACTATTCGGACCTTGCAATCTTACATGGAATAATCATTATTAGACTATTATTTATGCAAAAATCATTAAGAATTATAGCACACCAATTATTGATTGAAACATTTTGCACGATTTCTTAATTTGAAAGAAAAAATTACAGAAAACTCATAAGGCATATTACTGTGTAAACGATAAATTTAAAAAAATATTATTTTAAATTTATTACCGCTAAATTATCACGGTATACAATCTTATAAGAATGTAATTCCTATTAGATAATTGTAGACTGTTTTGATATCAGATAATGAATATTTATTAGATGCATCCATCCACTCGAAAAGCCTGATACTCCATAATCAAAAAACAATTAAACTCTTAGTTATTCAATAATAGTTTAACTATCCATTATCACATTCTTAAAAGAGTTGGCCAATTTTTTTCGATACCGTACTCAGCAGAGCAAACCTGAATCATTTTTAACACTGCTTTTTAACAATGAAAGGAAATATTCTCCGTGAAGGTCATGATTTGAATTTGAATGCGAATAGCCACTTAGTTCCAAATCCTATTTAATTAGGAAACTAGGAATGTTGTCTGAAACCATTAATTTAAATTATTCGGAATGAATTACTTTTTTTGGAAGTAATAGAACAATTAAATTCACAGTTATATGTTTGGTTAAAATTGTAGGTCCACCATGTTTATTCAACATGGCTTCAACGGCGAGGTGGAACGAGGGACCCCGTAAGGGTCACCCCATCAATAAAAGTCATACGATTGATTTTTAATCATTATTGAATTCAAGTAACATATTTTAAAAGTACAACATTTTCGTTCCAATATTGTGTTTTTCATAAGGTAGTTTTTTAAGCTTTTGATTGATAGGATCTTCAACAACGCTGAGCGCTATAACGTTCAAGCACTGCAATCATCATACAAAAAAGAACAAATACATTAAATAATTTAACATTTTCAAAATGTTATTACTTCAAAAGAAAAAATATAACAGTGAAGTCATAACAATTTAAAAATAATTTGAACCTTTTGAGCATTGCGTAGTTTTTTTTTTCAATCAACAACTGCAACTTCGGAGTGGAGGCTTTTTTGGTGAGTCCGCGGTGGTAGCGGGGGTTCGGGGTTTGCTGTTTGATAATGTGTGAGCAGTATGAATGTTGTGTGAATGCTTTATATTTATTTTGTTCTTTTTCTCATTTCCATATTTTTTCTGATATGTTTATCACATGTCCATCTTATCTATTCTGTGTTGTATACTGTCTTTCAACTATTAATATGCAATATTATTATCTTCTAATAATAACAACAGTGATAACCTATTTATTAAAAAATCACCGTCTCATTGAAATGCATATCATTCTCATCAAACCTTACATTGGAAATAAATTCAAATTTCGTAAAAATCTGAATACTCCACATAATAGTGCATGATAAATTACCTAGATATCCTATTACTTCACATTAAATAGCATAAGTTGATCATAAAATAGCGCAGTTGGTTGGAGCGCTTGTCTGTGATAAGATAAGGCTCTGGCTGGATTCGTTTCCTACAGCCTTGGGTTCGAATCTCATTCCGCCATGTATGTTTCTCATCATTCACCAAGTGCTTCAATGACTTGATGTTACAAGCTTTATTATCACTTACCCGGTGGTTTGGAACCCACCTAAAATAGTAGGTCCACCATGTTCCCCGTAACATGGCACAAATGGCAAGGTGGAACTACCCGTAAGGGTCTCCCCACCATTAAAAGCCATACGCTTATTATTATTATCATCATCATTCACCTCATTACCCACGCACAAGTCTGCAGACTCATGTGGGCATCATCCGTAATGAGAAAAAAATTTATAAATGCAGTATTGGTATTTAACACAAAAAATAGGCAATCATCATTATAAGATCAAATCAAATCAAAATCATTTTTATTTTGCATGTCAAAAAGAAAAAAATTCATCACTTGTTACAGCTTCCTTCTCAAAAGAAAGGATACAAAATATAAATATATATATATATATATATATATATATATAAAAAGCTTCCTATTATTATGATGCAAAACAAAATTTCTACTTAAATAATATCGCAATTATTACGATTACAAACTGAAAAATATCATAAAACAGCTAATTTTAATCAATATTTTATGTCATTTTATTAATTTTTTTCTTGAAAAAAAACGAAAAATATAAAATAGACAGAATGTAAAATGTTATTTCTCGTGTTTGTGGTGGTAAAGGAAGTTCCAATACACGCTATCAGTTCCGCCATCTTGCAACTAATGCCAGTCTGGTCGTAAACTTTATAAACACCTGGAATTTTCTCACAGTGATAATATTATAATTCAGACCAATAATTGTGCGTTAATTCATGCTGTGGCTCGAAAACTATGGAACTATGCTATAATTAGTATTCATGTTATAATTATTCTAGTAAATATAATGAATTATGGAAGGAAGTTACAAACAGCTGCAATTATTCCAGTAAATGCAGGAGTTGCAGAAGGAAGCCGTAATCTTCAACTAGGCTTTTTGCCACTTAGTGTATACTTATTTAGTGTATACTATCATTATTTTGATTTTTCATTGTTCAATTTCATTTGCACTTGTATGAAGCAATACTCTCATTATTTTGATTTCTGTTTCTATGTTTGTTTTTATTCGTGCTTTCCTCCGGTAGTTATCGCAGTGCAGAAATAATTATTGTATCACCTACCTAATTTTTTTTATTACGGATGATACCTACATGAGTCTGGAGACTTGTGCGTGGGTAATGAGGTGAATGGGCGAATGATGAGAAACATCCATGGCTGAATGAGATTCGAACCCAAGGCTGCAGGTACGAAGACAGCCAGAGCCTTATCTTATCACATGCAAGCGCTCCAACCAACTGCGCTACCAGAGCCGCAATTAATTGAGTGTTTGGGTGAAACTAAGTTAACGATAACGGTAATGCAACCTCAACACTCTATACATTTGATTGCACTATAGCATCTTGCTATTTAGAGCTGGTAGATGCATAGAGTGTTCGTTAGAACATTAGCGTTATCGTAGTTTTGCTCAAACACTAATATTAATTTCAAGAAGCGGAAGTGATAGCCGCGAGCCGTAGCAGGTATCTGTTCAATCAGATAGAGATAAGCTGCGTTCTCGTAGGACCTGTTTGTAACGGTGACCGATTAGATTGGCCAGCAAAAAATACACTGTTCTCTGCTGTAAAATCACTTCCCGGTGGTTCGGAACCCACCTAAAACTGTAGGCCCAACTCATCAATCACCATCACCCAACTCATTACCCACGCACACGTCTCAGACCTATGTGGGCTTCATCCTCAAAAAAAAAGAGTTTTGGAAGGAAGCAAGCTAAAAATAATAAAAATTACATTTAAAACACCATAGAAATTTAATAGACACCATTCCTTGTAATATGTTAAATTAGTTTACAAGACTAGTTATTATGACATGAGTAAACATATTAGCTTAGAGCAAAATTTTCTATTCAATTTCAATATTGAGAATGTCAATTTCCAATTATTGAACTCTTAATCGTGAATTCAACGACTGCAGTCAATTTTAATTGAGAATAAATCATATTTTTACTCACCTTAGGCCAAACGTTTTCGAGTCATGGAGACTCATCTTCAAAGACCTTTATCGAACTCCTTTATTTTACTCAATTAATTCCTTTTGAAACCAAGAATTTCAGTCTGTTTATCAAGATGATTTGATGATTTGCTAATTTATTTTTCGATGATGATGATGGTAACCATCGCAAAATGAAACACATGCTATGGAATGGTGTATGACAGATAGGAGCAGTGTGAATACCACAGTTTCACAGCATGTGTTTGATTTTGCGATCGTGATTATCATGGAGTATTGGATGCTCCACCATGTAGACACTCTGAAACTTGTCAGAAATTCAGAAGTTGGATTTCATTTATATATTTACTTATTTATTTATTTATCTATTTATTTATTTATTAATTTTTCATTTATTCATTTATTTATTCATTCATTTATTTATTTATTTATTACAAAACACAATCAAGTAAAGATACAACAGGCACAACGAGTAGAGCCTACTGCTTTCTTTACAAATTTTAAATTGAAAAATCCAAATCTTAGGTTATGACCATATGGCCATGTTCAACTTCATCCCTCCAGTATAAGTGAGTGAAAATCATATATTAAAAGAGAAGTGGCTGACGAAGCTTCTTTTCAGAAGTGAAATGCATCCCACCAGCATCTCCAATAGAAGTGAGTGAAATATTTTTTTCAGGATGAAGGTCTGATACCTGTGCGTGGGTAATGAGTTGGATGATGGTGATTGATGAGTTGGACCTACAGTTTTAGATGGGTTCCGAACCACCGGGAAGTGATTTTACTTCAAATATTATTTTAAAATAATATTTTAATAGAAATACAGTGTCAGTTTTGATATCGATTAGAAATTTAACTTTGAAGAACAATTCCTGATTATTTCCAAAACATTAATATTAATTTAGATGTTCACTTTAAAAACGAAGCACTAAAACTGTTCAATAGTACCAACGAAAGAGAATGTGAATAGTTCAAAGAAAGTGGAGCAGCATGAATACCACAATTCAACAGCATTGTGTTTGATAATCCGATGGTGATTGTCTTCAAGTATTGGATACGCAAGCACCCTACGGATTCGGCTCAAATTTTCATCCGTATGAAAAAAGCATGAATCGATTCGAGTCAAGTGGTTTGAAGGTCAAGATGACGAAAAAATGATGAAGTTATCATTTTTGAAGAAAGGAATTGATGCGATGTGGAAGTGGGAGATCGAATCAATTATTTCATCTGCTTATCGATTTGCTATAGGGCTACGCTTCGTTGGTGGAGGGAGTGAGATGGAGAATGCAAGGAAGAAGAGGAGGAAATGATAATGAAGATATAGAGAGAGAGATAGAAGGGTGTGTGAGAGTGGGACAGTGTGAAGGAGAGAGAAGAAATTGTGATGAAGTAGGAACAACAAAGAATCAGTGATAATCAGTGTACAAGAGAATATTTATAATGTATATAATGACTGTTTATAATGTATTCATAAAGAATTGATTGTTGTTGTCTTTATTTTTGTAAAAGAAAATTGTAGTTCGTTTTTTTATTATTTTTTCTAATGATGCACTCATGAGCAAAAGATAATCATAATATAACTTGAACTTTTAATTTCATTAAATTGAAAATCACGCTTCTATTTGGGGAGCACCATTTATTTATGTTCTTCACAAAAAGTGTCGCAGTGTCTGCATACCGTAGGCTGCGTTCTATATGCGTCAGGCCTGATAATAAATCATGAAAAACATATTTTTTCAAGGAATTAGATAAATAAATAATTTTTTGATAGATACAACAGGTAGAAACCCTTTCTTTACAATGTAAAATGGCTTTGATACAAAAATAAAAAACACTCTAGAATTAGAAATCGGTCACGAAATTTCATTCATAAAACGTGTTGATATTAGCTCTATATCTGCCTATTCAAGACACTTGAAAATTACACGTTTTTTTTGTAGATTACGTCTTGGAGACTCCAGTTAAGGAGATATGTAAGATAATACAATATGAACCAGTTAAGGAGTACAAGACAAGTCAGATCAACAATTATACACTAGATACCATAATTACTATATCAATTAGTTGAGGTGAGGCTTAATTTTGATGAGAAAGGAACTCTTGTACACTATAAAAAGCTTCATCAACTAAATATTTCTATATTTCAAGACTCTTTAAAAAGTGCGGTAGCTTGTTGTAGAGTTTCCTACCAATATAACTAGATTTTGTTTGAATTAGCTGATATTGTGACTCACCTAGTGATAATCTCCTCGGCTTCTTGTATTATAATTGTGTAAGTCGAAATTTTGGTTAATATCATTCGTTTTTACATATAAAGTAGCTTCATACACATATAAGCAGGGTACAGTTAGGAGACCAAGTCTCTTGATCAACGGCCTACATGAATATAATCTATTTACTCTTTCTATACACCTAATCGCTTATGACCATAACTGACCATCTGACTTGTCTTATACTTCTTAACTGGAGTCTCCAAGACGTAATCTACAAAAAAAAACTAGTATGTTACTAAACTGACATTGTTCATGAAGAATAAAATCTTGAAACTAGTCTTCTAATCCTATGAATGAACTTATTGATAAATTGGTATCAATTTATTGTTCAATCTAATATTAAAACTGACACTGTATTTCACTTTTAAATAATGTTTTACTCACATATATATTGGAGATGCTTGAGGAACGCATTTCACTTCTAAAAAGAAGCTTCGTCAGCCTGACGAAGTGAAATGCATTCCTCAAGCATCTCCAATATATGTGAGTAAAACATTATTTAAAAGTGAAATACAGTGTCAGTTTTAATATTAGATTGTTCATTAAGTATTTCGTCATGAAAAACATCACAAATTTATTGTTATTGGAAGAAGATAAATTTAAAACTAATTTTATATAAATAATAATAGCAAATACCCTTCTTATATAAAATAGATCTTATATTTTTGTATTTTGCATTTACTTCCTATTGAATTTTACAGTACAAAAATAACAAGAAATACCCTTCTTGTAGACCGTTAAATTTCAAACATTTAAGAATAATATTTGTGATGTATGAAGTAAGCTTACCTAAACCATTATTTGAACAACAGCTAGTAGATTACGGTATTTAGCTAGATTTAATCGTGTAACTCAATAGTTGAATTTAGGTAGGCCTACTAAGAAAGTAGGTCTATACTAGACATACTATGAATGGAAGATTCAAAGGATATTTAGCCAATCTAAAAGAATTAAGGATCCAGATGAATTCTTGAATTTCTTTTTTCATTAAAATAGACCTATACGAACTGTACGTATTAATTAATCTTTCTAGAATAAATCGCAAACATTGCAGTCATTATACTTGACTATACCGTACTGATCAAGATGAGTTGTTTAAAGATGCCTGCCAATGTCAGGAGGAAGCTTAATGAAAACGCCTCAATTTACATTTCAAGCAAGAGCCAACATCAAATTCTTTGAAATTATCGTATTCACATGTACACATATTGAATTCTTTACAATTTTTTCTTTCATAACTTGAAACGATGACAAATATTAGTATTTATTATATTGATTCACATCCTTTCAGTATTATTGCTTCAACAAATTTTTGCGTTTTCAAAATGATGTAGCCTTTGTCAATTTATATAAAATTAGGTATTAACTAGAGTGTTTAAATGGTATTGGACATGTATTTTAAAGAAATAAATCCATCATCTAGACTTCTAGAGTGAATTCTTTATTTGTTTGTCAAGTTCTGCACATTTTTCCAGATAAATTCTAAGTCTCTCATTTCCAAAAATAATTGTTAAATAACTTAATTTTGTTTAATTATTATTGATTTTCAATATTCATTTTCTTTCAACTCCAGATTCATTTTTTTGTATTGTTTTTCACTACAAGGTCAAGTGACAGAGTTCAGAGTGGGTCAAACTTCTTAACGCCAATTCAAATAAATTATACATTCTATATTCTCACAAGTCCCGGTGGTGACTGATATTTTTGTACAGTAGCATTCATCGATTTCCATCAGCTATTCAATGCTGTCATCAATACCCGCAGTTTATTGCGGAAGTCTTCAGTAAAAATTAATAGCACTTTGAGGAATTCGAAATTAATAAATTCTGTTTCTATATTTTATCATATAACATCAATTTTCCCAAGTTTGTCCAAATAAAAACTAAGCTTTGAAGTAATAAAGAACTTGATGTTGCTGAAGTATACCTTCTCAGATTGAAGTAGTGCAAATAGTAGTTCCGATCTGAGAGGGATTGTGTGGAGGTTTTTTTTAGTGAGGTAGAAATCCCACACTACCGGGTATAAGTGCTGCCACCCGGTGCCTTTAGAAGGTTTTCCCCGACTCAGAAAAAAATAAAGAACTTAAATACTGGATTTCTTGTTCCATGACGAACTGCGTTGTTAATATTAACTTTTCAAGTGAATTAAACGACTTGCAGTCAAATTTTATTAAAAATAAGAAGTACTTCTTATTTTTAATAAAATTTGACTGATTTTATTAAAAATAAGAAGTACTTCTTATTTTTAATAAAATTTGACTGCAAGTCGTTTAATTCACTTGAAAAGTTAATAATAACTTAAATACTATCTTCAATTCATTAATTCATTGACTTATATGTCAATTCAAATGAATTACACCTTATTTATTCTGACATATTACATCAATTGGTCAGAGTTTTCCGGAGATACATTAAAAGAACATTCCATATTATGAAAGGTTTCGTTGTGTGACCTTGAAAATAAGAGTGGAGTCAACAGCCTTCCAGATATTTTCCTACTTCCTTCCCGAAGTCTCTCATTGTCTCCTATCTCTACATCTGCACATGGCCAGTCCACGCTCTGATGCACTTCTCACAGACTACTCAAACAAAAACTGACATTTTGCAAAGTACAAGTTCAAGAATCTCTTTACAATAATTATTATTATTTTGTGCACTTGTTTTGCTCTCTTTCTCTTTATTTCTCACTTTCTCTCTCATACTTAATTCCTTTGTTTATTCCTTTCACACCAGTGGCGGATTTACGGGGGGGGGGGGGGGGGGGCTTTCGGGCTGAAGCCCGCCCCCCCAAAACCTCCAAAAAGTTTACGTTTTAATACTGTATAATGTCTTAGTTTCCATTTACATTACCTGCAACCAATCAACTCAGTGTTTAGATTTTTGTACTTGCTGAATAGAAACAGTACTTTCTGAATAGAAAAGTAGTGCAACATAAAATTGCAGTAATTGAATCACGACAGTACCAACTTTCTTTTAATGAAAAGTAATGACGAACTACATTAACATATCAACCAATATTTTTTTTTTTTTTTTAATTCTATTACAGTGGTCGGCAAACCAGTGATCACCAGCTACTGATATAGGTTATATCGTGTAAAAATTCCAGATACAACGCTTGCATTGGATTTACCTATATATAATATGGATCAAATACCATTTTAACTGATTTCTCAAAGAGATTATACAAAAAATTTCTTTGGGAGTAGCTTTCAGATCCCATATTTCTATAAGAGGAAAACTAATTGTCAGATAAAAACTTTAGAAAAACATCTCTTTTTACAGTATGGAGCTCACACAAAGTTTATCTATTAAAACTAGATGAAACATTAGTTAATTGAAAAATTTGTAACTAATTAAAGCTCCCACATTGATTTTCATTCTTAAAAATTGAATAATATGACTGTAATATCGGAATAATACTATATTCCTTGACAAACTGCTGAACACACCAGATTCAGCCATAATTCAATCAAAATTTTCCAATCTACTTTAAATTTAAATTAATTGTATCGCTGGTACGGTTCAAAGCACTAGTAAAGCTATTTTTTATTTCCCAATTTTTAAAAAAAGTTATAGTTCGGGTATGATTGATCATGAAAAAGCTTTCACAATACTACTTGCACCTCTACTATACCCCCCCCCCCACCATCATCATTAGCCACCAGCCACCCCCAAAATTAATTTTTTTCTGGATCCGCCACTGTTTCACACTCGTCCATCCTCTTTCTCTTTGTTGTCTGGTTGTTTTTATTCTCAATTTTCAAGCTTAAATAATAATATGCGTATGTCTTTTAATGGTGGGGAGACCCTCACGGGTAGTTCTACCTTACTGTTTGGGGTACACAGAAAACCTACTATTTAGGTGGGTTCCGAACCAACGGGTAAGAGATAGTTCTGTTTCTATAAATTTGTCAGTATGTTAAATTGTCAATTACTTCAAACTAACTTGTGAGATACGAGCCGATGTGGCCAAGTTTAAAATGAGTGCTGCTGTGCAGAAGGGTCACTGTAGTCTAGAGGTTAAGGTGCCCGATCGGCAATTGGAGGTCCGTGGTTCGATTCCCGGCGATGACTGACATTTTTGTAGCATTCATAGATTTCCATCAGCTATTCAATGCTGTTGTCAATATCCGCCATCGCAGAAGTCTTCAGTATAAATTATTAGCGCGGAATTCGAAATTAATAAATTCTGTTTCTGTATATTTGTCTGTTTGTTGAATTGCCAATTACATCAAACTAACTTGAGAAAAAAGATTATTTTTATTTGTATCACTGTACTTTATGTCCAATAAAGTTTCATTTGCAATTAAATAATATTGATTTTTTATTGATTGCAGGGATCGATGCATCGCCGTCACAAGTACAGCATCATGTGCTTGCCATGCACCCATTCATATTCTTCGTTGTTGATACGGAGACCAAAGTTGCGCTAGTATCGGGAACGATGGTTGACCCCACGCTCTGGTCACAGGAACAACATCCTGGATACTAATTTCGTCGGAAAATGGTCCCCAATAACCTTAATTGATCCGGAATTTGCCCTGAGAATGACCTGAATTGGTCCTGAGAACGACCTGAATAATGTCCTGTGAATGACCTGAATTGGTCCTGAATAATCTCAAATGGTCCTTGCTATTTTCCAATAGGCACTAACGACTGCTGAAAACTTCATACTAAGTGACTGCAAAAGGATTAAAGCCCGTATTTATGAATCCTCCTTGAGGTCTCTTAAACTCAAGAATAACTTGAAAAGCCTTTTAAGTGAGTGATTTTCAAGTCTCACTTGAGGTAATGAAGCGGGCCTCCTTTAATGCTTTTCAAGTTTATCTTAAGTTGAGGAAGCGGGCCTCCTTTACTCAAGGGTCACTTGAAAAGCCTTCTGGATGAATGCGTTTCAAGTCCTACTTGAGTTTTAAGAAAGCCTATGAGAACAGCATCTTAAATACGGCACTAATTTCATTCTTGGATTTCTTGTTCCATAACGATCTGCGTTGTTAATGACTTGCAGCCAATTTTAATTGTGAATAAATAATATTTCTACCCAGTTTTTACCAAGATGAGTCTCCACGACTCGAAAACGTTTGGCCAAAAGTGAGTAGAAATATTATTTATTCACAATTAAAATTGACTGCAAGTCGTTAAATTTACGATAAAAAGTTAATTCTAATTTCATATAAAAAATGGTCTTGAACAGAGCCGAATAGTCCTCTCTATTCTTCAATAAACTCTAAAATAACAGTTTATGTAATGTAAGTTACATAACTTAGCGAATGAATAAAAGAAAAAAATTGTCACAACCACATTCATTAAAACTTGGAGAAACTAGTTTCAGTTGTTACACCATTATCAATTTCAAACTAAAAACTAAAGTACAGAGAAGCTTAATATATAATCTCTGATGTTCAGTATATATTAAGCTTCTCTGTACTTTAGGTTTTGGTTTGATTGAGATTGATAATGGTGTAACAACCGAAACTAGTTTCTCTAAATTTAATAAATGTGATAGTGACAGTTTCGTCTTTTATTCATTATGGATACCTTCCACAATATCACCTTCGCCACTACAAAGAAAGATATCTTACCGAGTTGTAGAAGTGTTTAATGGTTGAGTTCATGAGACTTACCGTTTACCGGTGAATAGAATTTCACAAAAAGACGTCCAATCAGGACGGTCTATTCAAATTTTTAACGTGTAAGGGCCATATTTATGTACGTTCCTTCAGTGTCTCTTGACTCGAGATACTCTTAAAATGTATTTTTATAGGCATTTCAAGACCCTCTCGAGACACTAAAGAAACTGTATTCATAAATACGGGAATAAGAAATTTGAATAGCCTAATCAGACGCCTTGGTTTCTTGTGAAATTCCATTTACCGGTAAACGGTAAGGATCCTATAAACTCATCATTGCTTGAGTTCATGGGAAACCCACCAGTTACTGGTACATCGGAAACTAAGGCGTCTGATTGATCTATTCAATTTCTTTAACGTCTATGAATTATTTTAAAAGATTAATCAGACACCCTGGTTTCTTGTAAAATTTCATTTACCGGTAAACGGCAAGGCTCCCATAAACTCAACCATTGATTTTGATTTTGTGACGTCAGCTCTGTGTTGTTAGTAAAGCGTCGATTACACTAAGCGAGTTTACTATCTAACAAGCCAGAGTGTAACAGCACAAGTCGATCCAGTTCCCCCACCTGACTCCTGGTACTACAAGAACAAGCTTCCCCTAGTTGTCTATGGTGGTAGGCTTGTGGGTAGCTACTAGCTAGCTTGTCAGCTAGTAAACTAGCTCAATGTTATCGAGGCTTTACAAGTCGCTACAAAACAATGCATGACCGTTATTTAGGGGTGAATATGTAAACGTAATGAGAATACAACAATAAAAATTGTTTAGTTACTATGATAGATAGATAGATTTAAAAGCGTCCACTGCCCTCCTATATAGGGGGATCTGGAATTTGTCAAAAAAAAAATAAAAATGCGGAGTTAATAGATAAAAGCTATGTTCATTCATTGTTATAAAATTTCAACTAAGGAATCGAATCAATTACAGTATTATGAAATAAAAATGTATATTTTCAGGTATCCATAGCCAGTTTACTGTTGTCATTGCCTAATAAAGATGTATTTTTCCAAGAATTGTTGACTTTGTACCTCTGAGATACAAATGTATACATATATTTTCAGAAGTGGCGGCTTGCACTCCAAATTATGGTGGACAAACTAAATAAATTAGTGCGCAAGCACTCGTGACTTATCTTTTCTGATTAAACAGATACCTAATATCATAAAGCTGATCATTCGCTTAAGACTAATATAGGATGGCAAATATCAGTAATATTTGGGGGATGATGTCAGAGTATTATAATATATAGAGGATTTTGATATCCTTTTCAAAACAGCTCATTAAAAGTACAATCTCAATATTGACAATTTTGTCATTCTATGACAAGAATACCATGCCTCAACAGTTTCATTGTAAAAATCAGAGCAGATTGTCAAAACTGACCTTTGTGAGTCGCGGCGGACGCGTTTCGAACTATGTAGTTCTTCTTCGGCGATTGGTTGCAGAGTCTGCCGCAACTCAAAAAGGTCAGCTCTGCAAATCAAGATTCTACATATTGATAGTTTAACTGCAGTTTACAAAAATGGATATTCACAACAACTATGTCATTGTCTAAACTGAGCATTTTACTATTAATAAATTTTGGAATAAGAATATATTATATTATATATTTTTTGAATAAGGATATATTTCTAAAAAGGAAAAACGATACAGAGGCCTAAAATAACTGACAAATTTAATTGAAGATATTTATCTATATTTTCAACACATTATTCTATGTACAAATTAAAGCAAGGTGTCATGAACAGTTTTTCAGTTTGACAGTTTTACCAACTCTTTGTAGACTTTTTCAGCTTCTAATCCTTTTATAGAAACGCTACTCTCCTTGCCCAGATCTGGAAAATAGAGAATAATAGCCTACAATATATTGCGGAAGAAAAATGTTGTATTAATATGGAGCATCCAATACTCAATGGTGATCACCATTGCTACTCTCCTTGCCCAGATCTGGAAAATAGAGAATAATACAATATATTGCAGAAGAAAAATATTGTATTAATACTCAATGGTTATCACCATCGCAAAATCAAACTCTTGCTGTGAAATAGTCCTGGACAGATTGAAGCCGCGTGAATATCACCAATCAATAGCATATATTTGATTTTGCAATGGTGATTGTCCTTGTGTGTTGCTCCACTGTGCAAACAACTGTCTTGTAGACTTTGCAAGCTGAAAGGTAGGTACTTTTGGTTTTAAATTCAAAATAGGACTGAATGAAGATTTCTCCATTTTAATTTTCCAATTTCACATGAAATTGAAAGAGATTTGAGAGTCATAAACCCACCATTATTATTTGGAATAATATTCTAGAGATTTAGAGGAGCTGAATCCTTCTTACCGTATCTAGCCCATAATCTTGGTTGAACTCCACTGCATTCTCTAATCAAGAAGGGAAGATTGGGGTTCAGTTTCTTAAGCGGAACGTAGAAATTGGATACAAAGTCCCTGAAAATATAAAAGAGACTTTAAAACGATTGGAAAACCGATCAAGCATCTTTAGAAATCGAGTATTTTTCCCTGACTATAAAACTGTGGATCTGAGTATCCCACTAAAAAAGAAATCCTTGTTTCTAAAGAAAGCAAGAAGTACCATTATCATAGGTCAATACATACAAATTGATATTCAATATGTTACTATTTTATTATATTGCTAAATGTTAACAAGATTATTTAATTCGAAATTCCCTTTCATGCTATAAATTATGCCAAAGACCTCCGCTACTGCGGAAATTGACAAATTTCTGCATTGGATAGTTAATGGAAATCATGGATGCCACAACAAATCAGTGTCGAAAATCGAACCATGAATCTTCTAAAGACAAGACCACGGTCTAAGTCAAGCATAGCTAAACTAGTAGTTATGTGAACAGTAGACCTCACGTCCAAGAATAAGGGAAGTGATAGCCGCGAGCCGTAGCAGGTATCTGTTCAATCAGATAGATAAGCTGCGTTCTCGTAGGTCCTGTTTGTAACGGTGACCGATTAGATTGGCCAGCAAAAAAGACACTGTTCTCTGCTGAAAATCACTTCCCGGTGGTTCGGAACCCACCTAAAACTGTAGGTCCAACTCATAAATCACCATCATCCAACTCATTACCCACGCACAGGTCTCAGACCTATGTGGGCTTCATCCTCAAAAAAAAAGAAAGTAATTTACTCTACAATGAAAAGTAATTTCGCAATTTATTTGTTTATTCAATGTTTCCAGGGATACCGTACATCTTCTATTATACCCCCTTTTTTTTGGTTATTGTACTTTTGATGTTTTTTCTTGGTTCATTGGTTTTATGTAGTTTTCAATCATTTTGTAAGTAGTAAATTAAAAGTAGTAAGTAGTATGTGTGAACTATTAACATAACATAATAAATTATTCACATGTTAAGAGTGAAGATAATATTTATTTCACAATATTCACAATCAGCATAATACAGTTTTATGTTTATTTGCATGTTAACATTAACAATTAATAACTTATCACAATAAGTATCTATTTGAAGTATCATTTACATTTTGAGAGTTTGTTATCTTCACTAACAAAAAGTGGTAGGCCCTTACTATTCTATGATACAAAAATTGAAATTTATATTATTTAAAATAAAACAGTATTATTGACATGTTAACAGTAAAATTAATATCAATAAAAAATAATCAATAAAAATAACATTGACATGTAATAGTTGGTTGTCATCACCAAATAAATGTTGTAGGCCCTTACTATTGTACGTTACAAAGATTAATGTATATTATTTAAAATAAGAAAACACAGTATTATTAACATGTTAACAGTGAAATTAATATCTGTAAAAAATAATCAATTGAAATAACATTGACATGTAAGAGTTGGTTGTATGATACAAAATAAATATATAATGAGCACTTGAAATATCAGGTCCCAACTCGTTTGGCCCAATGCCTGCCACTAACATCCATTCATCAAGGTCTCTTACATAATTGTCAGGTTCTTCTTCATACTCATCTCCAACAGTAGGTATATGAAGCTCAATTTGCTGCTCAACCTGGGTTTGATATAAGTATTCCCAAGATTCATGTTCAAAGTTTTGTATATTCCTCCAGGGAACATGCAGTAAAACTTGTTGACGATAATAAGCATCTGAATTGCCACCTGCAAGTTTGATTTTTGGAAATACTCTCACCACAGCTGGTGTTCTCCTCTGTACCCATCGTTAACCCTTTTTGTAATACTTTGAAAACGTTTCAAAAAGGTTAAATCATTAGATTCAAATGTTGTATGCTCTTATTCATGCTGTACTTTTTTTGTATCGGTAGTAAACCGGCCGCCATATTGAATTTGAGAAAAATATATATACATCGCTGGGCCTAGGAATCATCCATAAGGATCATCCATATGAAAAATCATAGCAATTGGTCTAGGTAGCCTATATGCAAAGTGCAAAGTCTTTTGCTGTTCAAAGACAGCGTAAATAACGCCGCTAAGGGGCCTGCCATATGATTAAAAACTGTTGACTTCTATCAACTGTTCCTCTAAGCTGTTTGGCCGACAAGTTCAGTAAGTTAGGTCTATAAAATGGATTAATTAATAATAATTATTAGCTCCCCTATTAAAATTTGAAAAAAAAATATATACATCGCTGGTCCTAGGAATAAGGAACATCCATTTGAAAAATCATAGCAATTGGTCTAGGCGTTCGTCTGTAATCGTGAGACAGACAGAGAGACAGAGGAAATGCCGATCGTCTTAAAGGGTAGACCTCACTATCGTTCGGTCAATTATTCTGAATTGATATATGCTCTGGGATTGGGGGGAAGATAGGTCAACTTATTCCATACAACGTGTATACTTTCAAACTCCTACACAGTTGACTCTACAGACTCAACTTTTGTGTCACTTCAGCAAGGCAGTGATCAAACATTTTGTTTTGCCTGGCTTGCGGGTACCTTCTGTCTACTGCTGAGTTTGAAAATAATGAACAATTATTATGAACAAAACGATACTCTAAAATCGAAAATCTGGATCTGGACAGTAATGTGATAATATTGATGGCGATGTATTTAGTAAATGACCGCATACTTCTCCTATATTGGATTTTACAAAGATTTTTTGATAATGTTCATGATTAGCTCCACAAACACGAGAGCAATTCACAAAAACTTAATAATTATAATGTTGATGAGATCGAGATGATACTGTCAACACATCACCATTCAGTATTTATTCCTATTCAATAATTTGAAATTATCAAGATATCAATACCTTGCTCCTTTGCTCTCGGCTCCAGTCTGACAAAAATGCAGTCTGATTTCTTTGATGTGTGGTGCGAATTTAATTACATTTTTACATGCCATTTTTCAATTTTTCACTTCAATCAATGTTATTCCAATTTTCAAAATCTATTCTGCTTTGAAGGTTAAATCAAAATCATATGTTTCTTGTAGCCGAAGAGTTAATAGCTGTCTGACATTTTTTGAAAAAAGTTGAAGTACCAGATATGTGGTGTGATCAACTTATATGATTTTAATATTTTAGACTCAATTTTTCTATATATTTTTAATTTTTTTGTGAACTCCTTCAAGTTTGATATGATGACATCCCAAATTGTAATCAGAATAGACGCTGTTAGTGATGACGTAATTCGTTGCTAGGGAGTCATTTTTTGTTTCCAAACAATCGTTTCTAGGTGACTGTTTCCATGTTATTTATATGGGCGTAATTTCAATAAAATTACAAATTTCTAAGAGTTTTGAGTCCTTTTTCCATGTCCCAGAAAACCAAAGGATTGAGTATCATGCTTTTATCAGTTACGTTATTGGATATTGAACTATTTTCATAGTATTTTGTTTATAGGTTAGGCGTGCAAGTTGGGTGAAGGCTACTAAGCATTATACAATTAGACTAGAAAGCCAATTTATGGCCATCACATTAGGGGAAATAGAGAGATATTTTGGGGATAAACCAAACACAGTAAAAAAAATAAAAAACGATGGTGAATTAAAACATTTGGAAGGTGCAGTGCAAGCAAGTAAGTTATGTGCTACAGATAATACAATATGAAGGTATGTAATAACTACTGATGCTGATAGGCGAATAAAACAGTGTCTTGGATTTTCATCAATATAAATAAAATTGCAAATTTTTAAGAGTGTTGGTTGTTACCAACTGGGCTACTACCATCTACCAACTTGACTACTAATCATGTAAACTTGATTGTTGTATGGGGAACCATTCCAACTTTTTTTTGTTTGTAGATTACGTCTTGGAGACTCCAGTCTTAACTCCTTAGAGTATACGACAAGTCGATTAACACTAGTCATATACACTAGATACCATAATCACTATATCAATTAGTTGATGTGAGGCTTAATTTTGATGTGAAAGGAACTCTTGTACACTATAAAAAGCTTTAACAACTAAATATTTTTTCAATTGTTTTTTAAATATTTCTATATTTTCAAGACTCTTTGAAAACTGCAGTAGCTTATTGTAGAATTTCCTACCAATATAACTAGGTTTTTGTTTGAATAAGCTACTATTGTGACTCACCAAGTGATAATCTCCTCGGCTTCTTGTATTATAATCATATACATCAAGATTTTGGTTAATATCATTCGTTTTTACATATAAAGTAGCTTCATACACATATAAGCAGGGTACAGTTAGGAGACCAAGTCTCATGAACAATGGCCTACATGAATCTAATCTATTTACTCTTTCTATACACCTAACTGCTTTCTTTTGGATCTTAAACACCCTATCAAGGTTTTGTTTTGATGAATTACCCCATACTAAGATAGCATACCTAATATGTGACAGTAAGAGCTCATGGTAAGCTGTAAAAAGTAACTTTTTGTCATTCAATCTAGCAAGCTGTTGCAGGACAATATACCCCAGATGAAATTTTACAACATATTTTCTCAATGTATGGTGCCCAGGTCAATCATCTATCAAACAAAACTCCTAGAAATGCAATGTTTTCTTCCTGGTCTAGTTGATTATCATTTAAAAACACGTTTATAGCCCTATCTTCATTTGAATTATTTTTGTTTTTGAATTGAAGGTATTGGCATTTTTTACTATTTATATTTAATTTCAACTGATTTAAGAATTGGACAATGGACTGCACACCTATATGGGTACTTATTTCTAAATTATCTAGAATGGAATTGCTGAAAATGAGTGATGTATTGTCTGCAAATAAGAGGGCTCTACCACTAATTAATTATTTAGGTAAATGGTTGACATATAACAAAAAAAGCAATGGACCTATAGTATTGGCCCCTGAGGCACTCCAGCTTGGACCTCTAATTTATCAGATTTATTCTTTACTATACTATTCCCAACTACTGTAGTTAGTTCTACACATTGTTTTCTCCCAATAAGATATGATTCAAACCATTTCAGTTCAACCCCATTTACGCCTACATTTTGCAGTATTTCCAATAAATTTCTGATTAACACAAACAAATGCCTTTGATAGATCTAAGAAGATTGCAGTAGCTTTATCACCTGAATCTATTATATCTATTAGTTTATCAACTAGAGAAACTATGGCTGTCTTTGTTGATCTCCCTTTCTGGAAGCCATGCTGTTCATCACAGATAGAGTTAGCTTCTTGAAGGTGTAGAAGTAACCTATTTATAACTACGCTTTCAAAAATTTTACTTATTACATTTAAAATACTAATGGGCCTATAGTTTTCCACCTTTTCTCTATCACCACTTTTGAAGATTGGCAAGATCTTCCCCTCTTTCAAATTATCTGGAACAACACCTTGTTCTAATGAATGATTGATCAGATGAATCAAAGGGTCTAACCATTGATCTTTACATTCTTTCAGAATTTTACTGGATACCCTATCCATTCCTACAGTTTCTTTATTATTCAAACTATCAATGATATTTGACAACTCGTCTTGGGATACTGGATAAATTTTAATTTACTTCCATCACATCCTCCTTTTATAGGCTTTAACGAATTTCAATATTAAACCAAATCTTTTGTATTTGCAGCTAGGCTAGCTACAATTAAGTTTGGTCTACCAATACTTTATAAGCACTCTGTTCATGCCACTAAGACTAATTGCAGCATTATTTTATAGTATGTTCTATAGAAGTTAAACTATAGTGCTACTGGTATGATTGTTGGTAGGTACTGTAACTTTTGCACAACCTCTAACTTATTATTATTATGCACGTAATAGACCCAATGACTTGTATGGTACAGGTAGCTGTAAATGCAATGTTTGCATTTACTAGTGGTTATAGGATGCTTACACAGTGGAGCATCCAATAATCGATGACAGTCACCAAAACAAAATCATTCACTTGCTGCAGAATGGTGGTACTCACACAGCTCAATCCTTTATACACCATTAAACAGAATGAGTTTGATTTTGCGACAGTAATTGTTATCAAGTATTGGATGCTCCACTGTGCAAGCACCCTTGGCCAATGTTGTGATAAGTTAGTGTCCATCAAAATATGTAGGTGTATTGAAATGTGACTGCTAGAGTTTGTAAAGTGCAGAATGCATAGTTATTTACATCAGCCTTGAATAAATAGGCAACATAGTCAGTGTTCATTTTACAAAGCATTATCATGTTTCACAATATTCTACTCACCCATTTAGTTTTGTGGCCGCTTCTTTGGTATCACGGACCGTTACAATTTCTGTTTGATTTTATTCTAATTATGAAAATTTTCAACCAGTTATTTGAAGAACTCAGTTGAGTGTTGTTTTTGATGACATTCAGGCTACATTTTCAACAAATCTAGTCTCATTATTGAAAACCTCATTAATGTAAATAAAACACTGCTGAATGATGTTTCACTTATAGAACACTTCCAATTTCCTGAGAAATTGTAGGTTTCCATTAGTACTGTGTTAGTTATCTATTAATAAAGTTCTCAGGCAATGCTCTAAAGGGTGATGTTTGTACAAAATATTCTAGTGAGTTACGGTGTTTGCGCAGTGGAGCATCCAATACTAGATGATAGTCACCTTTATGAAATCAAACGCATGCTGTGGGTTGATGGTATTCATGCTGCTTGAATACACCAAGCATTGTACAGCATATGTTTGATTTTGCAACAGTGATGATCATCAAGTACTGGGTTCTCCACTGTGCAAGCACCATAACTCACTAGAATATTTTTTTCATGTTGAAAGTTCAACAATCACTCAATTTTTTTCTTAATTTTTCTACAAATAATCTATGAATACATAGACAATTGAATCAGTTCATGCCACAAAATTCGGCTGCTCTGAAATATTTCGGTGTTGTCAGCAGATGGTAGTAGAGAATCACCAACCTCAATGCTCGAATTGACAACACTAATCGTACCACACTTGCCTGGCCTATAAGTCTGATTAAGGCTCTATAAAGACTTTATTTATTTATAGAGCCCTAGCTCCTAGTCGGTACGACTCGAGGGATGTCATGGCCCCATCGGCACTAGCACGACAGACGTAACCATGACATTTGTCAGCCTAGTGTGAAGAAGCTGATATCCCTCTTTGCCCTTTAGTCGGATGAATGACACACGCCATAAGGCTCGCTTCACATTACAACAACATGTTGTGTGTCGTTCATACAACTAAAGGGCAAAGAGGGATATCAGCTTCTTCACACTAGGCCGACAAATGTCGTGGATACGTCTGTCGTGCTAGTGCCGAGGGAGCCACAACATCCCTCGAGTCGTGCCGACTGTCGGTGTCGTACGAACGACTAGAGGGCGTAGCGAGCTACTGGAACTGTGCACACATCTCCGAGACGACAGCCTTCTGTATTGAGCAAGATAACTAGTGATGGAAATATCAGTTACTTTGCTCTATCGGTGATCACTGATACCGTGATTCTTAGATATCAGTGATTTGTATCAGTGATTAACGGTGATTACTGCTACCGGCTACTTTGTCTTACCATGGTATAGAGTACGAACATCACGCTTGCTTGACAAGGAGTTGATTGATATTTTGTAATGTGAGTGATTCATTTACTAGGAAATGTGTCAGGTTTAGGAAGTAAAGGTAAATAAATCAATAATATCAATATGCACAACATGAGAAAAGCATTAAATTGTTTATTAACACAGGTTTAAATATGAAAAATTTCTTCATAAATAAAAAGTAGGCCTACTCTACCATCTTTAGGCGTTACTTTGAATAAAAAAGTAGGTCTATGCTTGAATTATTAAACATTTGACTAGCTTTAAACTGGGAATAATTCAAATACAACTAACTCAAGATCAGATAGCAGAAGCCAGTAATAATAACTGCGTGCGCAGCTTGATATCAGTGATATCACCCATAATCCGTCACCGTTAATCACTGATATCAGACGCCTTGGAGTATCAGTTACCACGGTGATTTTCAAATATCAGTGACGTGATTTCGATCCCATCACTAAGCTACTCTGTGTACGCGTTGAATTGTTGTTTGTGGGTAATTACGGAAGCGCGTTGCACATTTTCTATACTAAAGTGTCGTGTTCAAATTTTTATGTCGTTGGCGACCAAATGTCGTTGTCGTTTAAACCACCGGTCGTGCAAGTGTGATAGTAGCCTATTACTGGGCGTATAAAGTTGTTTGGAAACATGTAATGGCGGATTGAGGCTTGTGACGTCACACTAGCAGTGTCTATTCCATTGATATATATTACTAATATAATTATATCAATGGTCTATTCTATACAATGCCTCCTAGAGGTACTTTAGGAGGCATTGGTCTATTGCGTTGGCATTGCTTCATGCAGAGATAAACACATATGGTCGAAATTACCCAATCAGAGAAGACCACGAACGGTATGGAGTCGGTATGATATCAGTATAAAATTAGTTTTCGTAGTTTATTGTATTATTCGAACACCAACCTGTGTCATCTAGTCTTTTGTTATAAAATTTAATTATGGAATATTTTCAGGCGTCCAATTGGAAAATTTACTCGACATGGATGTTCCTTATTTCATTCGATGTCGTGCTACAAGGTAAAAACATAACCTAGATCAAAATTTTAATAAATTCATGAACTTCTACATTATTATTTGTTCTTTATTAAATTTGACAACCTTTTTACAAAACTTGAATTCGAATTATTCTTTAAGGGTAGCTACAATCCTTCAATCAAGAAAAAAAATTCATTGAAAGGTTAACTTCAAACTCTGCTTTCGTAGAGGAATTCGGCTTGGAAAATTCAACTCATTCAACACTATTCCTCGTTTTTTTGTAAGCTAATTACCATAATTCAATATTACTAAAAACGCAGTGACTTCTTTACTGATTCTTGATTATTAAATCTTTCATTTGCAACTCACATGCTGCAGGCAGAATACTTACTGTGCTAGTAATCTTCTAAGATACCTATTTATTCTCTTATCGAGTGTTTTTGATGATTTTTATTCCTTCGAAACGTTTTTGATTTGCGCGTTGTGTTTCAGGAAGTGATGGCTCGCTTTCGAAAGCAGAAATTGAAAATCACCTTGAATTGGGAAGGGATCTGTTAGCTAAGGGTAGACTGCAAGATGCTCTTTCACATTATCATGCAGCAGTAGGTAAGTGATTCAATGTAAGCTATGGCTTATAAACAGAATAAGTTGGTAAAATTCCAATTCTTGAAAAAATTATTCTGAATACATTCACAATCTACGCATTTGCATTATTGCTCTTGTGAAATTGATAAAAGTTGTTAATTTAAATGTTTTTACTCATTTGAATCTATTTTATGATCCAATACATTATCGAAGTGTATGACAGAATATGTTTCGGCTTTTAAGGACTCCAATAAATCACAAATGATCAGATATAATTTCTTTGTATTATTTATTTGGCAGAAGGAGACCCGAACAACTACCTCACATATTTCAAGCGAGGAACTATCTATTTAGCTTTAGGAAAAGCGAGATTGGCAATTTCAGATTTGAATCGAGTTCTGGAGCTGAAACCTGACTTCACAGCAGTAAGTAGACATTAGCGATGACTTCTCAAAATATCATAGTAATTTAGTGTGGTGGTTAGAATGCCTGATTGCCACTCTGCTGGTCTCGGGTACGATTTACGTTTCATTCTGGCATTCACTTTATTACCCACGCACAAGTCTCAGACTTATTCGAGAATTGTCAATATAAAAACATGAATAAAAAATGGGAATGAAGTTGAAGTAGCCTACTAATTTTACAGAAAAGGAAGATGACGAACATTCAATTGAAGATGTATGAATATCAGTAGTGGAACATTGCGTTAAAATATTTACAGAACTAGCAGGTTCCCGATTCAATTGAGTCTGGATGTCTAGAACGTGTCACACTATTTACAAATTAAATAGTATCTTCTAATGATATATTCTTATCCATCTTCCCCTTCTTCTCTCTACTCCTCTTCTCCTTTCTACTTTTCGTCTGTTTTTACTTTTTCTTTTTTTTCTTCCTTTTACTCTTCATCTCTCTTTTTACTTCTTTTTTCATTTTAACTCTTCATCACTGCATCTTTTTTATTACCTCTTCCTCTTTTTCTTTTTCCCTTGGAGCGTTGAAGTTTCCTCGACAGAGGACAGCATCAAGACGTTTGTTTATAAGATATGTAATATTTTACAATTTGGAATTTTTTATATTTGTATTTGCATTTTTTATATTTTGAATAGCTCCATCAGTTATGGTTCAGATGTAGTTTCTAATAATTTTATCAATTTTTTTCAGGCCAGACTACAAAGGGCAAATACTCTTTTGAAACAGGGTCAGCTCACAGAAGCAAAACAGGAGTTCGATAATGTTGTAAGTAAAGTTTTGCCAAATTTGCATCTTCTCTTTTCTTCTATTAACAAAAGTCAAGTCCAACCTTACAATTCCCCTACGTGATCTTAAAAATGTTCTTATGAGATCTAACGGTACTAGTACAAAAGAAGAAGCTATTACCTACAATATTTCGCAATATTGAAATAATCGTCATTCTTCAAGTATAGGCCTCTTCATCACTGCATCTTTTTTTATTACCTTTTCCTCTTCCTCTTTTTCTTTTTACATTGGAGCGTTAAAGTTTCTTCGACTGAGGACAGCATCAAGACGTTTGTTTATAAGATACTAGCAGGTCACCCGTGCTTCGCTACGGGGTCTCAGAAATCCCGTTGAGGCTAAGGATATTTGTGTGAAATATCTAATCACTGCGTGCACGTTAACTGAGGGAATTTTAAAGATATATAAAACTCAAAACCTATTATATTAATTTTGCATGTTAACTTTGACATAGAACCTGAGAAACATTGTTAGGCCTATTTGATATAGATGGAAATTTTCGTCCAAGTTAAATGAGGTTACTGATAGAAAATTTTGGATTTATTTCTGATGGATTGGGGCGGCTCTATGTTTTTATCATCCTAGATCATACTTTCAACATATGGTATTAATATCACAAAGCCTCTAATAAGTCTGACAATAATCATATGATTTTGATCACAATATTACCTATCAATGCTGAAAGTTGTCAAAAAAATTTCACCCCGGTCGGATTCGAACCAACGAATTCTGGGTGAAAAGCAGGCTTGCTAGCCAATAGACTAACGCGCCGTTCTCCGTGAATAACAATTTTTTAGCATGTTCAACTTCACATGGCTTTCAAATAGGAGCATTATTGTTCGGACAATCAATGGATGTCAAGTTTGATAGGTTAGGTCTGTAATTTTACTAATTATTTATTATTTATAAGAACTATTTAAATAGGCCTATGTCCTTCCTTGGTATACAGACAATCTTTATGCAAAATTTCAGCTTTATCAGTCAAGTATTCTAGGCGTGATGGATGTTCAGACAGACAGACACCATCTCATTTTTATAATAGTATAGATGTAATGTTTTACAATTTTGAATTTTTTATATTTGTGTACTACGCTTTCAAGTAAAGTTCTCAATTATGGTCAGAAATTGACATTTTACTTATGAAATTGGACCGCCTCAAAGAGCTGTTTGAACATTATTCTAACTACTAACCATACATTGATAGATGTAACAAGCTACTACTGTAGTATTCATTTAACTTGGCAGCGTGTAGAAGATGGGAGGACTTGCTACATCTGAACCCAACTGCTGCCAAGTTATATGAAAACTACATTAAGTTAAGTACAGTTAGGGAAGTGATAGCCGCGAGCCGTATCAGGTATCTGTTCAATCAAATAGATAAGCTGCGTTCTCGTAGGTCGTCCTGTTTGTAACGGTGACCGATTAGATTGGCCAACAAAAAAGACGCTGTTCTCTGCTGTAAAATCACTTCCCGGTGGTTCGGAACTCACCTAAAACTGTAGGTCCAACTCATAAATCACCATCATCCAACTCATTACCCACGCACAGGTCTCAGACCTATGTGGGATTCATCCTCAAAAAAATAAATCAATTTCAGTCCAATCTAACGGTCTTGAAGCATACCAACTGTGCAACATTAAATTAACTTTTTGTATTAATTTCAACGGCTTGCAGTCAATTTCAATTGCGAATAAATAATATTTCTAATTTCTACTCACTTTTTGGCTTATGTTTTCGAGTCATGGAAACAAAGGCGCCCTAGATCGGTTTTTTGGTTAGAATAATTGTGGTTTTTGTTTTATATGATCAAAAAGTTTGTGTGATTTTAAATGTAATTGTTCATTGAGGATGTTTTGTTTATTGTGTGTGGTGTGTTTGTATATTTCAAATTGTTCCAAGGTGTTGAGTTCGTGTCCTTTAGATTTTATATGTCAATGTTACAATGTCAATGTTGCGTTTGTAACATTGACATATTATAAAATCTGAAGGACTTGTACTCAACACCTTGAAGCAATTTGAAATATACAAACACACCACACACAATAAACAAAACATCCTCAATGAACAATTAAATTTGAAACCCCACAAACTTTTTGATCACATTATACTAAAACCACAATCCTTTTAACCAAAAAACTGATCTAGGACGCCTTTGAAGATGAGTTTCCATGACTCGAAAACGTTTGGCCAAAAAGTGAGTAGAAATATTATTTATTCACAATTAAAATTTACTGCAAGTCGGTTGAATTTACTATAAAAAGTTATTACTAACAACGCAGATCGTTATGGAACAAGAAATCCAAGAATTAAATTACCATTACTAGAATGACACATTCCCTCTACGATAAATTCAGACCTATTTATTCGCAAATAGAGAAGAGGTGTACGTTTAAAGTTATCACTCTGTATCAAGTCGTTAACTTTGAATCTATACACTTAGAACATACTAGATAAACAGGTAAATTAATCCTCCAGGATACGTCGAATCAATAATTTTTTGGATCTCTTCCTCACTCTTTCTGATATTGTAGCCCTCCAAACTCCAGTACGGTACTCGGTTTTTCTCTCTCTCGTGGTTAAGTGGTAGAGTGGACATTACTGTCCAAACTTCGCCACGTCAACAAATAAAAAAGTCATTCTATTCTATTCTCTCTCTGGTTAGTGACTAGAATAGATGAATCCTTGTCCAAACTTCGCCATTTCATGTTAATTGCATCACTTAGATTGTCATTACCATAGTTAATATCATCAAGATCATACAAATGAGATCATAATTTCTTGTACGTTTCGTAGTAATTTCTTGCACTATAAAAGTAGCAGAGTGCCGTAGCAGGTATCTGTTCAATCAGAGATAAGCTACGAAACTCCTGAGCCATGTTTGTAAGGGTGACCGATTGGATTAGCCAGCAAAAAAGACTGTTATCTGCTGTAAAATCACTTCCCGTTGGTTCGGAACCCACCTAAACCTGTAGATCGAATTCATCAATCACCATCATCCAATTCATTATTGTATAAGAACACCTATGTGGGCTTCATCCTCCGGAAAAAAGAAGCATTATCTAGTTTAATAATTTATCTATGTAATAATAGATTTGTTTTAACCACTCTTATGCAAAGTTTGTAAATTTACATGAATAAATCAAAATAATCTAATCTAATTCTATGTGATATTGTCTTTCTTTTTAATTCTGATTCTTCTTCACTAAAATGATTGATTTCTATTTTTCAGTTGAAGATTCAAGACACTGAAGAAGCTCAGAATGGATATCGGGTGGCTGATCAACTACAGCACGCCTTCGATAATGCTCAACGGTTGATGAATGGTGGCAGTTTCGGAGACGCCATTGAAGAATTCAATCCTATCATTGAGGTTAGTCAGCTACTAATTTTTACAAGATAATATTAAATATTCAAGATAGCTAAATTATCATCTGAATTTTATCTTACTCAACATGAGTGAGAACCAATAGTTAAAAATGATTATTAATACTTGAAGTTGTAACCACCACATTTATTGGAAAAAGTGAGATACTAGTTTCGGTTGTTACAACATTATCAATCTAAATCAAACTAAAACTAAAGTACAGAGTAGCTTAATGTAATATACTAAGCATGAAATGATACTATTGGCTAATGGAGGAAGTGCTTTTGTTAGGCTGACCTTCATTGAATGTATGTGATTGGCTGAGGGCCAAAACACACGCCTTCAGCCAATCACAGACACACAATGAAGGTCAGCCTATTAGAGGCACTTTCTTCCTTAGCCAACAGTATCATTCCGTGTTTAGTATATATTATGCTATTCTATACTTTAGTTTTAGTTTGATTGAGAGTGATAATGTTGTAACAACCGAAACTAGTATCCTACTGTTTTCAATAAATGTGGTTGTGACAACTTCAAGTATTATTATTCATTATGGATATCTTCCACAGTATCACATTTGCCACAACAAAGAAAAATAATTAAAAAAATTACCTTCAGTATGATAGCAATAGATTTTTCGAAAAGTAGGCAATATTATGGTATCAAAGGTGGCACTCATTCGCGGGGGGGGGGGGGGGGGGGTTCTATGTCGTAATTGATATTTTAGCAACTACAAAGTAGGCCTAATTGATTTGGAGTAATGTATACTCCTAATGCACCAGGAGTATTAGGCCTTTATTTTTGAAGGATTCTTCAAGTTATCCTTGAGGATAACTCAAGGGAATGTTGTGAAGCCTTTATTTAGATAAGTTATTTTCAAGTCTTCTGTGAGAAAAGGAAGTATTGAAAGTATTCATGAAACGTTAGTCATTAAATTAGAAAAGAAGATTCCCAACTCCTCCTTTTTCTCTTCTTCGTCTCTCTTCCTCCTCCCTACTTCTATGATGATACATTTATCTTCCACTTCTTTCTTCTCATCCTTCTCTCCTTTGTCCTCCTACTTCTCTTCCTGTCTCCTTCTCCCACTTTTTCCATTTGCATTTAAAACCATTTTAATTTACTAGAAATATTCTTGGGATCCCAGGAAACAGTTGTAAAATACCAAAATGAAATTTTTACTAGTGAAAAGCTAAATGTAGTGGCTAATTATGACGCTAGGTGGTGTTCCAGTATAATATTGAGCCTATTTGACCAAAATATTTGATGAATCCTTCAAATAATTGCATTATTATTGACTAAAATAAATGATTGTTTAATGACAAATATTTTCAACGTTTTTGGCTGCGTGCTCAATACATTTTGAGTTAGATTAGTTGGTTTCATTTTTTATTTTATGCATGTTATCACTGTACTGTGGGACTCTGTACTTCTTTTATCAAGTGTGCAGCGTAAATACAATCGGCTTATATAATAAGAGATTATCCCCCACTATCTACTTCATCTTCCTCCTCCTCCTCCCCCTCCTCCTCCTCCCCCTCCTCCTCCTCCCCCTCCTCCTCCTCCCCCTCCTCCTCCTCCCCCTCCTCCTCCTCGTCTTGTCTTGTCTTCTTCCCTTACTTCTTTCCCCTCCTGTTTCTCCAACTTCCACTTTTTCTTTATGTATTTTTTCTTCTTTTTTTCGGAGGATGAAGCCCACAGGTCTGAGACCTATGCGTGGGTAATGAATTGGATGATGGTGATTGATGACCTACAGTTTTAGGTGGGTTCCGATTCACGGGAATTAATCTAACCATATTCATTTACTATCTAATCTCTATTTTCCAGCCATATTCATGATTTTCCTATTAACATTTTCTATCAACTATTACCTTATATAACATGCAAAATTTGTTAATTTACATAGATAAAGAATGATAATCTAATGTAATTCTTTACCGATTCGCATTCACTTGGTTCCATTACATTTTTTCATGTCCAATTGTCCATTAATCTCTTTTTTTTACTATTTTCGTTTGCAGTCATGTCCGTGGTCATCGCATTTGCGTGAGCTGAGATCGCACTGTCACCTGTCGTCGGGCAATACAATGGCCGCCATCTGGGACCTCAAGTCCACCACTAAACTGCAGCCCGACAACACTGCCGGCTATTTTAAACTGTCAATGCTACAGTATCAGCTGGGAGAGTATCAGGATTCTTTAAGGTACCTACGCCAAATTAATCAATCTATTTTCTATATTAATAAAATTAGAGTTTTGTATGTACATTTATCAGAATTATATATTTTTTGGTTATTTTTACGTTTTATACATTAAATAAGCAGAAAATAGTCTTATCTCTCTGTCTATCTGTTACGGCACCAAAGGCATTTTACGCGGCCTTCTCCTCAAAAACGAGAGCATCGATCGGGATTTTAGTTATTGAACAGTATTGAAAACTTTATTGACAATGTCAATAAACTTTATTATAAACCAAATAAACCAATAAACCAAATTAACTTTTTTTAACAGAGTAATAAACATTTAAAAACCAAATATTGTGCGATTTTGGATACATTTTACGCGGCCTTCTCCTGAAAAACGAGAGCATCGATCGGGATTAAAGTTATTTATCAGTATTAAAAACCTTTTTGACAATGTCTTCAGCTATAAAAAACTAAATTAACATTTTTTTAACAGAGTAATAAACGTTTAAAAACCAAGTATTGTGCGATTTTGGATACATTTCTTTCCTGGATTTCTTGTTCCATGACGAACTGCGTTGTTAATATTAACTTTTCATGTGAAATTTAACGACATGCAGTCAAATATTTGTTAAGAATAAGTATAATAACTCACTTAATCTGGCCGAGTACTTTCGAATCTTCGGAAGATGGATCTCATAGATTCGAAAGTACTCGGCCAGATTAAGTGAGTTATTATACTTATTCTTAACAAATATTTGACTGCATGTCGTTAAATTTCACATGAAAAGTTAATACATTTCTTCTAAGTTTTATTACCACATAAGAACAAATCACGTAATTTATCATGATATATCAATCAGCTGTCCTCAAATATTCTCTCTGATAACTGTCACTGAATTGTTTACGTTCTAAGTTGCAAACAACTTCATGATCTTTGCTATCAAAAAAGCCGAAACATATTTAGTCTTATATCTAAACATAATCCGTTCGAAGGACGGGCACAATAGCTAGTCTACAATTAATTGATATTTATTCATATGAAACAAGATCGAACGGATAAATAACTGGATAATAGATAATTTTTTCTTCTACATCAGTCATATATTAGAATTTATTTTTTTCTTGGTTACTTTGCTTTTGTATTTCTTGTTTAACTTTTGACTACTTTCTTATAAACTGTACTTTATGAATTGATACTCTCATCCAGCGGACAGGGTTCCCCTTGCTGGGTGGTGCCAAGAAATTTTAATTTTATTGTGGAATTGTGTGATAAATTTTTCTTTTGGGTATCAAGAATTCGTCTTATAGATTTTTTTATTTGTTTTTTTATTGGCAATAAAGATGTATTGTGTTGTAGTAGGCTAAATAAAACACAATGACGTGTATGAACAATTTGCAATTATTATAATTGAAAGTTTTACTGTTGATAAATAATGAGAAGAAAGCCATGCGCAGGGTCACAATTTGCTATCGAAGTTTCTTGTATTGAATATTATTAGGTCTTTGAAATGTTATCTATTGCTGTGAGGAAATTTTTTCTTCCAATTATTTTGTGAAATATGGGGGTTCAAAGTTGAAATTTGTTGGTTTTTGGGGGCAGTAAATCTCACCTATATGCGATTGTAAACTTTTGATAAATTCTACATAACTAAAAGACACCTTGAGAATAAAAAGACATATTTTTTATTTCAATCTTACAAAAAGTTTGTCAACATAATTTTTTGAAACAGATTTTTACAGATTTAAAAAAATGTATTTTGTGAAAACTAATTTCTTGTTTGGAGTAAAAAATATGTAATTTTATTCCTTAAAGTGTCTTTTAGTTACAGATAATTTATCAAAAGTCTAAAATCACTCATAGGTGAGATCAATAGCCCCCCAAAAACCGGAAAATTTTAACTTTGAACCCGCATATTTCACAAAATAATTGATGAAAAAAACGTTTTATCACAGCAATTGATAACATGACAAAGCCCTAATAACATCCAATACAATAAACTTAAAAAACCTATGGACAAAAAGCCTGCGCAGTGCCTTAACCAAGACGACGACGCTTCTGTACTCTATACTGTAGCCCAGGCAATGAATGCAAAAAAAAAATGGCCATTGTCGCAACAAATTAGGGGAAAACTGAATTTTTGCAGGATGTTCGTATACATAGTACTTACTCGAAAAAACCAAAGTCCCGACCCCCACCCCGCTTGCTTCCCCCTCCACCCCCCTCTCAACATTGCAAGAGCAGTACTTCAGTTAAAGTCTTATAACTCGGAAACTAATTAAGGTATCGTTGTGATTCTCATCTCATTTAATACTTGAAACTATTCTCTATAATAATAATAATAATAATATCGTGTGACCTGGCTGGCTCAGGTCTGGTGTCAGAGTTATCAGGTCGCACCTGAATAAGTTCAGGGCCTCTGACGTGACTTAACGACTGTTTTTAGTCAGCCGGGACCGACAGCTTAACGTGTCCTCCGAAACACTATTCTCTAAAAGATATGTTATATACATTTTCTATGTAGATAGCCTAGTTTTTCAGTAATAATTTACTTTATAGAAAAAAATGTCACCACGAACCACAAAAATCAACTTCAACTGATCATATCTTTTCTACTTTTGCGTTATTGGTTGTGCCGTTCCTTACAAAACTTATAGATAATTTAATAAGCTTGAAAATGATGTGTCTATTGATTACTATCGTTAAAGTTATGGCGTCATAGTGAGTGATGAAATAGTAGCGGACACCGCGTCGCTAAACCCTATAGCACTGCGTATTGCATGGCGCTTGGCTATCCAGCCCAATCTAATGAAGAATTATTGTCAGAACAAATTAGAGACAAACAAGACTATCAATGCCAAGCAATAGTACACGTTTAAAAGTACATTTTCCGAAAAGTCCCCAAAAATCCCCCCTTGGCTTTTCCCCAAGCCCCCTCAAAGTTGAAATTTTTCTAATTATTGGAAATTCGATATCTCTGTAACTAACCATCGAACAGAGTTGATTCTTCTTCCATAATATCAGTCATTTTAAGTTCTGCAATAAATGTGCTGTTCTTTTTGCCGGTGAACCTGATAGTTTCCTTTATAAAAATTGAAATATCTCCAAAAGAGAATTCTATCAACTAGATTTTTCATTATTTAGGGGGACATTTTTGTATGTTATTTTACAGAAAAAAGCTTCAAATAGAAGTTATAGATCAGGTTGTGCTGTTCCTTACAAACCTTCAAATTTCAAATTTGAGAAAAGGATTCAACACCAGACATAAATAAAACGGTCAAGCTTGCACTGTATAAAAAAGGTACACCGTTGGTTCGGTTTATTTTCCACAATAAATAATTTCAATAACAATTTATTTTTTGTTGCCCATTGTTAAGTTTGCATGACCTTGTTTTACTTGTTTCTCTGTGTCCGTACCTTATGCATTTTCTAGCTATCCATAAATATGATATTTAAACTGCTGTTAATTTATTCTGCTATTGGTTAGTTATCTGAGCATTCGATATGTCAATGTGTAATTTGCGTGTTTTACTTTCAGGGAAATCCGAGAGTGCCTTAAACTAGATCCGGAACACAGCGATTGTTTTCCGCATTATAAAAAAGTGAAAAAGATTGAGAAATTTCTCACTGATTGTCAGACTGCTCTAGATAATAAGGATTATACTGATTGTATCGAGTCAGCTAATAAGGTAAGCTATCTTTTAATTTTGTATACTCATTTTTTTCTCACCTCTGTTGGGGTGAATAAAAACGAGTAGGAAGAGTATTTACTTACAAGTAAAGTATAGCAAGTATTTATTATACCCCAAGTAAACCGATGTGAATAAATTGTATAGTTTACTCGTGACCGTATACTTTCTAAATCGAGGGTATACTTGTAAGTATTTACTCATGTGACCTGCTTCTCACTAGAAATGCAAGTAAATAATTGTAGCGGCGCACGGCCACACACATCTTTCCTTTTATTTATTTTTTTTCCTTCCTTCAAAAACTCAAAATAACCAAGAATTACATGCGTATAAAATATTAACTATTGTTTATTATAAATATTATTTATCCTGTTCTGTTTGTTCGGTTTTTGCCGCTTAACAACTCGACTCACATTCTTTATTACTCAGAAATCAGTAGTTGTGCCTATTTGTGTTTGTCATCTTGCAGCTATGAATGAAAGTGATTAAACTCAATTATCAAACCTAACCTTTGATGCAAGTATGATTGCTCAGATCAGATTTCATATGTCCGATAAATGAATATAACAAGTGTAATTACCATAACTTAGTAATCACTTCTTATTATACTTGATTGAAATATTAAAATGATCTTTTCTCAAACAGATATGTTACTCTTATGAATGATAACTTAATCCATATGAAGGCTCAATCAGATAAATAAGAGGGCCCGAGGTCTATCTTGAAATCTGATTCCAATTGAATAAGATGGAGAACTCATATAAAATATCATATTATGTTCACTATAGAACAAGGCCTGAATGCTTTTTTTTTTCTTTTAAATGCAAACAAATTTTGAAAATTCTTACACACATCGCTGGGCATTCTTGAAAGGAAGATCCATGCAACATTTCATAAAACGCGTTTAGCCGTAAATGCGTTACAAACAGACAGACAGACAAATATCAAGCGGTCGACTTGAAACAGAGACCTCTCTTCGTTCGGTCAAATAGATAATTGAATGTATAATAACACAGATATTGTCAATTTCTACTAGTTTTTATTATGCATAATAAAAACTAGTAGAAATTGACAATATCTGTTTTATTACTCAATCATGGAACAGTTCTACAATATCTCTGAAAACAGTGTTAAATTTAATTGAATGTATTTGATTTTTGAAAACAGTGTTAAATTTAATTGAATGTATTTGATTTTTCTCGGCAGGTATTGAAGAATGAACCAGAGGTGCAGATGATAAGGTATGCAGCTTTCGTGAAGCTGTGTCACTGTCATTTGCACAACAATGACGTGAGCAAGAGCGTGAAATTCTGCAGTGACGCCATTGCTATTAACAAGGAGCCGGCCATCTTGTGCGACAGGGCTGAGGCTCATATCAAGAACGAGATGTATGATGAAGGTAATTTATTGGAATAATTACTTTAAAAATATTTAATTATGCTATAGAGTGATCGTAAAGTCGCGCAATCCTAATGGTAATACTCTTGGAAAGCTGAAATGTATTTATTTTTTTAATTTCAAAGTTTATGGTACAAGTTATAATTACAAGTTACTTACAAGTTTATAATAAGTGAAGATCCATTCTTGTTTCCACTAATATATAATAAAAACTTGAAAAACTCTTTCAAGTGGAAATTATAGCTTAATTATAACAGTGTGTACTGTGGAACGGTGAAACGGCCGTCACGCCATAACGTGAGTCATAATTTCCACTTGAGTGTTCTTTAATTTTTTATCATAATAAGTGCTGGAAATTACCATTATGATTTGCAATGCATTTTCATTGGGTTGCGCGATTTTACGATATAATTTACTGTATAATAATAATTAATTCTATTATTTTTGTGAGGATGAAGGCCACATAGGTCAGATCTGTGCGTGGGTAATGAATCGAATGATGAGTTGACCTACTGTTTTAAATGAGTTCCGAACCACCGGGAAGTGATTTTACAACAGAGAACAGAGACTTTTTGCTGGCCAATCTAATCGGTCACCCTTACAAAGAGAGCCCTGGAGTTCGTAGCTTATCTCTATCTGATTGAACAGATACCTGCTACGGCTCATGGCTATCTCTTACCTTATGTTGTAACAATAATTTTTTATTTATCTACAGGCCTCATATTATAGGGTAATGACATTCTACTTCTTCAAAAGAAGGCTTTGAGAATTATTACTGCATCACCTTATCTTGAGCATTGCAGACCATTATTTATTAGCAAAAAAATTCCAACTGTAATAAATCTGTATATATATCATGTCCTGATCCACACCCGTAAAAACCTACACAGTCTGCAGATTAGAAGTGATGTTCACTCTTTTAACACAAGGTATAGAAGTCCAGGGTGGCCACCTACCGGGAAAACCGGGAGAACCTGGAATTCCTCATAATTTTACATAACCGGGAAAAATTCCGTGAATTCCTCATGAATTTTTCCAATTACTCATGAATTTTTCATGAATGTCAATTTATTTAGTAAAGTGTACCGTAACAATAAACTCAAAATACTCAAATAAAAAAAACACTTGATGGCTAGCAATAATAATTGGCAATGTTTTTGGAACTATCTAAAAACACCGATGTTTGAAAAACATCGGTTTCCAAACATCGATGTTTATGAAACATCTGTCTCCAAACATCATGTTTTTTCCTGTTTTGCCATAACTAGTGTTGTCGCGAGTATATTTTTTATCGTTAAGGCGGATTTACATTAGTAGAATTTTCTTCAAGGTTACATTCAAATTTTATTGAATCAAGGGAAATTGAATGAATACATAATACATTTTTAAATATATTGATAACTTTGTCCCTGCAGTCTATTTTTGTGAAGAATTTTTCGTTTTTTACTCGCTGAGTGTTGAAGATGGACCCTGTCCGAAAGCGCTCCACATACATGAGTAGTTAAAAAACGTATTAATTCCTCACAAAAATAGACTGCAGTGTCAAAAATTATTAATATATTTGAAAATTTAAATACGCAATTCGTCATGGAAGATCAAACTGATGATTTTCATAATAAATTCTTTATGAATGTATATAATACTAGCCGGCAGACTCGCTTCGCTCGCCTTAACCGGGGGGTCCAACTAATTTCCATTGTGATTAGATAAATTTACAGAAATAGGTGATTTTGGGGAGAATTTTGATACCATTACTTAGTATGCATCTAGGGTCTTAATCAAACATATACTTTTCATAAACGTTGGCTTTTAGCTATTGAAATTATTTTGGTAGCTCGGGATAAGTTTGCTTTGTTTGAAACAAATTATTATTCATTAATAGACCTAACCTACTGAACTTGCCAGCCAAACAGCTTAAAGGAACAGCTGATAGAAGTCAACCGTTTTTAATAATATGGCAGACCCCTTAGCAGCGTTATTTACACTGTCTTTGAACAGCAAAAGACTTTGCATGTAGGCTACCATTTTTTTTTTTTTTTTTTTGTAGATTACGTCTTGGAGACTCCAGTTAAGGAGTATAAGACAAGTCAGATCAACAATATTATACACCAGATACCATAATTACTTCAATTAGTTGAGGTGAGGCTTAATTTTGATGTGAAAGGAACTCTTGTACACTATAAAAAGCTTTATCAACTAAATATTTCTTCAATTGTTTTTTAAATATTTCTATATTTTCAAGACTCTTCAAAAACTGCGGTAGCTTGTTGTAGAATTTCCTACCAATATAACTAGGTTTTTGTTTGAATAAGCTACTATTGTGACTCACCAAGTGATAATCTCCTCGGCTTCTTGTATTATAATCATGTACATCAAGATTTTGGTTAATATCATTCGTTTTTACATACAGAGTAGCTTCATACACATATAAGCAGGGTACAGTTAGGAGACCAAGTCTCTTGAACAACTGCCTACATGAATCTAATCTATTTACTCTTTCTATACACCTAACCGCTTTCTTTTGGATCTTAAACACCCTATCAAGATTTTGTTTTGATGAATTACCCCATACTAAGATAGCATACCTAATATGTGACAGTAAGAGCCCATGGTAAGCTGTAAAAAGTAACTTTTTGTCATTCAATCTAGCGAGCTGTCGCAGGACAAATACCCCAGATGAAATTTTACAACATATTTTCTCAATGTATGGAGTCCAGGTCAATCGTCTATCCAACATAACTCCTAGAAATGCAATTTTTTCTTCCTGGTCTAATTGATTATCGTTTACAAACACGTTTATAGCCCTATCTTCATTTAAATTATGTTTGTTTTTGAATTGAAGGTATTGGCATTTTTTACTATTTATAGTTAATTTCAACTGATTTAAAAATTGGACAATGGACTGCACACCTATATGGGCACTTATTTCTGAATTATCTAGAATGGAATTGCTGAAAATGAGTGATGTATCATCAGCAAATAAGAGGGCTCTACCACTAATTAATTCTTTAGGTAAACGGTTGACATATAACAAAAAAATCAATGGACCTAGTATTGACCCCTGAGGCACTCCAGCTTGCACCTCTAATTTATTAGATTTATTCTTTACTATACTATTACCAACTACTGTAGTTAGTTCTACACATTGTTTTCTCTCAATAAGATATGATTCAAACCATTTCAGTTCAACCCCATTTACACCTACATTTTGCAGTATTTCCAATAAAGTTCTATGATTAACACAATCAAATGCCTTTGACAGATGACCATACAGTCGGAGCCTTGCAATATGTGGGAAACATATGACTGGGTATGATGAAATGTTATTATGCCAGGTTGATGACATCTGTTAAGTGCAAATTTCAAAATATTTGGCTGTTTATCACCAAACTTTTCAAAAATCGTCGATTTTGGGGCTAATTTTGAAACTTTTTTCCAAGGTACATCTAAGGCCGATACTTAACATGAATACCAAAATTTTATCTGATTTGACCTTATGGTTCTCTAGAAATTGTTGTCACCTAAATTTTCAAAAATCTTCAATTTTGGGGTAAATTTTGAAACCCTTTCTTAGCACGCGTCTAGTCCCCCTACTGAAAACGTGTACCAAATTTTATCGTTTTTGGTCGAGTGGTTCCTGAGAAACTGTGATGAATGAGTCAGTCAGTGGTATTTCGATTATATATATATAGATATTGTTGTTGTTCCTCAAATACCTGGAAAATTTGAAATTTTACTCTGGAAAACCGGGAATTACTCATGAATTATTAATTTCAAAATGGGTGGCCACCCTGAAGTCGCATTGACATACAGCACCATAGACTATCCAAGTCAGTCAACAGTTTCGAGGTAACAGGGCAGAAACTGTTCAATAAACTGCCTCATCATTTGCGTTGCGAATCTCCAAGAATTTTTGAACAAAAGATTTAAAGGTGGCTTATAGCAAACCCCTTTTATAAAATAAGCGAGTTTTATGAGTGTCATTTAAATATAGTGTAGGATTGGTTAGCTGTAAGCATTCTCTTGTTCTTCAAATTACATTTTTTTTATGCTTTTATTCACTGTGATAATTGTGCTTTATTCAACTGTGATAACTATTGTATAGAATAGTGACTCGTGTTGTTTCGACTGTAAAGATTTGATTATTCTTTAGTTCATGTTGTACTGCGTTTCAACAATGTTGCATTGACTTTGTCTATGCTGTAATGGCTTTTTGACAATAAAATTTTATTGATTTATTTTCATGGATAAGTTTTTTATTGACGGGCTTTCATTTCATAACTCCAATGAGTTGTGCATTATTGATCATGTATGACCTTCCTGTGGACTCATTCCCGCGCACAGGCAGTAATGCCTTTGTAGGAAATAATTATTTTGTATTTCTTTTCATCTTTTAGTGATAGTAGTTTGTATTTATTTTTTATGTTAGTGATCCTTATTTAGTTTTACACTAAAAGATTGTTGTGCATATTATTTGTTGTTTGAAATAAACCTGAATTTGAATTTTTGAATTTGAAGTCCACTGTTACAAAATAATTTTGAAATTTTAATAACTGTAGGTTCTAGATCAATGAAAAATTGACTCTTATGGAATGTTATGGGTCAGTCAATTATAGTTATTAATTTGTAGCGTGGAATCGACTCCAAGCTTTGTAAACGCTCTATGTGTGAACCACCTTAGACTTGAATCTTATCCTGAATGTCATCCTATCCTTGATAATTTCCGGTTTGATTGCGTTGGTGTTCTAGGCCCGTATTTATAAATCGACCTTCAGATTTTCTCAAGCCAGAGTTGAAAGGGCCTTCCTTGAAATACTTTTCAAGTACTGTACACTTGAGATAATGAAGCCCCAAGGCATGCTCTTAAATACGGACTTATCTACTTATACTTATCCACTTCCTTCAGCAATATGACTTAAATTTTGACATTTTTAAGCGCTTAAGATTTATAAGAAATGTTTTCAAGGAATGAATTGTTTTTCAAATTTGCTTAATTCTTTTGATATTTTATCGGGCTTATTTTCTACTCATCATTTTTAAACTCGTATTTAATCAAGTTTCAAATTTAAATACAAATTTATTCATATTTCATAACAAAGAAACATAAAAATACATCTGAAATATACATAATTAAATAGTATTGATGCAGAAGTTATAATAATTATTAATTCAACTTACAATTCTTTGTTAATAGTTGATTATGGGAAGTGATAGCCGTGAGCTGTAGCAGGTTTCTGTTCAATCAGATAGAGATAAGCTGCGTTCTCCTGGGCACTCTTTGTAAGGGTGACCGATTAGATTGACGAGAAAAAAGACACTCTTCTCTCCTAAAACTGTAGGTCCAGCTCATCAATCACCGTCATCCAACTCATTACCCACGCACAGTTCTTAGACCTATGTGGGCTTCATCCTCCAAAAAAAAGAAAAACTTATACAATAGTTCATTTCAATGGAAAGAGAAGAATATCCACAAGAAACAGAGTCTGAGCGTAGGCATGAGTTGTAAAAATTGTATGAAAAAACAAAAATACACTACGGTACGGATTAGTTAGAAGATTATGAAGTAATAAAGTAGAGAAAAATCGCTCTTAATTTATGATTTTTTCTGTTTGTTTTTGCAGCAATAAAAGACTACCACGACGCCTTGGACATCAATGATTCTTTTAAAAGGGCGAAGGAAGGCATTGTGAGAGCTCAGAAAATGCGCAAAATGACAGAAAAAAGAGATTACTATAAGATATTGGGAGTGAAGAAGACTGCTACCAAAAAAGAAATCATCAAAGCTTACAGGTTAGTAAGAACTCCAGATTCTAGTTCAATTTCTTTCCAATTCCATGATTTTTCATGGTTCTAGAAAACTATAACGCTCCATCTTAGTTTTTCAGTAAAATCGATTGCAGGCTAATTTTTTTGGTTATTTCACGGTATAATAATACAGGGTTTGAACTAAACAAAAACCTGTAATTAACATTGTCCTTTTTGTAATTATAGGTGTTGTTTTAATATTTTGATTGTTTCTGTTCTTAAGTTATGGAAGAATTATAGCTGTTTATTTTGTTTTTATATATTTTTAAAGAGTATGTTATTGAATTGTATTTCGGTGAATATATTTTTTTGCTGTGTTTTTCGATTGTTATACAATGAAAGGATGAGAATTGTGTGTTTTTTAGTTTTGCCACCTCATGGAGATACTTTAAGATCTTTATTGCTTTACCTTTAAATTCATTATTGATTTCTCTCATTTCATGAGCTTTCTATGTTTACTAGTAATATTACTGAATGAACTCACAGCTAGCGCTCAAGTATTTACTTTGCTGGCTGTGCCAAAAATGTGTTATACACTATATATTGTGAATTTCTTATATTTGTATTTTTGTATTTTGGCGAAATAAAATATTATTATTAAAAAAAAAAAAAAAATTAGGTGGCTAGAATAAATTGCAGTGTGGCCAAACCTAACAAACAAATTCATTCATCAATCACCATCATCCAACTCATTAGCCACGCACAGGTCTCAGAACTATGTGGGCTTCATCCTAAAAAAAATTAACTGACTGATAGTGTCAGACTTGTAGACTAAGCAACACGGTACGGCCAGTGTTGCCAATTCGTGAGTTGACGTTGATAATTCTTGTCGATCCGCCGCTGTCATGGTCCCATATTTGGCAACATCGCAATTTTTAGCCGCCTAATTTGATGGCGTGAAGTATAGAAAAATTCAAATTTATTCCAAAAACATAAATTTTAAATATTATTACAATCTTTATTTAAGCCGGCGAAATGTATTAATTCATTAAGGCTGTGCGCAGGGTTTATGGTCATAATTTTGTCGAAGTTTCTTGTATTGAATATTATTAGGGGTTTGAAATGTTATCTATTGCTGGGAGAAATTTTTTTTCATCAATTATTTTGTGAAATATGGGGGTTCAAGTTGATTTGTTTTTTTTTTTTTTTTTGTACAATTCATTTCACCTATGAGTGGTTTCAAACTTTTTATAAATTTCTCTAACTAAAAGACACCTTGAGGGATAAAATGAAATATTTTTTACTCCAATCAAGCTATTAGTTTTTTCAAAATACATTTTTTTAAATCTGTAAAAAATGTAAATTAAAAAAACGAATTGCTTGATTGGAGTAAAAAACTATGTCTTTTTATCTTTCAAGGTGTCTTTTAGTCATGGAAAATTTATCAAAAGTTGAAAATCATTCATTGGTAAGATCAATTAATTGCCCCTCAAAACCGAAAAATTTCAACTTTGAAAACCCTCATATTCCAAAAAATAATTGGATAATTTTTTTCTCACAGCAATAGCTAACATTTCAAAGCCTTAATAATATTCAATGCCAGAAACTTTGAAAAAAATATGACCAAATACCCTGCGCAAAGCCTTGAGCCAGCGAAATGTATTCATTCATTAAAAAGATTGAGAAAAATGGTGGTAGGGAACTATTGAATTTTTGAATTTGTTCTCTGTTAATTCTCTCTAATGATTAGCATTTTATTTTTCCTTGCAGAAAAGCCGCACAAACTTGGCATCCTGATAATTTCCAAGAGGGCGATGAAAAGAAAAAAGCCGAAAAAATGTTCATTGATATAGCTGCTGCCAAAGAAGTCTTAACAGACGAAGGTTTGTATGTTCAGCACATTTTCACTTGCATCTTGTTAATCCAAAATGGTCACCCATCTTCTCATGGTGCTTGCACAGTGAAGTACCAATACTCAATTATAATCACCATCGTAAAATCAAAAACATGCTGTGGAATGTTGATATTCATGCTACTCCAATCTGTCATACTCCATTCTATAGCTCATGTTTGATATTGCAATAGTGATGAGGGATAAACTTGTCTTCATGAATAAGTAAATTAATTATTCATAGCCAAAATAATATTCAGTGACCCGAAAAAGTGCCTATTTTTGCACTAACTGTAGCACGCAAAATAGTCTATTCCTGCACCAGTGCGGGAATAGTATATTACGTTACAAGTGCGGGAAATGGTGTTTAACATACGAGTATGATAAGTTAACGCACGAGACGAAGTCGAGTGCGGTATTATCATACGAGTATGGTAAACATCTTCCCGGACGAGTTACGTACGATATTTTTCGTCATACAAGTCTAAAATAGCAGATAAGTTGAAATAAGAAACTATAAATCATTGTTATACAAACATAACCTCAACACACCAACTCAAGGTGAAATGTGGCAATAATGGTTCTAGATCAGCTGATCTAGCTTTCGACCAAATGGTTTTTCAGTGAAGTGGTAGCCACAACCACCCATAGAGTGCGGTAATAATCATTTGATGATTTTTACCACACAGTGTACGGTAATAATCATCAAACTACATCAGCTGTTTTTGATTTCTGTAAACAGCTGTTTACCACATTGATTGCTTGACTGGTAAACTGCCCATAACCTACAAGTATGACGAAAAGTACTTTTCCGCACTCCAGACTTGCAACCTAACAACACAAAATAGTGAGCATGTAATACGCAGGTTCCCTATTTTGCATTCAAAAATAGGTTGGCTACTGTGCTTCAGCTGCGAAATAGTCGTTGTAGTTGTTGTTGTTGTTGTTGAAATCGATTTGATTTGAAGATAGGTTATGTATGTCCTGTTTAAATTACTTTAGACATTACTGAAGAAAAAATTTAATGTGTAATACGAGTGCAAAGTATTGTTTCTGCACTCGAGAAACGTTTTTACTCGCCTTTGGCTCGTGAAAAAAACTGTTTCTCTCGATGCAGAAAAACGATACTTTGCACTCTAGTTACACAAATAGCTTTATCTATCACTATGTTTTAGCTATTAGAAGTTATAACAGCTAAGACAAAGTATTTACAAATTCAAGTTATGCCAGTTTGAGTACTGTAATTCATCCAAGAGAGTGGAAGTAAAAGCAAGTGATTGTTAATCGTGGTTGAAGTAGTGTATGCACAGATTGTATTATGACTGCCTTTAAGCCACTTGTTACACGTTCAGAACACTCGGTTTGTTTGTGTCATAACTTAAAACGCACTTGTGGCTTAAAGGCAATCATAATACAATCGTTGCAGTTTTGATTGATATTACCTCTATTGTCCATATTTTATATGTTGGCGTTTTTTGTTTATTTTGCAGAGAAAAGGAGAAAGTTCGACATGGGTGATGATCCATTAGATCCAGAATCGCCTGAGATGCATGGCGATTTCAATCCGTTCCAGCAGTTCCATCAGTTCCATGGAAGTCCTTTCCAGTTCAAGTTTCATTTCAACTAATTCTACAGTTGCGCATCGTCTTGAAGTTGAAGTGAAATGTTGACAAACGTCATGTTGAAGTTCTAAGTGAAAAGAACATAGTTTTAAAGTTCAGGTCTAAATGAAATTTCGAGAAACGTCGCATTGGAGTTTGAGTGTCAAGTGGTGGACGTCGTATTGAAGTTTTGTGATTAATGGTGAAAAACATCGTGTTGAAGTTGTCTCCAAGTTGAAGCTTACAAGAAATGTGGTTTCTAAGTTTTTGGTTACAATGCTATTTCGTTGATCTCAGCCATTTTTGTTTGCTTTAAAATTGATGTTCTACTTTTCAAACCTATTCATCTAATTGTGATAGCAAAGAAGCAAGGATGAAATTTTTTTGATTTAAAAAGTTTAAGGCCTACATAGTAGCCTGATTGGAAAGTATAAAAGTTTAGGATCCGTATTTAAAATCGACCTTGAGGCTTCCTCTACTCAAGGGAGACTTGAAAAGCGCTTTCTTTAAATGCTTTTTAAGTGTTCCTTGAGTGGGGAAAACCTCAAGGTAGATTCATAACTCGGGGTAGTGTAGGGTAATATGAATTATTATGAACACAAAACTAAGTAGATTTGTTTTTCGTGTAGACTTTGATGGCCACTCAATCCACCCAATTGTGATAGATAGTTTTTATTTCTTTACTTTACAATGCAAAGTGCTGTGGGCGAAATTGAGCCACAATAGCCTACTCTTCCGCTTAACCCAAGTGATAGAAAGGATGGTTTGAAATTATGACAGTTCAAGTATAACAGTATAAAGTTAGATAGCTAAGATTAATGAGGAAAAATGTATTCTACAATAATAAACCATGTAGCAGGAACGTGAGTTTCAGTTTCAATTGTTATAAAATCAAAAAAGTTTATCATGAAAAATAATATTTTGCAACTAAAAAGTATTGGTGGGGAGGCCCACCTTGCCGCTTGCGCCATGCTATTGGAAACTTTCATTTTTAGGTGGGTTCCAAACCACGGGGAAGTGATTCTACAACAGAAAACAGATACTTCTGCTGGTCAATGCAATCGGTCACCTTTACAGAGAGGGTCCAGTAGAGCGATGCATATCTATTTTGCAAGTAACATCAGTCTTCCCAAAAAGATAAAATAGCGTTATTGTACTTCCCATGTTTGCAGGAATGATCGATCATCTGCCGAAATTTTTTTCAATTCAATTCAATTGTTTATTGCCACAACTTTACAACAAAATAATTAAATGGTTACAAATTAACATATTAACATAAAGGAAATAAAAGAAATCTAACTAACCAGAAAAAAAAACTAAAATTCATGTTCAGGCATATATTTATTAAAGTTCATAAAAATTACCTATCAATGATAAATTCACCATCCAATATATTTATATCTATTGTATAAATGTGTACACGTACATATTGATATCTATCATATGTATTTCCATCTATAGGCCCGCTGGGCTATACTGTGGGTTATTTGGAGGAGGGGGGTGGTGGAGGAGAAAGAGAAGGAGGAAAGAGTAGAAGAAGGAAGTGGAGGAGGATGAGTCAAGAGTGAGAGGATGCGGAGAAAAGAAGGAGGAGGAAGTAGAGGCTCTTATGCCTCAACTTCACTCACAGCACTTATGTTAATTGTAAAGTGCTTCAATAAAAGACAATTATCTATCTATATTAATTTTGAGTAGAAAAAAATAGTGATTAACTAAAGTCCTGAATAAAATGTCCAATAATATTGATGTACTGAGGATCAAGGAATCAGCATTGTGTTATATACGCCAATTATTATATTGTATTGAGCGTGTGTGGACCGTTCAATTTAAACAGTGCTGTGTCATATATTATATGAAAAAGATCTCAAGTTTTTCTTTGTCGATCTTTGGAGTAGTTTGTGTCTTCTGGTTCGATTATTTTCCATGAGAAGAAAACTAGGTCGTCGAAATTCATTCTAAGGCAATACTTTACAAAAACCAGTGACATGAAAACGGACTTCCCAAGTTACTAATAGCATTAGAAATATCGATAAGAGTAGTATACTATAATTGTAGTATACTAGAAATATTATAGGTAATGTCAAGGTAATGATTGGAAAATGCCAAGGTCTAATGTCTTAAATAGCCTTGGAAAATTCTGATACTAAGTTATAATCAAAATGACGGACATATGTTGAGGACTTTTAGCATATGATCTGTAACCGTTGCCATTTATTAAGGAAACATGGAGAATATTAGCAAGTTTTCATCTATTAAGAAAACATGTGCAAATAAAGCTTTAACGACATTGGGCCAGTTTACTAGCTGACAAGCCAGCAAGTAGAACTCTAAAGCAGTCTAGGTTTCCACTTTTTTATAATAAAAACGATTGCAAATTTACAATTGAACTGTTTTCATTGTAAATTCTATAGCGTAGAGCGAGTTTACAATCAGATTGTAAACTCGCCGGCGAGTGGCTTGTAATCTCGCCCAATGTTATGCTTTCAGCATTCAGAACTGACTTGATAGAAAAATAAAAATTGCGAGTGGAAAATTTACCGGATTGTACACTAAAACTTTAATATTATGAAAGTAAAAAACTTTAAAAGTCAATCTGGGCCCACTAGGCGTCAGCTCTACAAGAAAGTAGAAACCAATCTTAAAACCAAACAATTCAAAATAGAAAGTGAAACATTTTCATGAACATATAGTTTATTTATTGTGAGACAAGTACAATGGATGTGAAGGTGCAACAGACTCAAGTCCAAAACAGCTCTCTTCACAAATTTTGAATATGTTATATTGTCCAAAATAATATAGAAGAACATCTTCATCCTATCTAACTTGAATATAATATTTTTTATAATTCAACTTACTGTGTCTCCATTTGACTTACTTTGTCAAAGATCTACTTTGTTACAAGATTAAGGCAATTATTTATGAATCACCCTCAAGGCTTCCTCAGCTCAAGGAACACTTGAGTATCAAGGAAGCCTCAAGGTAGGTTCATAAATACAGGTCTAGAATGTAGAGTTATAAGCTGCCAACTGTATTCAAGAGATTAAGTCTACCTTGAAATGTTCACCTCTAACATCTTTGTAAATGGAGTACTTCAGTGCTACTGAAAATGTATCATTGATAAAAATAACATCTCAATGTTATCAATTATTTCCAAAATCCGTAATAATCAGGAGTATGTTCACTTTTAACTTCCAACTACTTGTAAATAGAGTACTTCAGTTAATGAAAAATTAGCATAATGTTATCAATAATTTCCAAAATCAGTAGTAAGTTCAAGCTCAAATATTTGTTTAGTCCTTTGAAAACTACTCAATTTTATCTGTGTTCGAAAATCTAACTCTTCTACCATTGAGGTCCTAATTTTTCTCTTTAAAAATATAAACAATTATTATTGAAATTTTCATAAACTGATATTGGGAGTAAATAAACAATTTCTGTATATTGAAGAGGTGTCACACTAAAGAGATTGTAACCAGTAAAAAAAGCTTGAATTTGGGGAAATTGATATTTTGCTGTAAAAAACGTTTTTGAAATTGTGATTTGTTTTTTTTTATTTGAATAGAATACAATATCCACCATGTATCTAAATAAAGTTAGATATCTAAAAGTTGATAAAATCTAAATACTGATGAAGTCACAGAAAACTGACTAATAATATTATTGATATTTTCAAATAATTATTATAATTGTTATCTCAATTTTGATCTTTGTAAATATGTTCGCTTTTGTATGACACCTCGCTTGTAAATAACCAATCAAATTGTAGAAAATGTGACATTCATTGAAGATGATTCATATAGGCTACAATACTTGTATTATATTTTATATATATACAAATGTTGGGAATACGTTATAGTGTAAATACTCTTAAGATGAATTGACTTGTTTGTTAATATATTATTTAAGATGAAGATTGTATTAAATCTTGGCACATTTACTGTGAATAAAATTTACAGTACTATGGGCATTCCTCAACTAAATGCCTTTCATTTTACGTCACAAGTTTGAATTGATAATTAAATTAAGCTTAAATTTTATTTGTTCTAGTAGTTATTTTATACCAACTTGACAAATATGATGACTCAAATGTTCAGTTCTAGCGTTGTTCAAAGCAACATGACTTCACGTTGTCTGATTTATTATCATTGTGTCTGCTAGGTGGTTTGGAACTAACCTAAAATTAGTTGAAAATCCACTTCATCATATGGCGGGGTGATACTACCCGTGAGGGTCCCCCCCCCCCACCAATAAAATCCATTCTTTAGTTAAAGTTTAGTAATGAAGTCGGTAATGAGTAGTTACTCTCATTTTGTAAATAATTGAATGATTGTAATTTTGTTAATAATTAATTGATCTGTGATGTTTTCCATGACGAAATACTTGATGAACAATCTAATATTAAAACTGACACTATATTTCACTTTTAAATAATGTTTTACTCACATATTATATTGGAGATGCTTGAGGAATGCATTTCACTTCTGAAAAGAAGCTTCGTCAGGCTGACGAAGCTTCTTTTCAGAAGTGAAATACATTCCTCAAGCATCTCCAATATAATATCAGTGGCGAGGCGTCCGGTCATCGTTTGATCCGGCGATGAGTAGAGAAATTGGACTAATAATATTGAAATAATCTCAACTCTTAAATAATGGGCATTTGTAGGCTTCAAAGCCCAGAAATATGTTCAAAAACGGTGAAAATTGTATCAAAAACCAATAAGAATATGACGAGTAGACGCTCAATGTGTATAATGAAGCGCAAAAGGTTTGCGAATCACACCAGTCCCCTCCCGCGCCTGGCTCGATTCCCCCTGCCTTCAGTTTTTAAACCATTCAAGTAATGCTTGTGGTACATCGCAACCGGCTGCGATGAAAAAGGCTTCGTGCGTTCTCGGCCACTGTCGTGGGTTTTCGGTAGCTGCCTCCTAATGCTTCCTCCTCACCAGTCCACACACAGCTTCTGAGCTTCAGTTACAGCGTTGTGGAAACAACGGGAATTTCGCGTATGCTAAATTATTCAACTTTTACAATAGGCTTATTATTGTTTTGCAATTTAGTTAATCTTTTTTATATTTTCAGAGTGTGATCTATTATTATACCATTTATTATTCATTAGATGGTTAAATTTATTTTAATAAATTAGATCGAGTGAGTGCATCATATCAGAGCCTATTATTTCGGCTGTTTTTGCGTTTTTTCCTATATTATCCATCGTCGGTCTATGGTGGTGGGGAAGATATATCCACGCAAGAGGTGCAATTGGATAAAATACTTTTTAGTTCTCTGCCTTTTGAATTGGGTCTTTGCCTTTTGTTAGGCCTATTCAGAGGAGAGATTTCAGATGCTCAAAAGCTTCAAAAGTCACCAATTTGCCTCGAATTTTTAAACATTTTCCTGGGGAGGGCCTTTGGACCCCTTTTGACGTTGGTGGGAGAACGCCCCTGCGATGACCGGTGAAGGATTCCACGCCTCGCCACTGTATAATATGTGAGTAAAACATTATTTGAAAGTGAAATACAGTGTCAGTTTTAGTATTAGATTGTAATTAATTGACAGAATACATCAAAATTAGTTCAAAATAGACGTATAAAGTGAGGATAACTCATTTGAGGTACTATCGTACTAGATCAACACTAGAATTGAACATTTGGCTGATTATATATGATCTTATCAGTTCCCTTCATTTTAGTATTTGGAAAAAACTGCGATAATGAGAACGCTAACTCTGACCTGGACGCTTGTTCTAAATACAAGATGCTATTTAGGTAGGCCTACCCAGCAACCTGAGGCATAGTGGTTCAGGTTAGCATTAGCATTTTCGTTAACATGGTTTTACCAAAACTCTATGTTATTACACCCCAAACAAATACCAGATTTCTTCCAATTATTCAATACCACTGTAAGGACTGTGAATAATCCAGGAAAATAAAGGTGAGTGTAGTAAATTAATTGGAAAAAGGTTATAACTGGTTGATAATCTGCCGAAAACATGGAAATTGTTGTATTTTTGATGAATTATTACGAATAGTTTTGAGAAAATATGAATTCGTGTTGAAAAACACAACACAAACAGTAATCGAATTTACCGCTAAAATCCAAATGGATGAACAAATCGAAATCAGCTGGTAACTTGAAAAATGAATTTCACTTCATTTTTTTTAATTTGGGATAGGCGATTAAAAAGATTCAAATTATCCGCCAAAACTAAAAAATTTAAAAACAATTTGAATTTCCCGCTCAAGGCTTGACTCATTTGCATATTAAAAGTAGTCGATTTTGTACCAGGGTCTTATGAATTTGAAGAAGTGGTCAAACCTAACCCGCATTACTCTTCGATACTACAAGTCAAGTGAAAGAGTAGTGCGGGTTGCATCACTTATGTTACGCAGGGGCAGGTTTGATCACTTCTGCTTATAAATGGAACCCTCTTATTTTGATATGCAAATAAGCTAGGGCTTGAGCGGGAAATTCGAATAGTTTTTCAATTTCTGAGTTTTGGCGGACAATTTGAAACCTTTTTACTGTCGATCCCACCCAATTCAGAATTAAAACAATTCCAATCAGCTGATCATTTTTTCTAGTTTTCAGATGTTTGATCTTATTTCAAGCGCTGTACGCCATATCTGACTTGTCTTATACTCCTTAGCTGGAGTCTCCAAGACGTCATCTACAAAAAAAAAAAACCTCATCAAAAATACGTGACGTTAGGGGATTAGATAATGAAAACAAAATTAAAAAATAGTCTCATTTCACATACTAATATTTTATTGCTCTAAAGATCTCTTATAATTATTATAATTACAATAGTTTGGTGCTACAATGATACATATCCAGGTTAAAAGCGTCTTGATTTTATTCAGAAAATTCCCTGATATAATTTGCATAAAATATTACAGTACATTGAACCTGAGTACTTTATTTTTGCAAGTCTGCATTAACAATAAACATAATAATGGAGTTTTAGGAAACTGATCCATAATCTGATCAAATTAATGAATAGGTCTAGAGTTTCAAAAAGTTATCAGAAAGGTTAGATGAAACCCAAATAATTTAAGGGTGCACTTCCGTATGTAGTCCCATGTAATAATCAACTGAGAGAATCGATCGTCGATCTGTACCAAACCTAGACTATCGACTATCTAATTTCTCTAAAGTGTAATTACTAACTAAAAATGGCAGACCTAGCGTGATATCGAGCCTGACAGAGAGGATACCTGATTTCAGACAATGTGATTATAATACAGTGGAATATGTATGTTACTGGTAAGATTGTCTAATATATATTTAAATACTTTGCAACTTGTATCAATTTTACAAAACCAACGCTACTTATATTTTTTAAGTAACAAAATAACATTGTACTCCAATCAATCACACTATAAAAATCAGCCAATTCTCTAAGTAGCATTAAATATATGGAGAGCCAACGTTAAATCCAGCTTCATCACATGATAATTATTTAAATTGCAGAATGTTTTATAATTACCTACTCCAACAATATGCTTAGTACTGATAAAGCGAGTAGATTAGGACGCTATAACCGGTCTAGATGCTAAATTTACACAAATTTATTCGAGTAAAAACATTTTCATTGCACCAATATTGCAATAAGTCTTTTGAAGTATAATAGTATAGGCTACATTAAAGTATGTATTACATATTCATACAAAAACAAATTTATAACAAACAGTCTCTTAGTTACACATAAAATTCAATTTAAAAAAACGGAAATTTCATAAAATTTACATTTGACTAGAGAACTAGGCTACAAATAAGGGATAGCTCTTGATTTTCTGGAGATAACTATCTTGCGGAATCAAGATCAATGGTTGAGTTTCAGGGAGCTTTACCGGTACAGTAACCGGTAAATGTTACCGGTGGTGGCTAATTAATCTATTCAAATTCATAGCCATTGAGGAATTTGAATAGACCAATCAGATGCCACCGTTAGCATTTACCGGTAAATGAGAAGGCTCCCATGAACACAATTATTGGTTGACTTCATGGCAGCCTTATCGTTTACCGGTAAATAGAATTTTGACGGAAACAAAGAATTCAAATTCATCGACGTTCAAAAATTTGAATAGACTAATCAGACGTCTTGGTTTCCGGTAAAAATCTATTTACCGGTAAATGATAAGGCTACCCATGAACTCAACCAATGCTATAATTAGGGATACCGTATTTTAATCTAGATAGATTTTATACCTGTTAAATATGGTTGATAAAAAATAGCACTAATATTAAGTAAACATTTCCAAATGATAAAACCTTGAGAGAAATGAAATACTCTAATTTCGATATTTATTTTGGATACTCTACTATTATTGGCTTTGTTCATAAAATATTGTTGTAAAAGGCATATACAGTATTTTCAAACATATTCTTACTTTACCTTAGCTACCGGTCTCTGCGATTAACTTATTTTTCTCCTCTATCTAGTCTACCTCTGACCCGTTTATCACCATTTTTTTTTTATTGCGGATGATGCCCACATGAGTCTGGAAACAATGAAACGGTCATCCTTACAAAGAGAAGTAAATAGTTCGTACCTTATCTTTATCTGACTGAATAGTCTACGGCTCAGTTCCCTAAGAATCCAGTTGAAAGATTACACAAAAATGCCAGGCTGAGTTCTTTGACTACTCTTGAAGTCTTCTCATTTTTATTCTGATGATACCCACATGAGTCTGGAGACTTGTACGTGGGTAATGAGGTGAATGGGCGAATGATCAGAAACATCGAGTGCTGAATGAGATTCGAACCCAAGGCTGCAGGAAACGAAGCCAGCCAGAGCCTCCTATCTTATCACAGACAAGCGCTCCAACCAACTGCGCTACTCCCTCATAATATTATTAAAGTTCACTTTATCATTCTTTATCATTTATTTTTTCCTTCTATCTTCATGTCCAATTTATTTTTTCCTACTCTTCCCTTTTTCCTTTTCTCTTGTGTTATCATGTTATCTTTCATTTCATTCTTTATCTTCTCTTTCTATTTATCCTAGATTATAGGCTGTGTTATCATACTTACCCTTCGACTTCTTAATTTCCTTACAACCCTCCTTCTTTTTCACTCCCTTCTTCTTCCTTTTTCTTCTTACCTCACCGTACGATCTTTTTTTTCCTTTTTCATATTGCCTCTCTATTTATTCTCCTCAATTATTGGCTTTATTATCATACTTACCCTTCGTCATCTTCTTCATTTCCTCATACCCCTCCTTCTTTATCACTCCCTTCTTCTTCCTTTTTCGTCTTACCTCACCTTACTATCTTTCTTCTCCTTTTTCATCTTGTCTCTCTATTTATTCTCATTTATCAGCTATATTATCACTTATTCATTCTCTTACACTCCTCTTTCTCTCCATTCTTCTTCGAGGGTTAAGTGGAAGAGAGGGCCGGCTGCGCTCTAACTTCGCCCTCCCAGGAAATAAATAAAGGCAGCCATTCTATTCTATTCTTCTTCCATCTCCTCTTCTGTCCCAACACATTTTATTCTCTTTCTTATATTTGTCGTCTTTGTCTTTCTATTTGTTGTCCTTTCTATTTCTCATTCTCCTTTATCGGCTGTATACAGCGACTCACCCGGCCTACACACTAGCGGACATGTCAGCAAACCACGGACAAGACTATCATTATTTTGGTTTTAATTCTGCCGTCCTTGCAATGTGCAGGCACTGCCGGACAGAAATTACAACTTCGTCTTGTCTCAACTTTTTATGGTAAATTCAACGACTTGCAGTCAATTTGCGGTCCGCATCTCATGCAAGGTTAATTGAAACAAGGTTAATCCATAACTCACTTAAAATAGCAAAATAGAAAAGTGATGACGTCACTCTGTTCCGAATTACCCGTAACTTGAAAATGTCAGCTCTATTTGCACACTTTTTTAGTATAAAAATGAAGTTCTTTGCTTATCACAAATTTGAATCCATATCTCGATCAGCTGTCAATGATATGGGTTACTCAATGTTACTGAACTGAAATACGTCAAACCCCACCATTTTTTAGTTCTCAGAAAATGGAACAACCTTGTTTTTAATCAAGCTGGGCATTCACATTCCAACTTGTAGTACGACTTGCAGTACTGCTCGATGGATAGTCGACTCCACTCACGCTCCTACTTGCAATCCAACTTTATTCCTAGTCAGCTGTGAGCATCGCTCTCGAGCCGATAAATGTAACCGATGTTGCCCGAACTTGCCCGAAGGTCAAGCACTGACTGAGATAAGTTGGACGACTTTGATCCGACTCCCCCAAACACGCTCCAACACCGTCGACATTCGGAAGTCGTCCCTCTAGTCGTCCATCTACAATTCCAACTATCCAACAAGCCCATTCACGTTCCGTTTTTGGATCCAACCTTGGAGGTTGGACTGGAAGTCGTACTGCAAATCGGAACGTGAATGGCCAGCTTAACCTTGAGTCACATGCAGTCAAACTCACTGCAAGTCGTTGAACTTACCATAAAAAGTTAATATTAACAACGAAGATCGAAATGGAACAAGAAATCCAGGAATTAATATCTTATAGTAAGCGAGGTGTATAACGCTTACTATAATCAATTATTCTACTTCCATTATTTTTAAAACGGATATCCACGGAGTAGTTCGCAAACTAGCCGCCAGATGGCAGCTAACTGTTGTGATGACGTCAGAGCGATGAGGTCACGAACTGATGCGTCATTGACGGCGTTTTGACGGCTTTAAGCAGATTGTAGGCGTTGAATACACAGTTCGATTCCCACACAAACGGCACGTAGAAAAGTCTTAGCCAGCGGTTGGTTCTGCAACAATAAAACATAGAAAAACATCAATAATGAATACACACTGGTAATTTTATAAACTTAAGACATATTCATTTGTATTACAGGAATTTTTCTTAGGATTGGTGATGGCCACTCACTGAGCGCGGTGTCAGCGCGATCACTATGTTCAGTCACGAGTTGGAAAAAAAGATCGGGAGAAAGCACACGACGTTGTCTGGTATATTATTACTTACCCGGTGGTTCAAAATTCACCGAGAACTATGGCCCAACATTTTTAACATTGTTTTATCATCATTCACCTCATCACCTCATTGTATGGACAGTTTTTGCGAAACTACCCTATGTAAGTTCTGAAATTTTAAATTATATAACTACGTATTTGTATATTTTTAAAATACAGAGTGTTCATTAAGTCGCGCATATCATAAAGGTTGTGAAGTAATGTATATTTTATTTATTATTTATTATTGTTATAACTTTTATAAACATATATACTTATATAATAACATATAAACTTAGTTCCAACATTTTTTGTCTTATGACATATGTTCAAAATGGCTGCCTTGTTCATTAATACACGTAAGAATTTGTTTTAGCACGTTTGATAACACTTTGTGGAGTATGCCTACACTAATATTCAACTTATTTGTAGAATTTTGGTTTATGTTGTGGAACTCCATAATAAAAGAATAAAACACTGTTAAATGTTGTCAATTCCACTTCTTTATTACTACAGCACTGGACCGCGGTTTCGTGGCTTCACCAGTCACATTTTCAACAGTACTAATACATTGTTTATAAAATAATGTTAACTGATCTTCAAAAGTCGATAGTCAGTCAAATCGATATTTATGGTATCGATTATGGCATCAATATCAAATGTAAATAATTGAAGTATAAGGTATAATTAAAGGTAAATTAATAGGTATAATTGAAGTTACTAATCTTAAATTAAGCTTACATATAATGGGAATTGTTCTTAACTTGAATTCAAGTAAATGGGTATAGTGGGTCAAGTAAATAAGTAGGTAAATTAATAGGTATAATTGAAGTTACTAATCTTAAATTAAGCTTACATATAATGGGAATTGTTCTCAACTTGAATTCAAGTTGAGAACAATTCCCATTATATGTAAGCTTAATTTAAGATTAGTAACTTCAATTATACCTATTAATTTACCTTTAATTATACCTTATACTTCAATTATTTACATTTGATATTGATGCCATAATCGATACCATAAATATCGATTTGACTGACTATCGACTTTTGAAGATCAGTTAACATTATTTTATAAACAACGTATTAGTACTGTTGAAAATGTGACTGGTGAAGCCACGAAACCGCGGTCCAGTGCTGTAGTAATAAAGAAGTGGAATTGACAACATTTAACAGTGTTTTATTCTTTTACACTAATATTGTTAATCTCCATTGAAATGTTCATTTTCTGTTCATTCAGTGTATGAGGCCTATTTTTATAAACCCTTACTTTAAGATAACCCCACAGGAAAAAATCTGGAGGCATTAAATACTGTTCAAGAAGGAAAACTCGTTGCTCTTGGGAAAACGACATGTTTATCTTATCGTAATATAAACAATACTGCAGACCTGTTGTAACCTGTACACGCAATAATGAGCTTTATAATGTTGTTTATATTACCAGTGGTGCTATCTTGCAGTAGCCACTAAACTAATATAAAAAACCTACTATTTACAGACTCGTTAATTTGGATATGCGCGACTTATTGAACATACATGAACTGTACATCTATGAACTGTACATGTCAAATGCTACCAAGCATTGCTTGAATACGTAGTGCTGTTTGATGCGAATAAAAATGAAATGAAACCCACGCACAAGTCTCAAACTCAAGTGGGCTCCATCAGTGTGAAATAAAAAGAAAATAATCACTGCACTTCCGAGACAAACGTACTTAAATCCAAAGTTTTCATTGCTCGGTTTAATGCATAAAATGAATCATTATGCTTTCCTCTATCAGTGCCAGTGAGACAAGATAATTTATTTATTCAGTAATGGATACTTACAAGAAAATATTGGCAAAAGAGCACAAAACACAAAGAGCAAAAAACACAAAAGAGCACAACAGAGAAAGGTAATATAAACAGGCAAAATAAATAAATAAAATTATAAATCTCAATATGCAAAATATTTATCACTAGCTAGAGAGTCAAGCTACTACAATTGAACTCTTTCACACTGTATTATGCCCATGCCACCAGAAAGCTATAAAACTCTATTTTAAAGTTATTCATGTTAGTACTGTTCTCCCACCACGAGATTGGGCGTTTTCACACACACCGACACGGCGCCGGCACGACACCGGCACCGGGCGCCGATATCGTCACGACATCGTTGAAGCATTTCACACTTACCGACACGGCATCTGGCTGTCAGTGAAGAACTAACCTTATTTTGCAGTGGGCGGCACAGTTCAAAACGGTACGAGGGCTGATAACAACAGGAGGTTGTATTTGTTATATTATTATATCTACGACATAAAAGGCGCAGTCGTAATAGACAACTTTGGATTGACCCAATAATAAAAGTTCGCTATTTGGATGGCTTGTATTACACCTTATTTGATAAGCTAGTGACAAACCCAACAAAAAATTTTTCAATTGTTTTCGTATGAGTACTGTAAGGAAACTTTCGACTATATATTAGTGAATTTAAGTGATGAAATCAAAAAACAAGACACTCGGATGAGATTGGCTTCTGTCTCTAAAGATTTTGTTCTTATTTTCTTCTATAGTTTTGTCCCATAAACAGGGCTCGGATTCGACTAATTCAATTAGGGTGACATCATACCTATCAGCCATCGTACTGTACCAGACGGTTTTTTTCAGTAACTAACCTCAAACTGTTGACAAAATGACCAAATTCTGTTCAAAACTATGGACGACACACAAGTGTCGGCGCCGGCACCGGCGGGAGCGATGCTGCCAACGACATGCCGGCGCCGGCAGCCGGCTGCCGGTGCCGTGTCGGTGAATGTGAAAGCTGTTCCATTTGGCAGCATTGTATCTCAACCCCCACGACACCGGGACGACATCTTGCCGGTGTCGTGCCGGCGCCGTGTCGGTGTGTGTGAAAACGGCCAATAGAGCTGGCAGGAATTCTAGGAATGTAGGAGCTGGCCGAGTGGGGGTGACACAGTAAACCGGTCTTTGAATTTATCAACATTTGTAAAACAATTGCTCGGCTTGTTTGCTAGGCGACGTTGCGAACTGAACTAAACCAATACAGCCACGTTGGGTAGTAGACGGAAGTGTTCGAGAAAGAGAGAAACAGCGTGTGATAGAGACAGCGAAGAAGAGCCTCCCCGCACACCTCATACATCGCCTCTTTTCTCGTGATGGGCGAACAGTATAATTGAACTCTTTCACACTGTAATATACCCTTGTCACCAGAAAGCTATACAACTCTATTTTAAAGCTATTCGTGTTAGTAAAAGACCTTAATTTCTTTGGAAGTTTGTTATAAAGTCTCGCTCCAATGTAAGATGAAATTTTTTCAAACACTTTTAATCTACGCTGATTTAGAACAATAAATTATAATTTTTACTTCGTGTATTTAATCGTGTATATCGGGGCGAGTGTTCCGCTTTGAAATGTTTTTGTCGGTGACGATCAGAAATGATATTATTTAAAGTTATTTTTATTGCGGATGACGCTCACATGAGGCGGGAGACTTGTGCGTGGGTAATGAGGTGAATGGGTGAATGATGAGAAATATTCATCGCTGAATGAGATTCGAACACAAGGCTGCAGGAAACGAAGCCAACCAGAGCCTTATCTTATCACAGCGCTACAACCAACTGCCCTAACAGAGCAGCCGATATAATTATATAGATTGATGGCAGAGTTAAAATATTCAATTCTAGAAAGGCTTTACTGGATGATTCATTGAATCTGAGTTTTAGTGAATAGGTCTTTTTTGTTATTAAAATATTTTGAGATATTTCTGGAGTTAATGCTCACTGGAACTAATAAAGGAAACCAAAATGATTAATTTTATGCTTTAGACCGAACAATGAAAATGAATAATATTGGTAAGTTTGATTTGCATGACTATCTTCGCGTGGCAGCGAATTATTTACATTATATGGGGCGATTACAAGAGAATACCCCAATTTCAAAGGACTTAGTATAATTATATACTAACCAACTAACTAACTTGTTGGTTTTACTAACTGATGGTAACTGCTAGCTATTTAATATTAACATAAGAAAGTGGAAAAATTTAGAGTAAATTTGAAAAAGCAATGAAACTTATATGACCAATTTTATGGAAACCTCAACGAATTCAACAGATAGAACGAAGCACAAGCACAGAGCTAAATTAATTTGATGTTGCAGTTCCATATTAATTTTTCATTTGATGATATTCAACATAAATAATTATTGGAATAAAGTTTACAACTTAATTCAACACTAACTTATTCGTGTGATGGCCATTTCACATTGTTAGAATGCTTCCTTAGACACGGTAGGAGGCCTAATGAAGCATTCCAACAATGCGGAATGACCATCAGACAAATAAGTACCTGTTGAATTCACATGTGAAGTTTTTTTTTGAGGATGAAGCCCACATAGGTCTGAGACCTGTGCGAGGGTAATGAGTTGGATGATGGTGATTGATGAGTTGAACCTACAGTTTTAGGTGGGTTCCGAACCACCGGGAAGTGATTTTCAGTAGAGAACAGTGTCTTTTTTGTCGATGATTTAATCCGATGATTATTCATGTTCAAATTAATTTTGTTAATTCAGGAAGTTGGTCATACTAACTGATGGTAACTGCTAGCTTATTAATATTTACAAAGAAGGGAAATATTGAGTGTAAATTTGAAGAAACACTCAATCTGAATGACAAATTCTATTCTTGAAACAAAACAGAAGTTGTAAAATTTCACTAAACTGACAATGTTAGTCATCATGTTTCGTGTTTTACTAACACATCTTCGGCTGTACTAGAAAACACCACAAAACCATGGTCCTGCTACTTAAATTGTTAGTTTAGTGAAATTTGACAACTTCTGTTTTGTTTCCATTATGTAGAGATTTCACAATGTCAACATCAGTTCTACAAATTCTATCTTTCTCTCAACAAAATCGGAGTGTTTTCTCTGTCTAACCCAGTATCAAAATTATATTATCAATTTACCAAATAAAATATTTATTTAGTTTCTAAAACTTTCATCAGCCTAGAAATGAAAATAAACTCACTTGGAGGCATCCATGAAGGGAACGGACTTGACAATCGTCCATTTCGTTGTATCTTCAGAATAGTTGGGCTCCAAATCTGTTCCTGAATTCGGTCCTCTGTCCAAATCGACCAGAAAATGACAGATCGATTCATTAACCTGTAAAAATCATTTGAAACGTTAAAATAAATGACATGAACAACAATAGGTGATTCATAACTGAGACTTGAATCAATAAAAAACAAAAATTAAAAACTTAGAAATTGAGTACTCAGTATTATTTATTGTAACAATGAAATCACTTTTTTAGTCAGATGATACCCGCATTAATGATACTTGTGCTTGGGTAATGATGTAAATAATTTCTTATCAGGTGTCCGATGTAAACCTCTTTTTTACATATACTTTCATTTTCTGTTTTATACACAATATAAACAGTATCACTTGTTTAAATGCATTTTTATGAGTTAGTTTGAAATGACTGACAATTGAATAAACTGACAGGGCGCTCAACCGGCAATTGAGAGGTCCGTGGTTCGATTCCCGGTGGTGACTGATATTTTTGTACAGTAGCATTCATCGATTCCCATCAGCTGTTCAATGCTGTTGTCAATATCCGCCATTGCGGAAGTCTTCAGTATAAAGTAATAGCAATTAAAGGAATTCGAAATTAATATATTCTGTTTATGCATTTTTATGATTTATAAATAGTCTGTTTATTTGGTTTTTATATATTTTTTCTGATAAACTTCCTCTATAAGCTAACTAATAAATTTATTATTTATTATTATGATGACACAGTATATCCTAGGCTAAAGATTTCCCATTTAATTTCCTTCCTTGATTTGAGAAAAATGTACTGCATTCATTGAGGTTTTTTTTTTTTTTTTTTTTTTTTTAGGATGAAGCCCACATAGGTCTGAGACCTGTGCGTGGGTAATGAGTTGGATGATGATGATTGATGAGTTGGACCTACAGTTTTAGGTGGGTTCCGAACCACCGGGAAGTGATTTTACAGCAGAGAACAGTGTCTTTTTTGCTGGCCGATCTAATCGGTCACCGTTACAAACAGGACCTACGAGAACGCAGCTTATCTCTCTGATTGAACAGATTTGTTTTGGCATTGGCTGTAATAATCCTTTATTTTTTCTGATTTTCATGCATGTATTTGCAATAAATGAACAAAGGAGATTTGAACTCATGGCCGCAGAAGCAGCAGCAAGCCAGACGGCTATCAGAGACCAATCTTTAACTGACTGCGCCACACGACTGCCAATTCCATTACCTGTGTAATAAAAATTATAATAGAACAATTATAATTACAGAATATTTATAATAATTATTGTCTCTTCTCTGTCTTGCAACCAAAGAACAGAGACATTCAACTGGAATTAGTAAAACTGCAATTTAACAAGACATGAAAATTTGGTGAGGATCAACCAAATGAGAATTCAAAAAAATTGAATTTTCAAACATTAATGATTCGTGAAATTAATTAAATTGAATCAAATATAATGGTAGTGATCTAGAGTTTTAGAAAAGTAATCAAGTGGCAGCTACAATGGTAATGGTGTATTATTTCACTTCGTTAACCACGCACAAGTCTCGGACTCACATGGGCATCATCAGCAAAAAAGTAACTTTCAAAAGATTGTGAATGAAATTGAAGTAAATTAAATGTAATGAAAGTGAATTGAAGTGATTTGAACGAGCGTGGCGAGTTCTTAGTTTTGACTTGTGACTCGTGACTGGAGGCTCGCGGCTTTTTCTGTGTGTTTGTAAGTTCGACGATAACTTTTGAACACTTTGGCCAATCAACTTCAAATTTTAAACACATATTCTTGGAACCTTGTAACATATCAAGTTCGTTTGCCAATAAAATTGACCTACTCCTTCATCCTGTTTGAGACGAAACAAAAGGATAGATTCTCAGCCCTTCATTAATATATCTATATATTACTATTATATAGAAAATAGTGGTTTTCACCATTAAATGGTGATTATGGAATTCGCAATAGATTTCACATTACATTTTGAGTTATCATCAGCTGTAGGTGAATAAATGCGATCAGGCTTTTTATAGAATCTCTATCAGCTGATATATGGATACAAAATATAAACAGCTGTTTTTCTACAGATATATACTCTATACATCTAGATAGATATATCTACTCTATAGATACAGTAATTCCATTTTCCTGATATATAGGTATATGAGTACAGTAGGTCTTTTTTGTGGAAAATAAATCTGAGCAACGATGAACTTGAAATTCAAGTGATAGATGTCTTCTGAATTTAATCTAAATCAGTATCTTCAAAGCAGCCGTTTTCTTTACTGCCTTACCCTACGATAAGATTCCTAAATGAGTTATTTGTCAGCGAGTTCTCCAGCCCGTTGGCTCACTAGTATCTTTCTTTGTAGTGGCGAAGGAGATATTGTGGAAGACATCCATAATGAATAATAAGACCAAGTTGCCGGTTGTTACACCACTATCAATCTCAAACAAACTCCAGAGTTGATTTGAGATTGATAATGGTGTAACAACCGAAACTAGTATCTCACTATTTTTAATACATTTGGTTGTGACAACTTCGTCTTATTATTCATTAAGAAGTATTTTATTTTGTGAAGTAAAATTATGTGACTTACATATCTGGAGGGTTCTTCCTTGTTCATATCATTCATATTTGGTGGTAGGATCATAGTGGCGTTGACTAATGAACTATAAGGCTGTGGCAGTTGGCCTTTGAATTCCGATTTCAAAAATCGAAGATTCCAACTGAGAAAAGAAAGCAAAATACAATTAAAACTCCAGATTATTCACTTATAAAATAGATCAGAGGACAATCCATTAATTTATAACATGCCTATTGTCTGTATTCTACGAGGGCTCGTATAAGTGAGCGGTGAGAAAAAACAAGTTGTTGCCAATTCGATGTCAACACATGTGTAGTTAAATTATATGTGTATGAAGCTACTTTGTATGTAAAAAAGATAGATATTAACCAAAATCTTGACGTACACAATTATAATACAAGAAGCCGAGGAGATTATCACTTGGTGAGTCACAATAGTAGATTATTCAAACAAAAACCTAGTTATAATTGTAATCTCTACAACACGCTACTGCAGTTTTTCAAGAGTCTTGAAAATATAGAAATATTTAACCAAAATCTTGACGTACATGATTATAATACAAGAAGCTGAGTAGATTATCACTTGGTGAGTCACAATAGTAGCTTATTTATTTATTTATTTATTTGATGAAATTATTACAATCAAGTAAAAAACTACAGGCATTTGCCCAAAACAGTTCAAATTACAAATTTGTCACATAAATAGTTCAAATTAGGTTATGTCCATAGGTTGTGTTCAAATTTCTGTTTCCATCAAATATTTTCACTAAAAAAAGTAGTCCGACAGTAAATGATCAATTTGAATGGTTGATAAAACCGAAAAACACTACATAACACAAATATTTCAAGAATATTTAAATTAAATTGATAATTACTCAAACAAAAACATAGTTATATTGGAAGGAAACTCTACAGCAAGTTACCGCAGTTTATAAAGTCTAGAAAATATAGAAATATTTAAAAAACAATTGAAAAAATATTTAGTTGATTAAGCTTTTTATAGTGCACAAGAGTTCCTTTCACATCAAAGTTAAGCCTCACCTCAACTAATTGATATAGTTATTACTGTGTGGTAACTAGTGTATACGATTTTATAATTGTTGATCTGACTTGTCTTATAATCCTTGACTGGAGTCTCCAAGACGTAATCTACAAGAAATTCTGAAGTAATGTATATACCGTGAAATTGGCATCAATGTTATTTCGATGAATAACAGATGAGATCAGGCAGAAAGCTCATGTCTCAACTTAAGTAATACAGACTATAATCGTTGATCACCACATCAAAAACAAGACGGGTAGTTTTATAACTAGTAGTTCTGTGCACAGTAGACCTCACGCCCAATAATAAGGGTGCTTACATAGTGGAACATACTCGATGTACTGAATGATAATCACCAGAGCAAAATTAAACACAATCATTGGCCTAACCCTTGATTCAATTCGCGTAGTCTATTTCATGTCTGTTTTTCACAGAAGGTCACTCTGTATCACATCAACAAGGCTGTGTTTTCTATTTGCGAGACAGCTGATTGTTCAAATCAGATTTCAGATGAATTAGTTTATACAATTATATTAATTAAATTTGTATAACGTTTATTTAGTAATCACTTGTTATTATACTTCATTGTAATTTAAGAAAATATTTGTTTCTCATAAACAAATATGATATTCTTATTAATAAGTAGATACTAGAATATGAATATGAATTGAAATATGAATATAATATGAAAGTGAAAATATGAAAGTGAAAATATGAATTCTTATTCATATGAAGGCTCAACCAGATGAAGAAGGGGGTCCAAGGGCTATCTTGAAATCTGTTTCCAATTACATATGATACAGAAGCTAATTTTAAAAAGCAATAGAAAAAGTCCTACGTGTCTTACTTTTTTTCCTTTTAAATATCCTTTAAATGCAAGCAAATTTTGAAAATCTTTACACATGCATCGCTGGACATTCCTTAAAGGAAAATCCATTTGGAATTCCTTAAAGAAAAATTTCATAGATTTAGGTTCACGCATTTTGTCTTAAATGCGTTACAAACAGACAGACAAATGCAAAACGGTCGACTGGAAACAGAGACTCTCTTCGCTCGGTCAATTATCAATTGAGCGAATTAGAGAAAGTAAGTGGACAAATAATGGTTATTTATTGGTTTTAGAATTAACTGTAGGCTGTATGGATTTCAAATTTAGCGAGTAAAGTGAAGATGCCAGGGACCATGGAATATTGGACGATCTATGCAATTTATAGTTAAATAATGGTAGTTTATGCAGCGATTTTATTTTGACCCTTATTAAGGCACGAGTTAGATGTAAGTTATAACACGAGCGAATGCGAGTGTTATAAATATCTCACGAGTGCTTTAATGGCCAAATAAAATCGTTGCATACACTATTTTATCTACGACCACTAGTATACATTTAATTAAAACAATTTCATTTTACCTGTGACTGTCAGAGATATCTAACCTCTCATCTCAAATATGAGAAGTTATAGTAGATTGTTAGGTTAGCAGTTTGATCAAATCAGCTGATAGTTTCAAAATATTGAATTACGATATTGATTCCATCAAAAATGCTTCTGATTGGTCCAGAACCCGTGTTATTATGTAGAACCTGTACTATAATGAGCTCTTTATACAATGATGGGTTTCAAAAAGCATTTCGAAAAGACAGCTGTTTTGGCATCAATTGTGAAACTGTAATGTATACATTACATGGTCGTAGATAATAAAAGACATGAGACATGGTCGTAGATAATAAAACTGATGCTACATACTTGTCACTTGGTAGAAAGAACGATGATGGAAACCGGTACCACTCCTTCCCAATGCAAATATTCAATGGTTGGTCTTCAGATATTACTTCTTCGGCTGCTAACTTGTTTAGTTCCATAAATATATCCATGGGTGCGTGATACCCTGTAAATTAAAATAGTAAAACATATCAAAATTTTTACAAAAATTCAATTAAAGCGAACAGAGTGACTAGCCGCTTGCCTCATATTTTATATAAAATATGAGGCATAATGAACGTCGGACCGGGACTACGCTTGGAAGGGTGACCGGTTGCGATGACATGAAATTCTCAGCTTTACCCGGTTGTTTGGAACCTACCTCAAACTGTAGGTTTATCATTCATTATATTGTTACGGGTTCTATGTCTAAAATAACGCTGGCAACACTTAAATTTATTACTCGCACTTTATTTACACAATTAATCACAACACTCACTGATCAGTAATGTCTTACAGAAAAATAAGCAATTAAAAACAGGTAAATCGATATTGTTCAACTAATTAAGAGATTTCAATAAACTGTAAAAATCAATCACTAAAAGTTAAAAGGCCGATCGAAAAAGAACACTCAACTTACGTAGCACTAGTCCGTAATACAATAAAAACTATTCAGTAGCTCACTGGTATGAATTAAACAGGAAAAATAATTATCAATATAGGCACAGAGAAAGAATTATCACTATATAGGCACGATATATAGATAGAACTGTCACTTCCTGCTTATCACGACGAATCTCAAACAAGACTGAACTAATTTACAGAAGTCCACCTCTATATACTTTTATCATAATTGAGATATCTCTAGATTTCTCTACCAACTTCTACCGATTTCTAAAATAAACAATCAAGGAAACTCGAACTTTCCACAATATTCGATAAGACTCCATTAATTTCTAATCAAACAACTAGAACATTCTACAAATTACCAAGTAAACACCATAAAAGTGTCAAAAGCAGAGTAATTAATCGCTTAAAAGTAAACAATTACATAGCAGATAACACCGAGAACCACTGTTTCTTCTTTCTCATTATTCTCTCCAATTTCATATTCACTACAATATCATTCACCTCATTACCCACGCACAAGTCTTAGAATCATAAGCAAGGAAAAAGTAAAATAGGATTTAAATTGCTTGTATAAAAAAACATTTGATACAAATGTCATCTTTTTAGTCATGTTCAGTTCTTATATTTAGAGCCCTGGCCTTATTGGAATTATGCTATTGTTGTGGAAGAATGAACAGTGATTTTCGGTGTTATCTGCTTGTGTCAACAAGTCTTCCGGTCTAAGCAATTAATTACTCTTCTTCTGTACTCTCTTCGCCTTATTTTTGACACTTTTACGATATTAAATTAGAATTTAATGGAATCTTATCGAATATTGAGGAAAATGCGAGAGTCCTTTTCTGTTTATTTTAGAATTCAGTAGAAGTTGATAGAGAGATATCTAGTTCTTTCTAGATTATGGAAAAATGTATAAATAGCAGAGACTTTCGTAAAAGTGAGTTCAGTTGTAATTCGATCTTTAATACTATAAGTGGCAGTTGAGACAGTTCCTGTTTACCAGTAAGCGCTTATACAGACCGTGATTAACAAACGTCTGTTGTTACAGTGTTAATCGCAGTATTTTGTGGCTTACTTGACAGTTTATACAGTGACTTGTAAGTGCTTGTAGAGTTTCAAATGTTATGTATTAGACGCTTTTCCTTGAATTATTGAAAAGTTTATTTAACAGTTATTATTTAATATTAGATTGGCCTTTTGACAACTAGTGATTGATTTTTTTTTAATATTAATATAGCAAAATCTTTATTAGCTGAACATTATCGATTTATCTGCTTCCAATTACATTATTTTGTGTAAGAAAAAGCTGAACAGTGCGAGTTGTGGATAATTTGTGTTAATAAAGTGCGAGTGATAAATTCAAGTGTTGACAGCGTTATTTTAGACATAGAACCCGTAACACTATTGTTCCTCCGTCAGTCCATCCAGGTGATATCTTTCGAAAGGAAGATTCGCCGCATTATTGAACGAGGAATATAGCTTCTTCTTAGACCAAATAAGATCCCCCATTGAGTTTGAAACTTGGGCGTCAAATATAAAATAGTAGGTTATGTAACAATTGTATCATGACTGCCTTTAAGCAACATAAACTTGAAAACGAGCAAAGTGGGTGTTCTAAACATCTCACGAGTTGCTTTGAGGCAGTCATAATACAATTGTTGCATAATTATATTTTATCTCCGACTACCAATAAATTACGCTTAATTTAACTTACCACTGAATACAATAGCTGGCCCAAAATATAACATAACCGACAATGCATGGTTGTTCTCTACAGTTCCAATTTGAAATCAAGTTTGATTTCAAAATGTTTAAATCAGCTGATGCGACTTGAAGCAAGTGACTTGCAACTTGAAGCAGTTAAATTAATAACATTCATTTCGACACTGTTTACAAGAAATCCTAAGTGATGTATTGATCTAGACTCCTGTACTAAAAAGTGACAATAGTGTTGAAATAGCTTCATTATATTACTACTTTGATAATCCATGGAATATTTTTTATTCTACTTTGAAATTTTGTGAAAAGCAGTTTTGGGCAATAGCCTGTTGTAATGATCGTACTGTTACGGACAAGGCAAGTAAGAAGGAACAGTGATTTTCAACGTAATTACTGCTGTGTCAATACGTCTTCCGGTTGCGATAAGCAGCGAGTTTTGTTTGGTGTTCCCCCCATACTCTCCTCGCCTTGCGGTTTATTGGGACATCTTTAGAGTGCATTATCTGTTTAAATAGAAAAGTCTCAATGATTGGAGACTTCAGAATTTTATAGAGAAATCGAGAACCCTCTCATTCTTTCTAGATTATGAAAAATGTATAAAAAGCAGAAACACTTGTAAAAGTCAGTCAGTTGTGATTCGAACGTTAATGTGATGAAAAGACAGTGACAGTTCCCGCTCATACAAACCGGATTACCAGGGAGCGCTAGTACAAACTGTGTTATATGAAAGTTTAATGTGTTGAGTGATAATGCAGTATATTGTGACAGACTATTATTCAAGCTTTTTCAACAGTTTATACAGTTTGTAGTACAGTTTATTCAGTCTCATGGTAGCAGCGGTAGTGAGCGGTTGTGCTGTGCTGGAGCTCCGAGTTTATCAAAGTGATTACTTAATCAGTTAATACAAGCGATCTCTTGTTCAATACTCTACTTTCTTTCATAGAAATAGACTTTTCTCTCTGCATATATTTCGATAAATTGTTCAAATTAATTCTTGAATCTCTTTTGAACATAAAAATGCGTTGTGACGTGTGTTTGAAGTCTGTTAGGCTTGGCAATGAACAAGCAATAGAGTGCAGTGTTTGCAGCAATAACTTTCACCCAGTATGTGTTAAGCTGAAGGAAGAAGATCTTCGTTTCTTTGAAGAAAATAAAGATAAAAAATGGACCTGCAAAAAATGCACCACGGAAAGAAGAAAAAGTGTTTCTGCCGAGTCTAGTGTTGTCGAGGAAGATATAGTGTCGTCCATATCAGAGATCGGTAAATTGATCAAGCAATATAGAGAAGATCACGTTAGAATGGAACGGGACATTGGTAAATCCTTAGATCGGATACATACTGATAATGAAGACATCATCAAGAAATTGGAAGAACAAGAAAAACGTCTGTCAGCCTGTCTCCAAAAAATCGAAGACCAATCTATTGAAATTGCAATTCTAAGGAAAGAAAATGTTGACCTTCGGCGACGTGTTATTGATATGGAGCAGTACTCTCGTGCCAACAACCTGGAGATACATGGAATTCCAATAGAGAAAACCGAAAACGTCATGGAAATTGTAAAATCAGTTAGCACTGCTCTTGGACATCCCATTGAAGAGAACAGGGTGGACACATGTCATCGATTGAAAACGAGACCAGGAAGCTTTACGCCACCTCCTATTATTGTCAAACTGGTCAGCCGTTTCGATAAGGAAGCTCTACTTCAAAAACGTCGAGTAAAGAGAGACTTTTCTACGCGTCACATGGGAAAGCCTACAGATATTCCAGTGTATGTTAATGAGAACCTGTGTCCAGAAAGAAGGCAAGTCTTCGTTGAAGCGAGGAGAAGGAAGGTGGAGAAAGAATATAAATATCTTTGGGTGAGAGGAGGTAAGATATTTATTCGTAAAACGGATGGTAGTCCGGCTATTGTACTTGAAACAATTGACGATGTTAAGAAGATTACTTAATTATAACATTTTGCTTTGATGATTGTGAATGCTTTCTCACTAGTGTTAAACAGGATTATTCTCTTATTCTGCTTATCTTGCTTATTCCGTTCATTGACAAATGGCTGTTTTATATTATTATTTTATTATCAACGATACACAAGCTAGACATTGTTTCTCTATTCTTTTCTATACACTGTAATATTAACGACACGCAGGCACTTACATTGTTCTCTGTTTTATTTCCGATCTGACTATTCCGCATTGCAATTAAATGTTTATTACGCTTATTATTACAACACTATTCAACAAAATTATGATGGAAATGGAGCCAATCCATGAAACAGTTTTGTATACTCAGCAATGATTGAAAGAACATTTTTACTGCATCAAAATATCAGAAGTATGCGGGAGAATTTTGATTTGTTTTCACTCGAATTAGATAAATATGATCAATTACCATACATTATTGTCCTATCAGAAACCTGGATTTATGATGATGAAGTAAATAACTTTAAAATAAAAAATTACAATTCCTTCGCTAACTGTAATAATACATACAGATCGGGTGGCATTATTGTGTATGTGAGGGAAGATATAAGTTATCAGTGTGTAAAAGCAAACTTTTCCTCATCCGATGGCCTCATTCTCACTTTCAAAACTCCTGATACTAACTGTGATTTTCAAATAATATCATTGTATAGAATATTAGCTATATCAACTGACATATTCCTAGATGAACTAGATCAGTGCCTTGAAAACACTACCCATGATAATGTTATACTAGTTGGCGATATTAATTTGGATCTTCTGGCACAGGCAAATACAATAGTAGATAGATACAACTTTTTACTTTCAAGTTATGGTTTTGAACCCTATGTAAAAGCTCCAACAAGAGTTTGTACTCAAACATCAACTTGCCTTGATCATATGTTTATTCGCTTAAGGGCTGAAGTAAATAATAGTATGGACTTCTATGCCTCTATAGATCATATTAATATTACTAACCACTCTTTGGTGAAGTTAAGTTGCACATCATCAGATAGTGAACCGACTGTAACGCGAAAACACATATTAGACAAAAACCTACTTAAAAATAAACTCGATAATGAAGATTTTTCAGAAGTATATAATCACACAAATGTGGATAGTGCCTTCGATACTTTTACGAGAATACTTCAAACTCATATAAGGGCATCCACAAGAGAAATCACTATCTCGAATAAGACTTTTATGAAAAAACGCAAACCATGGATAACAAATATTCTTATTCGTAGAGTATACGAGAAGAACTTCTTATACAGACAGATGACTAGGCAACCAAATAATGATATACTCAAAACTATGTACAAAACATGCCGTGACACTTTAAAAAATGAAATAAAAAAATCAAAAGAGAGTTATTACAATAGCCTCCTGAACAGTATATCAGGAAAAGCAAAAGAAAGTTGGAAGGTAATAGATGAGCTCATAGGTAAGAAGAATAAGGATGTAAAAATAATAGAAATAACTTCAGAGAATAATATTGTTTTAACTGATAACAAAGATATTGCAAATAAGTTTAATAATCATTTCATAAATGTTAATACCTCACAAAGGCAGAGTTGCATGAACACCAGGTTAGATGGCAATAGGGAGGACTTGTACATTAATAAATTCCATATAAATTCACCATGTTATTCCATGTTTTTTACACCAGTTACTCAGTTGGAGGTTGAAAAAACTATTAAAGGGTTGAAAAACAAAAAGTCGTCTGGTGAAGATGAATTAGATACAGAAACCTTGAAAATTAATGTTCAAAATCTATCACCCGTTCTAACATATATATACAATTTAAGTTTAACTTCTGGTATGTACCCAAAAAAACTAAAAAAATCAATAGTTGTCCCCATATATAAATCTGGAGATAAAAAATTAATGACCAACTATAGACCCATTTCACTACTACCTACAATGGCAAAAATACTAGAGAAACTAATAAGAGCAAGACTGCAAAATTTCCTTAGTAGAACAAATTTTTATAGTGAAAACCAATTTGGATTTCGAAAAGGCTTGAAGACAGAAGACGCTATTATGCAGCTCTTATCCCAGATATATAGTGGTATAAATGACAATAAAAAAGTAGCTGCCCTCTTTCTGGACATAAGAAAAGCGTTTGATTCGGTAGACCACTCATTGTTATTGGCAAAGCTTGAAAAAGTCGGTATACGGGGAATATGCAACGATTGGTTCTCCAGCTTCCTGTCACATAGAATTCAGAGGGTTCGAATCGGCTCTATGTTGAGTGAAGAGGCTGTTGTATATTGTGGAGTCCCACAGGGTTCAGCTCTCTCAGCCGAACTATTTGCTATATTTGTTAATGACCTTTGCTCTGGAGTTTTGGAAGGACGTATGACCACTTATGCTGATGACACAGCTTTGAGCTATGTAGCTGATTCCATTGAAAATTTGAAATTATTTATATCTAAAGATTTACAAGCACTCAAATATTGGTTTGATATAAACTTACTAACACTCAATATAAATAAAACAAAAATTCTGCAATTCAACTTAAAACCAAATGAAGTCAGCAATCTCAATATAATAGTCCATTCTCCAACATGTATTTTAAGAAATTGCAACTGTGAAGTTGTGGAGAGTACACATTCAATAAAATATTTGGGAGTAATTCTAGATTCAAGGTTGCGGTGGGAAGAACACATTAAAAACTTGAAAAAACAACTATTCATAGCATGTAGGAAATTCTATTTTCTTAGAAATTTATGCCCAAATAATGTATTAAAAATGCTCTATTATGCCACTGTGGAGAGCAGATTGACATATGGAGTAACAGCTTGGGGTGGCACCTATTTTTCCATTATCAACCCACTAGTAATTGGACAGAAGCACATTGTGAGAGTAATGGATAAAAAACCATTGTTGCATTCGTCCTTGGATATATTCAGAAACTGGAATTTGCTGCCGCTCAGATACCTTTACTTCTTTAAAACTGTTATAAAATTTCAAACAAAAAGAGACACCAATGTAGTAGCAGAACAGTGTAGGAGACAGGATTTGAGATCAAGGAACATGATAATACCACCGCGGCCGCATAAGGAAATATTTCGAAGATTCTACTTATATGTGGCCCCCCGAATATTCAATTACTTACCAGCCGAGTTGAAGCAAATAAATAATCCCCAGAGATTTAAATATGAAGTGAAATCCTGGCTTTTATTACAGGGTGATGTGGAGTGTTTTTTTTTCAAGACTGGAATAGATTGGTAACGTAGGATAATTCGCTGAATTCATTACTTTGTAGTTTTTGTCCTGTTGTTTTGTTTATTCTTAAAAATGTTATTGAAACATGATCATTTCTCAATCCATAAGATTAGTTTGTTTCTTGTTTTATGTTAATTGAATGTAAGTAATTATCTGTAATTATAGTTACTACGTAGACATTAGTATACCTTTCATTTATAATATTTAAAAAAAAAAATTTCATTTAGTTAGAAAACTTTTCTTGTAACTTATCTGAAGTATATATTATTTACGTTTTTTTCTTTTATATCTTAATATCATCTTTGAATGAGGGGAGGTAGAGTCTGAATATTATTACGCCTGCAACTTTTTAATTTAAAACTTCTTACCGATTAATAATTTACAGCTCCAGCTCAGCTAGATGTCTCATTGCTTCTTTCTTATAAGTTTAAAATGATGATGGTGCCCCAAACAGGACTAGCTTTCCTCGGGGTACTTGAAATTATTTGTTCTGCAGTTGATGTTGTAAGGATTATACTTTATATAACAGTGAAATTGTATTATTCTTTATTGTTTATAATTATATGCTTCTATTTTTTTTTAAATTTTGTAGTAGTATACTTTGACAACATTGATGATTATGAATTGTATCAACTGGAAGAATAAATGAATTTGAAATTTGAATTTGAATTTGAAAGTTTGTTTGTTTTTTGAGGATGAAGCCCACATAGGTCTTAGACCTGTGCGTGGGTAATGAGTTGGATGATGGTGATTGATGAGTTGGACCTACAGTTTTAGGTGGGTTCCGAACCACCGGGAAGTGATTTTACAGCAGAGAAGAGTGTCTTTTTTGCTGGCCAATCTAATCGGTCACCGTTACAAACAGGACCTACGAGAACGCAGCTTATCTCTATCTGATTGAACAGATACCTGCTACGGCTCGCGGCTGTCACTTCCCAGTGACTCTTAAGTGCTTGTAGTGTTTTAACTGTTATGTTTTAGACGCTTCTTCTTGAATTGTTGGACAGTTTATTGAACAGTTATTATTTAATAGTAGATCGGCCTTCTAACATTTAGTGATTGATTTTGGAGCAGTAATATAGAAAATTCTTTATTAGCTGAACATTATCGATTTATCTGTTTCTGATTGCTTTCTTTTGGGTGATATAACTGATTAAAGCGAGTTGTCAGTAATTTGTGTTAATAAAGTGCGAGTGTTAATTTGAAGTGTTATTTTAGAGATAGAACCCGTAACAGTATTTTAGTTAAATGATTGAATAAATAAAGTAAGCTGTATTGACATCCTTTTCTAACCTCTTATGACTAATTTATATCTTAGCCTTAGATAAATTTTGGTTAAAAATCGACAGACACTATGGCATTTAGGTTAGTTGAAACCGACTCCATTCAATTTATTGAATAAATCGGAATCCTACCTTTGTATAGTACGAATATCCTCATGAGACCCAGCAGGCAAACAACCACCAGTGCTGGAATGATGACAATTGTGGTGTGTTGCAAATAATGGACACCAGATCGCACCACTAGACGAAACCACAATTTCTGGCCGGCGTCCAGAGTGATGGCACCACACAAACATATCAACGGATAGATCGGAAACAAGAATCGTTCCTCCTGAAAGAAATTGATAGATAATGAGAATCTATTCAATTCTACGGGTGAAATTACCGTACAAATGTAAGTAATAAATTACCGTTCAACTATGATAAATTACTGCACTAATGTAATAAATTACCGTACAACTATGATAAATTACTGTACAAATGTAATAAATTACCGTACAACTATGATAAATTACTGTACAAATGTAATAAATTACCGTACAACTATGATAAATTATCGTACCAGCAAAAAGTATTACCGCACACAAATAATTACTCCATGAAAATAAAATAACTGTATTAGACCAATAACGACGATAGTTATGACATAAAACCGGGTATAACGGCTGTTCCCGGTTGAATATTTGGTATTTATTTATTCACATACGCTACATGTAACTGAACGTAAAGAAAAAAAGGCTTCAGCCAAATTCTGCACCTATAACTAAACTTTGAAACAAGAGTTCAAATGTTTGTAGGTTATAATATTTATAAATTCCTGGATTTCTTGTTCCATGACGAACTGCGTTGTTAATATTAACTTTTCAATTGAATTAAACGACTTGCAGTCAAATTTTATTTAAAATAAGTAGTATTTCACTTACTTTGTAGGCCGAACGTTTTCGAGTTGTTGAAACCCATCTTCAAGTTGAAAAGTTAATATTTATAACCTACGATAAATAGATAGGTTATGTTTTACATGTTAATAGAAATTTTTGTTTGGGCAAATATAAAAGTTGAATCTTCTTTATTCTTAGATTACTATACAGTTTTAATTGAAACGGATCATTCTCATTAATTTTATTCACAATTTAATAAAAACTGGAGTTCATCACGGTTTATTTCAATAATTTCAATAATTAAGAAGATGATAAAATTACCTTGTGAGGCTGTATCCAAAATACAGCTAGCCATATGTAAAGAGGAGCCAATGATAGCCAGTAGGGTATACACACTGCATGCCTTATTCTCAAAGGTATGAGCAATTGAACCAGTCCCTGAAACATGAGAAATGCGAAAGATCAATTTAGAAAATCGTATCAAAAATATAGAAAAAAATGTATGAAACTCAGGATGACTATAGTAATGCAAAAAGCACAAACTAGAAACGAAGAACGTGAACGTAAATTAAAATACAGAAAAATAATAATATAATTATCAATATAAACATTATTACTATCTACACATCACCTAAACATAAGTATGTGATGTTTTCCATGACGAAATACTTGGTGAACAATCTAATATCAAAACTGACACGGTATTATTTTTAAATTATGATTTTTGTACTGGAGGAATGCATTTCGCTTCTGAGGAGAAGCTTCATCCCCCTCTAAAGAGGCTGATGAAGCTTCTCCTCCGAAGCGAAATGCATTCCTCCAGTACAAAAATCATAATTTAAAAATAAATTCAGAGTCAGTTTTTATATTATATTAAACATAAGTATTCAAGTAATAAGGACTCATGGGGAATCAATGACGCAAAAAGTAATGAATAGCCTTTTCCAGATGATGATGATGCTTACAAGAGTCTGAGACTAGTGCGTGAGTGATAAGGTGAATGATTACAAATAATATGCCCGGCTGAACGGGAATCGAACCCGTGACCACAGAAGTAGCAGTCTAATTATAGAACAACGCTCTAACCGATTACATCACTGAGTTGGAAAAACCCTCAGCCATGATATAGGAAACATGGTAGGCCTAAAATTAACCGGTTACATCACTGAGTTGGAAAACCCTCAGCCATATAGGAAACATGGAAGGCCTAAAATATTAAGTAGGTACCGAACCACCTGATTTGTGATAAAAGAGCAGGTAAGAAATAAAATATTCAAATAGAGTTATAACAATAAGCGTATGGCTTTCGTTGGCCCGCCTCGTCTCGTCGTGGCCGCGTCATTGGAAACATGGAAGGCCTTAAATATTAGGTGGGTTCCGAATCACCAGGTAATGAAACAGGTAAAGGTGAGTTATAATAAAATACAGTTATTGAACTTCTGTATCACGAAATCGATTATCTAGAAAAAGATTCGGACTAGAGAGGTATTTGCTAATGAGAAGACGTCGTTGCCAAATTGCAATATCAAGGGACACTATTAACATTCTTAATTTAGAGGATTTCGTTTGTAAGAGGTTCGTTGGATAGAGGTTTGATTCAATTCTAATATGAAGAACTGGTGGTTCAGAACTCACCTAAACATCCATAAAATCATGATTATCCACTCATTAACCAAGCACAAGTCTCAGACTCATGTGTGCATCACCAACACAAATAAACTACTGCAGCCTATGTTAACATCGGTATTTCGGTAATACGAAAGTCCCCATAAAATAGGAAAACCGAGTAAAGGATTTTCAAATTAGACAAATAATTAAAAAACAAATATGGAAATCACTTACCAGTGCCGCAGGAGTGAGTAAGGCAGCCAAAAAAGCAAAGTTAAAGTTGAGCAGGCCATTATACAAGTAGTAGGTCCATGTTTCAGTGCCATAGAGATCTGGCCCGTGCGATGTGAACACGTTATACATTACGATATTCAAAGGTGCCACTACTAGTCTACCATAGTAGAGTGAATCGATTCTCAGCATTGGGAGCTGTAACAAATGAATAATCAGTATTTGAAAATGTTTGAAAAAATGAAGACAAATAACAGTAATTAAATCTCTTGAATGAAAGCTTGCTGTCGTTTAAGCGGTCGTGGGTTCGAATCCCGCTCCACCGTCAGGCATTCAAGTGTAATCATTCACCTCATAAGTCTCAGACTCATGTGGGCATCATCAGCAAAAAAAAACATGAAATTACCTACTTATACTAATTATTTACCAGACAAAAACGAAAATTTACGAACTGGACTAAAAAAAACGCAAGTTAGTTTACGCAAAAAATTATTTGGGATAATTCGAGTTAATTTTTTCTTACTGATGGTTTCCACATGAGCCTGAGACTTGTGCGTGAGTCATAAATTGAATGAGTTTTTTCTGTTTTGGTGTAGTTTCTATAACATTACTCAACATATATACTTATAGTTTTATTGTTAGCATCCAAAAACTTTTTTCCTCCACCTACTATCAAAAATCGCATTTTACTCCCTGGAATCGAATACTAAAGTACTACTTTTCTCCCTAGGGACTAAAAGTGATTCTAGCGGGACTAAAAGTAATCACTTTTACTCCCTAGGGAGTAAAAGTGATTCCATAAGAATAACCTGGGAAGAAGTCCGACAACGCCGCGATTGAAGAGAAAGGAATGTGGCAACACTGTCGTGGTCGGTAGAGGAAAATTCAAGAGAGCTGTATTTCGATCTTTGGAATATTTAGATCTAGGAAATAAGTAGCTGTATTTCGATTGTGAGGTTATGTTCAACCGTTGGAGGATATGAAAAAGTACTCACCTCTAACGTCATCGGCAGGTTATAGGTATTGGTGTAGGTGGAGGAAAAATGTTGTGTGCATCACGGGACTAAAGTACTTTTTCTCCCTCAGGGAAATTGTCGCCCTCGGCTACGCCATCGGGCGACAACAGTTTCCCTCAGGGAGAAAAAGTTGCACTTTAGTCCCTAGATGCACAAATAACTATTTTCTCCACCTATTATCTAAAGTCGCATTTTTCTCCCTGGAATCGAATACTAAAGTACTACTTTATACCCCATGGGGCTCACCTACTTACTTTTTCTCCCTAGGGAGTAGAAGTAATTACTTTTAGTCCCAAGGGAGTAAAAGTAAGCCCATAAGAATAACATGGGAAGAAGTCCGACAACGTCGCGATTGAAGAGAAAAAAGAATATGACAACACTGTCGAATTGTCGTACACGGTCGAGGAAAATTTAAGAGACCTGTATTTCGATCTTTGGAATATTTCGATCTAGGAAAAGAAGCAGCTGTATTTCGATTGTGAAGTCGAACGTCATCTCTACGAGAGCGTTCATCTATGACAGACGACTGAGTGTCTGCACAGAAAAATCATACATTGTTATAGTTATTGGTGTAGGTGGAGGAAAAAATTGTGTGTGCATCACGGGACTAAAGTACTTTTTCTCCCTCAGGGAAATTGTTTCCCTTTGGAAGAAAAAGTTGCACTTTAGTCCCTGGATGCACAATAGTAGTTTATGCAACGGTTGTATTATGAGAGCCTTTAAAGCACGAGTTAGATGTTAGTTAGGGCACGAGCGAAGCGAGTGCTCTAAATATCTCACGAGTGCTTTAAAGGCCAAATACAACCGTTGCATACACTATTTTATCTACGACCACTGATATACAGCGATAAAAACATTTTCAGAAAAAGAGTCAACATGATTTGCTTCTTTCCAATCAATGAATTGACTAGTTTTTTTCATACAAACTTTTCGATTTCTCAGGCAAAAGGCTCTTCAATGTCGAATTTGCCCTTTCAGTTATTTCTTCGGGTGTTGAGATAATTTAATTTTCACTGTCACTATTATTCATGTTTAGTTGGATAGGTAGATCTATCATGTACCGGCACCAACAGTTCAGCCAAACATACGCATGAGCAACATAACCTATACAGTGCTTTTATCAGATGCGATACTGTTTTGTTCCGTTCCAGTATTTCGAAACTGGAACAGTGAACTAGGGTCGTGTTATAATGTACAAGTACAAGTTGTACTGTAATGAGGTCATTACAGTACAAGTTTCAAATTCCATTTCGAAAAAGCTACTGTTTCGATTTCAATTATGAAACTGTAATAATTGCGTTATAACACGGTCGTAGATAAATAACTATTTAAATATACTTGTGATCAAATTGGTTCAATTAAGCAAGAAATACCCTTTATTTTGGATTAAATTCTGAAAAATATTGTAATGATGGCATTAGCTTTTATAGCATTAATACTATTGTCGTGATGTACATAACATTTGATGAAAACTGTACATTTAACGAATTTTTGACAAAAAAGAATCATTTAATTTGATACAAAATATGCCAGGCTGAACGTGAATCGGGAAGAAGAGGAGAGATAAGAAAAAAAGAGACATAAAATTAAACTTGTAATTTGTACGTGTGTTCCACATTCTAAAAATCCAGATTCAATTGAATCGAACAACCTGCTAGTAATAACTAGTTGTCTGTTTTTCATGCACTGTTCAAAGACCATGACATTTTGAAATCCCAGAGAAGTTTCAGACATAGTGACACCATCCTACGACGATCACAGCGATAATTATGAGAGAGAATCACTTGCATTTATTCCTGAACGTTACGAACAACAAAGAAGCATTTTTATTCTAATCATATTTTGTGAATAAATATTAGTAAATGTCTCACCAGAATAGCGACTGCCGAGATAATACTCCATTGTACAAATTTGATCCATTCCCCTCTCCTAAATAGCATATCAATGGCGATTGGCAAGCTGAAAAGATATAAAAATATAATTAATAAATCTTAAAATTGAAACGGATTTAAATAAAGAAGAAAATGGGGTTGACATTACTTCCAAAAGTGAGGGCTGTTGTAAATGTAAGTTTATAATTATTGTCATTAAAATCGAAAAAATTTGTAATAAAAAGCAGTACCGTATATTTGAATTCAACACAGGAGTCAAACAAGGTTATGCTGACGACATAGCAATAACTGCCATAAGCTGCGTTCTCGTAGGTCCTGTTTGTAACGGTGACCGATTAGATTGGCCAGCAAAAAAGACACTGTTCTCTGCTGAAAATCACTTCCCGGTGGTTCGGAACCCACCTAAAACTTTTAGTAGGTCCAACTCATCAATCACCATCATCCAACTCATTACCCACGCACAGGTGTCAGACCTATGTGGGCTTCATCCTAAAAAAAAAAAAAAAATATATATATATATATATATCTGGTTCAAGACAAGATGTCTTTAAATTGTTCGAAAAGGAAGGAGAAAGGGTTGTGCTGCTAGTTAATGAAAACGAAACAGAATATATGAAAATATCTAGGAGCCAGGCAAGAAGTATACCACAAAATCTTAGGGTCAACCAAAAATCATTTCAAGGAGTGAAACATTTTATTTATTTAGGTGTTGAACTGAATAACGAGAACAAGATGAGTTTCAGCATAATAATTCCTGGATTTCTTGTTCCATGACGAACTGCGTTGTTAATATTAACCTTTTTAAGTGAATTCAACGACTTGCAGTCAAATTTTTAAAATGGACCTCTGAAAATGGACTACAAGATTCGAAAACGTTCGTCCTACAGAGTAAGTAAATTCTACTTATTCTTAATAAAAATTTGACTGCAAGTCGTTGAATTCACTTGGAAAGAATAATGTCTGGAAATAGAGCGTACTTCAGTAACATAAAACTTCTAAAAAGTAAGCTCATTTGTAGACACTAAATTGAAAATATACGAGAGCCTAATACGGCCAGTAGTGACATGTGGCTCTGAATCTTGGACATTAACCAAAGAAGACAAGAATAATTTGGGGCTATTTGAAAGAAAAATTCTTAGAAAGATTTATGGTCCTGTTAATGAGGGTGAAGATTGGAGAAGGACGAATTCAGAGCTGGAATCATTGATACACGTAATATTGCACGTTTTATAAAGGCGCAGAGACTCGGGTGGTTTGGGCATGTCTGCAGAATGAGTGAAACCAGAATTCCCAAAATAATCTACAAAAAAACTTCACTCAAGAAGGAAGAAAGGCAGACCAAGGATAAGATGGAAGGATGAAATCAGAGAGGATATCTTGAAGATGGGATATAGACGATGGAGAGGGATGATTGGTGATAGAGATGCTTGGAGGGCTGCAGTGGAGGAGGCCAAAGCCCATAAATTGGACTGTAGTCAGAAAAAAATAAAAAAAAGTTCAAAAAGTGGGATGAAGAAAAAAATTGAAAAAAAAAATGTCATTCAACTTACCCAATAAGCGCAGCAAACGGCCAGCTGAGAAACGTTGACAAAGCTGTTGCAAATATTGCCAACTCATACCTTCTACGGTACCAAGCTCCCAACGATATCAAGGTCATATACCTGTAAATAGATCAAACTGAATATAATAATAATGCGCTAAAGCTCATTTTTACCAAAATTTACATTTACCTTTTACCAAGGTAGCCCGATTCAATTGAATATATATATTCCTAAAATGTGTAATAGCCTATCTACAAATTTAATTAAATCCTTTCTTTTCCTTATCCCTCTCCTTCTTCTTTTCTTCTACTCCTCCTAGTAGTTCTTGAAAAAGCGTTCAGTTACTCCTTCTTGTTGTTCAATAAATCTCATATGCCTCAAAATTTTCTATTTGTTTCGATCTGACAATTTAAAATAATTCAAGAAAAGTATCCAACACAATCAAAATTGGAAACGTCAATTCATGCATTAAAATAAAGTGGATAAGCAACAACCTTCGTAATATTAAAAAATGTGTTGTATTCAAAATGAACCAGCAGCGCAATGTTTTGATTATCACTAGCCAAAACTGAACTTTTTTTTTTTTTTTTTTTATGATGAGGCCCACATAGGTCTGAGACCTGTGCGTGGGTAATGAGTTGGATGATGGTGATTGATGAGTTGGACCTACAGTTTTAGGTGGGTTCCGAACCACCGGGAAGTGATTTTCAGCAGAGAACAGTGTCTTTTTTGCTGGCCAATCTAATCGGTCACCGTTACGAACAGGACCTACGAGAACGCAGCTTATCTCTCTGATTGAACAGATACCTGCTACGGTTCGCGGCTATCCTAGATCGATCCTATAGTGATCCTAGTGTGAGATCCTATAGTGAAGATATGTTTTTCATCATAATTGTTTTTATATTCGAACCAGAAACTACTAAATCAATAGCGATCTTACTAGGACTTTGAGAAAGCTATATACTTAGTTTCAAGAGTCTAGAATCTTCCTTTCATCCTCCTTCTCTTTTTTGTCATTTTTCTTATCTTTCCCTTTCTTCTTCATTTTTCTCCTCAAATTTCAAATTCAAATTCAATTCTTTATTCACACATATTGATTTGTACAAAGAGAAAACATTTGATACAAATATTGTGTGTCGTCATAAAATTATAAGAAATACACTACAAATACACAGATACAAAATTAAAGATTACAACAAAGTCATAAAGTCACAATAAAAATTAACTACGGTATGAGGTAGTTCTAGACTAGATCCCGACTCTGTTCAGATATTCTTGTGTTGAATAAAATGCATGTTTCTGAAGGTATATTTTTAATTTACTCTTGAACTGTCCAGGTGTGTTACTTTGTTTGATTTCGTCTGGAAGTCTATTATATAACCTTATTCCTCATTCTTTTTCTTCCTCTCCTCCTTAAATCCTTCGTTCTCCAGCGGTGGAGTTTCGTCAACATATAACAGCAAGTAGCTGTTTATTATAGAGAATAGAAAACACTTCAGCAGTCAAAGTCAAAGTAGTCAATGTGAGATGAACTCTAAAAATATATATTTGAAATATATATAGCCTAAGGCAGCCATTCACATGTAAATAGAGTTTGCTATATAATAATAATGTGCTAATTACGGTATGGTGCACAGCGATATTAAAGGAAATTTAATATCATTTAAATCAAAATAATAATACAGCAGCATGACGTCACAATCGGTTGGGGCACTATCTCTGATAAGTCTTTGACTGACTGCTACTCCTGCCATCACAAGTTCGATTCTCGTTCAGATACATATTTATTTATTTTAGATACATATTTTATTTATTTCAGACGTAGCAGGTATCTGTTCAATCAGATAGATAAGCTGCGTTCTCGTAGGTCATGTTTGTAACGGTGACCGATTAGATTGGCCAGCAAAAAAGACACTGTTCTCTGCTGAAAATCACTTCCCGGTGGTTCGGAACCCACCTAAAACTGTAGGTCCAACTCATCAATCACCATCATCCAACTCATTACCCACGCACAGGTCTCAGACCTATGTGGGCTTCATCCTCAAAAAAAAAAAAATCATTTAACCACGTACAAATTTCAGACAGATGTGAGCATCATGAGTAAAATAAAAACATAGAAAGAAATGTTATTCATTTGCTAATGAAGCCCAAATGAGTTAAATGCCCGGTTTCTTAGTAGCCATTGATTCAATAGCGGCCCTAAGGCTTGTTCCACACACACCCGGCTGTCGGGTGGTAACCGGTGTCATTTACCTGGCATAATTAGATTGTATCATATGATTTTAAGAATCGGGTAAGTGTGAAGCGTTCCCTATGATACAATGCACCTATACGTAAATTATACCAGTTACCTGACTGCCGGGTGTGTATGAAACAAGCCTTAGGCCGCTATCGAATTAATAGCTACTGAATGATTCATTGAACGACTGAGAAACCGGGCGTCAGAATTATGGATGGGTAATGAGGTGAATAATGATACAATAATGTTATGAATGATGGACCTACAGTTTCAAGTGTGTTTCGAACCACTAGATAAAGCAGACAACGTCATGTTTTTGCTGCCAGTCACCCTTCCAAGCGCAGTCCCGAACGCCAGTGACTGAACATAACGATATGAGCGGGTAAACACGTAAATAGAATTTGCTCATTATTTATTTATTTATTGTGACAAATTTACGAGTGTGAAGGTGCAACAGACTCAAGTACAAAACTGCTCCCTTCACAAATTTTGAATATGTTACATTGTCCAAAACATTGAGGTTAACACAGAATAAAAATTTAAGATATGCTGAAAACCTTCACTCGAAAAATAATAAAATGAATTTTCTCATTTGACCACTATTAATTTAAAAGTTCACTCAAAACGAAACACTATTATGATATGTAATAGATCATATAAATGAACATAATACGGCATTAAAGGAAATATTGTAGTGAAATCTTTAAACTGTTGAAGGAAATGTTGAGCAGACGAAGCACACGGGGCGTTTTACAAGCGTGGAGTCGAGTCCACGCTTGTCAAACGCTCCCTTTGCAGATCGCCTAAAATATTTACGGTAATTATCTCAACAATTCTCAGCAAAGGCTATGATAATGTTGTAGATTATGTCTAAGTTTTAATAAGCTGAATAATGTTTTCTGATGTTGAAGATCCATCTTGTTTCAAGTGTTTTATTATAATGTTTTCTATTGAGAAGCCACACATCAATTTTGAATATAAAAAATGAAACAATATACTTACATAGAGAAACTAGAGGGTAGGAATGCTGTACTAGATATGAACATTCCAGCGCTGAACAACTGAATTACGAGCATTATTCTGCCAACATGTATTCCAAATTCACGACACACACTTCTGAAAAAATAATGAAAATAGTAAAGTTAAGGTAAATCAATAAAGTTAATCATTAAAGATGAATGTCAATCAAAGTGAAATGATATAAATAAAGTGGGATGGAGTGGGGTAACTAATTACAGTAAATAATGTGATTTGATATTAGTTTATTTGAATAGTGTTCACATGAAATATGTGAATTTTAAGAAATAATACATTTTTCTAAAAAGCGTTTATTTTTCAGCTTTTCAAGGAAACAGAATTTATTAATTTCGAATTCCCCAATATTTTGTGTATTTGACTGATATTTTTGTACATTCGCATTCATCGATTTCCATCAGCTATTCAATCCTGTTGTCAATATCCGCCATTGCGGAAGTCTTCAGTATAAACTGATAGCAATTGAGGGAATTCGAAATTAATAAATTCTGTTTCAGTGTATTTGTTAGCTTGTTAAATTACCTGTTACTTCAAACTAATTTCTCAAGGACTATGAGGGGAATTTTTAATTTTGTACACATGCCCCTCTGAGAACCTACAGCATTAAAGAATGAGATTGATAGATGGTTTCAAAATACTCTTTTTTCTCTCTTTTTATCGGAGGATGAAGCTCACATAGGTCTGAGACCTGTGCGTGGGTAATGAACTGGATGAAGGTGATTGATGAGTTGAACCTACAGTTTTGGGTGGGTTCCGAACCACCGGTGTACTCCCTGAAGTACGCCCAAAATTGACGTTTTTGAAAAATAAGCAATTATTTTTTTAGCTTTCTTGAGAACTATCTGGGCGTAAACGTTTAAATTTTGTACACATGTTCCTTTGAGCCCCTAGAGCTTTTTAGAATAAGCATTGAAGGTTTTAGAATATTACCTAAAATACGCCAAAAACAGACATTTTTTTAATAATCAGCGCTATCAACGTTTGGGCCCAAATTTAAAATTTTTGAAAATACTGTAAACGGTTTCTTGAGAACAACACACTGTCTTGAAAGTTTGGTATCTAGGTTCATACAAGACTCTAGATGAGTAATGCTTTCAAAATTTTGCCATAAAAGATGCAAAAATTGCTAACTCTTTAAATATTGTATAATCTGTAAATATCCCCCTCCCCCCCACACTAAGACTAAGGCGAGCAAAGCGAGCCTCCTGGTTTTATTGTATATCGTTCCTCCCCTTCTACGGGATACAGGGAAAGGCGAGCGAAGCAAGCCTACCGGCTAGCATAGTTTTTAGTACGTATCAAGCTAATCTGTACTTTAGTTTAAGTTTGATTGAGATTGATAATGTTGTAACAACCGAAACTAGTACCTCACTGTTTTCAATAAATGTGGTTGTGTAGACTTCAAGTCATATTATTCATTATGCGTCATCAGCAAGAGAAGGTCATTCATAAATTTTATTGTGCTGGTGATGCCCCCATGAGTCAAAGACTTATTAGGCCTATGCTTAATATATAATAAAAACTGACACTGTATTTCTATTTAAATGAGGATGTTCACTCACTCATACTGGAGGAATTCGTTTCGCTTCTGATGGATGAAGCTTTTCCTCAGAAGCGAAATGCATATCTTCAGTTTAAAAATCATAAATAGAAGTACAGTTTTGGATTAGATTAATCATCAAGTACTTCGTCATGGAAAGCATCACAGACTTACGTTTAGATGATGAGTGGATGATAATGATCTTTATATTATTATTTTTCAGCATTAAAATTTGCGTTCATGTTCTTCTTTTTCTAGTTTATACTTTTTGCATTCTGAGTTTCATAGATCTTTTTCTTTATTTTTGATACGATTTTCTAAATTGTTTATTCGTATATTTCTAGAGGGGCGTAATGAGACATTAAGATTTACTTACTTGTAAAAATAGACCTCACATAGCGCCGAAAGTAGACCTAGAAGACACCTAGAGAAGTAGAACACAAGCAGACGGTTTGGTTGAAGCAGGTTGTGATAGATCCATGCAGGCAGCACATGTACGAGTATGTAAGCATAGGAACGTAGAGCATATTCGGGGCTGTACTCCCATGTCTGGAAACCTTTGCCAAATAGGAGATAGTGGCTCTGGAAAAAAGAAATAGAATAAATAATAGACATGAGCCATAGCAGGCATCTGTTAAATCAGATTAGATAAGCAACGCTCTCCTGGGTCCTCTTCGAAAAGGTGACCGATTGGGATTGGATTGCCCGCAAAAAATACTCTGTTCTCTGCTGTAAAATCACTTCCCGGTGGTTCGGAACCCACCTAAAACTAGGTTCAACTCATCAATCACCATCATCCAACTCATTACCCACGCACAGGTTTGAAACCTATGTGGGCTTCATCCTTTAAAAAAATATATGTATATACAACTTAAACCCATTAGACACTATATGGAAGATATCTTTGGTTGGTCACATTCTAAGGGCACCAGAAACCAGATTATCGGGAAGAATAATAGAGAAACTGTGGAATATAGCAAGTAGGATGGAATAGGAAGTTAAAGAGAGTTTGAACGAACTGGAAATAGCCCTTGACTATTTGGAAAACAAAACAGAAAATCTAAAGATACTTTGAGAAATAAAAACAAGATTCAAACAAAACAACCGACAGCCTGTATAAAGGGTATTTACAGATGAAGATCAGAAAGAATGAAAAAGTACCAAATATGAGTGGAGAAAAGCTCTGACGGTAAAGTTTTAAAAAGAACTTTAGACGGTAAATTCAACGACTTCAAAAGTTAATGAAGTTATGAAACAAGAAATCCAAGAATATAAATTAGTATATATTTGATCATCAACTGCTACAACGGGGTATTATGCTTAGCATTTATCAAGTGAAAAGTTCGTTAATGTGCCTAGCATCAATATTTCTTTATTGCAAAAAAGTCAAAGCGTTGACAATCAATGAATGGAATTGGGTTATAATACCAAATTACAAATAAGTTTAATAAATTATATTTTAGAAACTTATAAAATACCACTTACACTAGTAATTTGCCTCATTCAATAGAATCGGAATATCAAGAATATGACGTAACATATAATCCAGAGATTCTTCCAGTTCTTCAACTTTATCTCATCCATCTTCTCCTTCTTTATTTTCTTCCCCTTCTTTTTCTTCTCTTTCATCATCACCTTCCTCTTCTCCAACTACTTTTTCTTTTCTCCTCCTAGGCCTACATATTTTCACTTCTCTTTTTCCTTCTCCTGTTTCTTTTCCTTCTTCGCCTCTTCCATCTTCTGCTTGTCCTTTTTTTCATCTCTCTTTTCTCTTCTCCTTCTTCGTCATCGTCATCTTCCACTTTTTTCCATCTTCTTGTTCTTTTCCTCACATTCTCCTCTTTTTCTCCAAATTCTCTTCTCCTTCTTCATTTTCCCACTCCTTAACTTCTTCACTCCCACTTCTTCACTTCTTAACTTCTCCCACTTCTTCACTCTAATCCCACTCCTTATCCTCCAACTCTTATTTCTTCTCTTTCCCTTCTACGAAAAAAATTCATATTGGTTTTAAAAAAAAATATGAAATACATTATTTATAATTTGGTTTATCAATGCACCTAACTTAGCTCTAGTGTTGTAATATGAAGCGCTAGTTTCGTCTACAGAGAACAGCACAGAGACTTTTATATACTATATTACATGACATCAATTCAAGAAAAATATAGGGCTTCGAAAGCATAGTCAGATTGGATAAATATCCTAGTATTACCTAAGTTACATCAAGAAAAGTTTTCACAAACTGGGTACTTGAAGAAAAAATTAATGAATCAGAAGTGTAGACTACTCACAGGTTCCCAATAATTGAAAGTTTCATCACAGTCTGTCACATGACTCCAAATGGCAGCACAAAATCGTGCTGATAATAGAGCTTTGAACGCCGTGTCGCCGCTAGGATAAGCTACTCCAACACCTGCGCCACCCAATTGGTCTTCTTTTCTGCAAACATAACCAACAAACGAAATCTCATCACCTAATCTTTTATACAAAAGTTAAAGAAAATGATCAGCATTTGGTGTAATCGTGCAGTAAACTTGATTGATATTCTTTTATCCACTTACTTATGTTGGCTATTTCCCAATGGCCTTTTTGGTTTTTTACTTTGATCTTTCTTCTGATTTTGATAACTCGATTGTCCACGTTGACGAATTGAAGGTGCCATGTCAATTACTCAAAAGTTTTACTCCGTTCACAATTAATATACGTGTAAAACATAATAGAAGTGAAGTTATCAACAGAAATAACCAAATAGAAATGAAATAATTGTGGACTAAAAATAAATAATGAAATTATAAATACATGAGTAAGCTAGCGAAATAGATAGTTACTTCTTGTGCGTCATGAACATTGAACAGCAATCGTAACAGAAATTGATTGATAGTGAGAATTGAGAATAAAACAAATCAGAATTTATAAAGGCCGCAAAGACAGCAATATTTCTGCAGGAGATAAGCTGTACACTTGTCAGGGTGTATACCAACTGGACTACGACCAACTGGACTACGATCTAAAATAAAATCAGCTGTTGACCAACTCGCCACTAATGGAATGCAGAATTCACAGATTCATAAGAAATAGAATGAGGAATGCACCAACCTATAAGAGCATAAAATCCCTCTCAGTGATATATTATCAAATAATAATGCTACTGTTAATAATCAATATTGAATGATAGCATTTTTTTAGATTTGTGAGCTGAAACTCATAGATTGTTCACACAAAATTAATTCATTTGACTTTCTGAGACTTCTTTCATAATCGCAATAATGTGTCAGCAGAATTTTAATATATCGATCTATCTAGCATATTATAAATTGAGAGTACACTCACATTACTTTGTTTTACTCCTGATGGATAAAACTCATTATAATTATCATTTTTTAAATAAATAAAAGATAATTTGTGAGCTCTAGTGCGGTTTGAACGGTTTTAGCCTATGGTTGAACAATATTAACCGAAATGATTGATACGTTGGCACACTGAGCTGTGTGAACTGGCAAATTTGAAACTCAATTTTTAATGGTAATTTAAAACTATTATTAAAATTGAGTGGGACAATTTGCATTATTTGAATCATGAAATATGAAGCATTATGTTGAAACCAGTGACTTTATAACCAGTTTGCATGATATTGAATCGTGCTTAAAATACTTGATGTTACTTGATTAAACCAATATTTTATGATTTGTACGATCCATCTCTTAGTCAACTTATTTCAACGTACTTGGATAACAATCTATGGTACCGGTACCATATCTATTGCTGCACATTGTACTGCATAATCTTTCAAGAATAATACATATTTCTAGTACATTTATAGTGTCTGATTCAGAACTAGAGAGTGAATAAAAAATAAAACAGTGTACAAACTAGAGTGAATAAAAAACTAACAATGCATTGTACATACTTATTGTGTATGAGGGTTTATTGAAAAGACGATTGCAAACAATGTTTTACAACGCATGATGCATTGAATAAATTTCAACATGAGTACATAAAACTTATGCTTCTCTTGAAAACATGTTTTTCTACCAACCTAAGCCTTTACTGGACTAGCTGCAACACTCCCACCCCAGCTCACATCATCACAACAAAGCAGGCGCTGTTCATTGGTGACCATCTCAAATTCAAGCACCTTTACAAACTGTTTTTACTAAAATAGGAGCGCTAGTTCAGTTTTTTCTACAACTGTATACTCTGTCACCAATATACTATAGTCTCAAGGAAATTGTTTATTAGGAATTAGAAAGATTAAACTGTCAGTTGTAGGAAATGAAATTGTATTCTCAGTGAATTTGTTGAATACAATACTGTATATTGATTTGTTATTTTTCATCTTCCTATAAAATACGCCCAATAAATTTTGCTCACTCTTTAAATCAGAACAGTTATTTGCACGCGCAGTTTATATCAGTATTAGCGAGTGGAAGTGTAGAATGCTACACAAAACTCGATTGTTATTATTGTAGGATTTATCAGTTCAATAGTCAAAATAGCTCCAACATCTGTTTAAAGGTACGCGCGCGTAACAATCACAATATTGAAAAAAGTAATAACTTGGCTGAAAACGTTATCAGAAAATCCAATCACAGTTATTTATTTGATCAACAAATCAATCAATCATGATTGTAAATTAGTGATGGTACAAAAGTGGAATCACAGCTACTTCCATAGTTAAATTATATTATTAGCATTCCATTAATGCAATAAAAAGTAATTGAATGATACCAAAGCATATTAATTTTATTGGAAGAGTTTTTGTAGCCAGGAATGGATAATTTAAGTAACAAATGTACTCGTTGCTGATATAATCTGGACACCACTTGCTGCTATTTTCAATAAATGTTATGAGCAAGGATATTTTCCCAAACATTTTAAATCGGTTAAGATAAAACCACTGTTTAAATAAAGAGATCCCTCTAATCCAAACAATTACAGACCAATCAGTCTCATTATTAATTTTGCTAAAATTATGGGGGAAATAGTTAAGAAAACATTATTATAATATTCTAGTAAATATGAAATAATAAACAGAAACTAATTCGGCTTTCAAATCAATAAGAATAAAGAAGAAACCATAATAAAATTCACAAAAATACTGTTTCTCTGAACCTAAACTCCAACATCAAATTTCTTTTGTATTTCTCCATAATATAATAACAGAAAAGCTTTCGATACTATTCTTCATGATTCCTTCTTAAAAAAAGAGGAAAAAAAACTAGAGGCAGACGGCTTTATAGGAGTATTATTCCTGACCTCATTAAGAGCTATTCCTACAGGATAGAACACAATCACTTTCACAGAAAATGAAATTTTTTCATTTCAACTTGCTAATAGGCTACTTCTGTAATCTGAGCTTTTTCTGTTCAAGAATCTTCTGAGTCCCAGTATTTTCAATATCTCTTCAGAAATAATGTTTAATTCGAACTCTAAGGCCATATATCTGACGTGAAGGGTATTCAACAGCTCACGCCTGAACTTCGTTGATAATTTATTTAACATACATGCTTAATAATGTTTCTTTTCAGGAAATTCCAATAATAATGACTTGAAGACAGCTATTAAACCTAATGACAATTTTGAGTTTATCAATTGATAGTGTTTCTTTCCTAACATCTCTGTCAATGGGTTCCAGCGTCACATATTGCCAAATTGCAACAACATTTATGCCAAGTTTAGATGACGTCTGTCATCTACCTCATTATTGGAAACCGACGCTTTGTATAAAAGCGGTCTAATGAATTAAGCTGCATACACACAGAAGTTCACAGCTTTGAGCAGGTCTTCAATTAAAAAAAGTAACTTTTTGCAAACTGGTTGAGTTTCAAACAAAATTCTCGTGTTGCAAACTGAGTTTTGTGTGTAACTGCAGGTACGTCCTCCACTCTCCACAAATTTAATATCACTAGCCATTCAAATAAAAAGTTTCAAACACTTTTTAAGCTCAAACTTGAGCTAGTTTGCATTTCTCTGTTTCAGACTAAAAAGCTGCAAACATTTCTGTAGAAAACAGCGACTTGTAAACTAGGCGACATGTTACAAAATACTATTGTCAATTCGTGTATTGAGGATGGTAATTCTCTACTATCAGCTGCTGGCATCGTCTCGTATCAGGCAACATCGCAATATTTCATAGCAACCTAATTTGGGGGCGTGAACTATATACATGAGGCCCCCATTGTAACTGACGTCTAGAACTCCTACTGTCAAATCGGCACAGGAATTTTTTTTGTCAATGGTGGGGGTTGCCCGACAATTGAGGGGAAGTTGGTTAGTGACCACGGACAGCTGTTGTCACTAAACAACTTCCCCTCAATTGATGTGTCGTCTGCACAATATACTGTTCAATCCAAGTAACAGAATAGCTTTGAATAAAAATCATATATTTTTCGTATAAAACGAAAAACAACAACTTTACAATGGTCGCGTGCCATGAACAAAGAGGTTAATTATAATTTGTATAGGCAATTAATTTGTGTTATCACCATACGCCAAACAAGGAAGGGGGGTTAGGGGGGTTATTGGGGACGTAGTCTGCGTGAATGGAAGGAAGTGGAATGGAACTGCATAACCAAACCTTTCCTAACCTGGCTAGATGTGACTGAACCACCTCTGTTTACTAGGTCGGTTAAAACGACAGTCGTACAAATGGTGTCCTCCCGATAAAAATGTTATTACCATATTACCATTTAATGGTACGTTGCGTTTCAATGACAAATTTACAGAGGTGGTTCAGTCACATCTAGCCAGGTTAGGAAAGGTTTGGTTATGCCGTTCCATTCCACTTCAGTCCATTCACGCAGACTACGCTTCTGCGCATGCGCGAAATGTTCGCACGGGTCGTGATCAGGCAACCCCCACCATTGACCAGAAAGATTCCTGTTCCGATTTGACAGCAGGAGTTCTAGACGTCAGTCCCATTGTACAGACGCGAGCAACAATTTAAGATAAATTACATCAGCTGAGTGTCTGATCGAGCTCAACTATGACATAGAACACAAAAGCATTAACATATATGTTTGGATAGCCATCAGCTGAATTTTTAATCAAATTTAACCGACTGATGTAATTTAGCCATAAAGGTCGCGCGCCGTTATAGAAAAATGATTTGCTAATAAAAATAATTCATGACGACTGAACGCAAATAGCTAATTGAACACTGCTTTCTAGCTGATGCAGTACCATTACATAATATTGAATTAGAATATGAGTATGATGTAGAAGACCACAACAGTAAATTGATGTATTTATTCCTAATTATCAAATACACACATACATATATATATATATATATATATACTGTGCGAGACTAAGCTCCGTGTCCCTGACGGCTGAAGAGGAGAGACGAAGAATACTATACTGGGCAGCGCGGAAGCACGCACAGAGACGCACAATTGCATTGCTTTTGCGATGACATAGTGCATTCCTCCGAGGGATACGGAGCTCAGTCTCGCACTGTATATATATATATATATCTATCAAATAATTATATATATATGTGTGTGTGTCTTTGAGCGTTCCCAAGGAATGGATTACTTGAAAATTAAAAACTAGAGTCAAAGTTTTTAAACGCTAAGAATTTCGACAACACTTCAAAGTTGTTGCATAACATTTTTCAGGTTTGTTTATCTTCATAAAATTAGCTCTGCGCATGCATAGGTTAGACATCAATTTCACGCAACCTGTCAATTGTGATGAGTTGATGAGATATATAATGTGATATATTTCTTAGTTGTATTTCTGAATAAGAACAATAGAACTGATACATTTCAATGAGAGATTTATTCCAATAATGTATAAATGTTATTCAACAAAACAAGATACATCATATAAGATTATATTGAATTATAACAAATTTGTAACTTATAAATCGTAGTTAGTTAGTCTATGTTGAATCAACTTTCATGAACTAATATACTATTCAATGATAATAATGGCCTTATAACTGACATATAAGGTATACAATGGTATAAATTTGACAATAGTAAAAATATCAATATAATAATACATTTGTTATAATAATATATAATAAAATGATAATATTAATAATAACCGATTTCATTTGTTCTAAAATAAGAATTTGTTGTTGGTAATAATAAAACATTTCAAACTTTTGATTAAGATATAAGTCAAGGTTTGCTTATTTTATGCGAAGAAACTATGATGGGGTGTCCATGCAGTTTAAGATGAGTTATCAGGTCTGAAAAAACAATATAAAAAAATTAGAAACAAATTAACATGGTTTACAAGCAGAGCTGGCTCAAGGGTAAATTACTACCTGTGCGAATCATGGCTGGCACGCCCTTACTAGGGTGCTAGAAGAATCATTTATAATTTATGGTATTTTTTGTAGTTCCATGTCGAAGTTCTTATGAGAAAGTTTTTATCTTAAATCAATTCAGTATTCATAAATGGACGCTATCTATGCCCATATGTAACCACAATAAATGTGATTTATTTGGTACAGAGGCGCTTTTCTTTAAGAAACATAAGGAAAAGTGAATATATCCTGAAGTTCAATGTGCATATTATTATAGTAATATTATATATAGTATTATTATAATAAAAAATATTGCCATATACATTTTCCATGTAAATTTGTGTGTACTCACTATGTGTGTGTCGTGCCTACACGTCCCTTATGATCAATGTCCTTCTCAATGGCTTTTTATGTCCAGGTGAAGCTTTAGACACACGTTAATTCTAATAATTTCATTTATTTATTATAGATGTGCAGAGTTCAAAAAGGTAGAGTTTTATGGACAACTCACTATGTGTGGGTGTGGGGAATGACATGTCCCATACAGTCAATGGGTGATGTGAATAAAGTACGAGTGCTCGCTCGTGAGTTGGAGAAGCCGAGTGTGTGAGTGCACTCGATATCCGTCAGTTTTGAGGTGAATAAAATGTCGGCCCGACTACTGCCGGACAGAAACCGACGGATTCGCTATTTGAGTGCGGACTCACATCCCCTCTCCTCTGAAACACAGAACTATGCCGTTTTATCGCTAACGACGACGTCACCTCTGCTCATGATGTCAACAAACTGATGTGTCAGCTACTCAGCTCAGTTCGTTGTTCATTCAGCTCGTTCAGTTCGAAAAGAAGACATGGGCGATACAGACATGGCACAATTAGATAATGAAAAAATTCAAGGATACTTTGTTTCAATTGTAAAAGAATATCCCATTTTATTAGAGAAAAGCAGCCTGCCTCTAATGAGGGCGAAAAGAATAGAAGCTGTAGAAGCTGTCCAGCAAAGATTTAAGGAAGAAACTGGAATAAGTCTGGTAGGAAATCAGGTGGCAAAAAAACTACAGAACCTTAAATCAAGAGTTAAAGCGAAAACGGATCTAAACAAAACAGGAAACAGAAAAATAATTTTGAAAAGCTGGGAAGAAGATCTTTTGAAATTTATTGAAGGATCACCGGACAACCCAGCAATTGTGCGGATAAAAGGTAATAGGATTTCTCATGATTAAATTATTAAATGTATTCATCAGATTAATAGAGAGTTGACTTTTTTAATAAATAAAATTTCATATTGAATTCAATGATATTGGAAGCACATTTTAAATTGTAAATCTTTAAAATCAAGTAAACTAAATTTTAGTAATGAAATAAAGTAATTAAATACATTCTTTTTCAGGTGCAGTAACTGCTGGTACTGAACAACAGCCGCCTAGCTACATAACAGATGATTCTTTGCTGGAAGCAAACATTTCCGTCGATAATGATACAATTATTGAAGAGCCAATGCTTCCCAGCAAAAATGATGAAAAGAAAATCTCTAATCAAAAAAAGAAAAGAAGAATTTCAACCATGGAGACAGAGGAGACGAAGGACCTCACTTTGCCAGAGCTGCAACGTCATGTCCTACTTCAACAACTGAAGTATTTTAAAAAGGCTGAAGAATATATCGATTTACTTCGGCGAGATCGAGAAACTAAGGATAATAATGATAATAATAATTATAATAATGACAATGAGAACAATACTAATGAATATTTCTGCCTTTAAACTGGTATTTGTAACATTTTTTTAATAAATAATATAAAATAAATAACATAGAAATAATAAAATAGATGAGCATTAAAGTTGGTATAAATAATAATTGAAGGAATCCAAGTTAAGTGTAAATTTTTATTCAAATTGTAACTAATTAGATTGATGACTATGTTTGTAAATAAATGAAAAAAATTAACAAATAATATTAAAAATAAATAAAACTTTCATATACTGTATGGTACGGCAGTTGTGCACCAAATACTATAGATGTGTACGACTGCGGTACCATACTGTATATTATGATTGTACTTTTTTTAATATTCTTTATTAATTTTGTGAATTTGTTGTCACTTATTTACAAACATACTCATCAATCTAATAAGTTACAATTTGAATAAGAATCTACACTCAACTTGGATTCCTTCAATCATTACTTATACTAAATGCTTATCTATAGTAAATTTGCATGTGCTAATAATAATTATTATTATTGCTGGATGATTGTATTCTGATATTGCCATTTAACTTTATTATTAGTAGGTCCACCATGTTCCCCGTAACATGGCTCAAACGGCGAGGTGGAACTACTTGTAAGGGTCTCCCTACCATTAAAAGCCATACGCTTATTATTATTATTATTATTATTAGAATAGCAGTGAAACAAACTTAATTTTTTAATAGCTCGAATCCCGTCGATCCCTGTATATTTTAACAGCATGAACAGGAATAAATTCCGCCGTCACCAGCTACAACGTCCACAGTTGACTCAGGTCACGGGTGAGTCTGCAAATGACTAGATCGGCAAATTGACGAGTGCGCACTCAGATGATGCAAGAAATCTGGGTTTTATTCACATCAAACTGTGAGTGCTCACTCTTCGACTGAGATCGGACAGACGGCCTGAGTGGAGTGCTGAGCCACTCGCTTTTTATTCACTTCGAAAGACAAGAATCCTGAGCGTAGACGTAATTTCTTAAGCTTGGAGTCCACACTCAGCTTTATTCACACCACCCATTGACTGTCACATTGTTGAAATGCTGGATAAATGTTGGAGAAAATCGTAACTGAGATAGCTGTTTGACAATGCTATGCCAGAAGAAAGGGTGGATTTCATTCCCAGAAGCGGCAACAGACACTCATGAAAAAGATCATGATTTTTAGAACGAATCTTATAATAGCAAGCAAAATACACAGAAAAAAGATAAAAGGTGTAATTTGAAACAGTTCATAAAAATTAGTTTGGGACAAAAAATTCAAAACTTTAAGATTATAATCGATCAATCCTACTTTGCAATATTGATAACTTCCAAGCATGTGTGCCTCAAAAACTAAGAAATTATTGTGATATCTTCAAGAATTTGTGCTTGAGAGAATGAACAGTGATTGTGATTAGCAAAATATAAATTAAGCAGTTAAAAATAAGAGTAAAACACAATATACAAGCACTTCCAAAAACCTAACCTCGAATTTGGCTATGTGAGTCCTTATTGGATATTACTCATCACAGATGAGCAAATATAGCCTACAGAAACTAGATGAGTGAATGGCTTTCAGGTCTCATTTTATAATTTCCTTTTATAAATTTTATTAAAACAATAATTGCTCAAATGAATTATTTTGAAGCTGAAATACGTAGTCTTAGCTGCTATTAACTTATTATTGTCTATTATTTGTATGGTCACTATCTCAATACGTTACATTGACAGTAGTTAGAGCTGATAGTATGACATTTATTATTTCATAACCTAGTAATCGCAGTCTTTGTCTATTTAAATTGATTTTTCAACAGTATTTCTCAAATGAGCATAATTGTGTCTTACACTACACTAATAATTGATTCACAAGTTTGAATGCTTCGAGGCTTCAAGTTCAATTCAAGATGTCATATAATAGAGTCAAAGGTAATTGTGCCGCAGATGTTAGCAAGAAAAAAATTACTTGAAACCTTCACCAAATTGTAGTATTATGTCTCCTGATCACAATTATCAAGTTTTTAAGTGTCGGTCTCAATTAATTTATTATTCAATATTAAAAACTCACCTTTTGAACATAACTACGGCTCTGTAAAAAGCCTTTATAGTGCCTTAAGCATAACATCATAGACGAACTGTTTTAAATGTTTATTTAGGCTAAAAAACATTGATTTCTTTCACCAAGAAATTAATTGGTAATAATGGGTGTGCTTTGGTTCATTCGAGCCTTTTACCGTTTACCGGTAAATGAAAATCTACAAATATTTAATATCAAGTTTTGGTTTCAAGTAAAATTCCATTTACCGGTAATGATAAAGATCAATGTAGGGATGGAGTATCAATACCAAAATTATTGATATATCATATCAATATGGAAACTGGTATTGATATTTATTGTGATATAATATCAATATATTCCCAATATTATGTCACTATATTAATTAATTATAGTGATCATTATTATGTTTTCATTAATTCCATAATGCATTCAAAGTAAAAATCTCTTCAATAATTTTTTTGTTATTTTAAAATTTTTACATTTAGAAATAGCCTATATCTGTGAGTTCAGAGTGAAACAAAAGCATCAGTTTCAGATTCTATAGCACTCTATGATATTATCATCCATCATCGTTAGTCACAGTCGGCAAAATTCATAAGCTAAAGAAATAGAAGGCCCAAGCGCCCAAAACCCAGGCTGTGGCGACAGATTATGCAGAAGTATGTGCAATGCATCAAGTGATAAGATTATGGAACAAATTGAAAATGCTTTTATTATTGAATAGATAAATTGTATGAGTAAATAATTCATAAACTAGAATGCAAATTGTTATTATTGTGTTGCAATGATTTAGGCATTCTAAACACTCAATTCAAGTTAATTGCTAAAGATAATCATTTTGGGGTTCTGTTCAAAATTTGAGTTTTTAATATTGAATAATTAATTAATTTATTGAGACCGACACTTGGAAACTTGATAATTGTGATCAGAAAACTTAATACTACAATTTGGTGAAGGTTTCAAGTGATTTTTTTCTTGCTAACATCTGCGGCACAATTACCCAATATATATATCACTTATTAAATCTACTGCATTATTTCTAAACCTTTATGTATGGTATTACATATTCTTCTGGATTTGGTAAGAATGCAATCAATTGGAGCATTCAAACCTCTTGGTTGTACCACATTCTTACATGTAAGTATACAAGTGGCTGGAAACAAATTATCATAGTTTTTAGTTTTTGTGCAACCTCAAATGCAAGAACAAATTAAAAGCAATTTTTTGCTCCTTTGAAATATATTAGGTTGATATTTGAAAAGAGAGCTCACCTGATACTTCACAGATTGTTCACAAGCTGTGAATGATGCTTGAATTATAAATAAACAATAATCCACTTGCAATAACATTCAGTAACTAGTTAAGAAATTACAGTTCAGCCAGCAGGTGTTATTCTCTGAAAAAAAAAATTAAAATGAATATATTATATATATTCTATTGTAGACCTGTTCAAATTATAAACACATGGAACATACACAATTATGTAGACATATACTTCAAGCAACTAAAAGTTTATGACAGGGATAAGAAACAAAATGGCTATGAATAAAGGTATCTCTGATATGGAACGGTGCTATCATCCATTTACCAAATTTAGTCAGTTAATAAATAAAAAAATCGAACTAGTGTGAGTGAAATTTACAACTGATGATACTAAAGCTTGTTTCATATAATTCATTCATCCATGACAAAACACAATCAAGTGAAGATACAACAGGCATAGGGCTAAGGTGACCAGACGTCCCGTTTTCAACAGGACAGTCCCGTTTTTGAGAGGCATGTCCCGGTGTCCCCACCATCCTGGTCAGGACACCCATTTGTCCCGTTTTGGAAATATTAGTTACTAATATTCTACTTCATGAATAGGTTTTTTCATTTATTGAAAATTATTATTGCTCTAAATAATCTAAAAGTTGAACTCAAGTTCTAATTACAATAAATTGAACCTTAGCTCCAAAATCCCTCAATATTATGAGCAGACTTTTACTATTCTTCGGTCATCTTTGATGGTATTGCGAACATTGATGGCATGACATTAAAATCTACGGTTTCGTTTTAATATAAGATGTGTGAGAATGACTACAAAAATATCTTTGTATAGAGAAGAAATAAAGTTTTTCCCCTACTTTCTGATCAACTTTTAAACCCCCCCCCCCCCCGACCTATACGTTCAGTTGTCCCGTTTTGGGGTTTCAAAAATCTGGTCACCTTGGGCATAGCCCACTACTGCTTTCTTTATAAATTTTTAAATGAAAAAATAAATTTTTATATCAAATGTCATAAGGTTGTCACATTATCGCCTTATTCATTGAAAGTAGCTACTTGAACATGTGTGAACCAACCTGCAGTTTTTCAGCTGTGAGGCCTGTTTTATACAGACAGAAAAACGCAGCAGGAACACGAAAAAATTTGATTATGCTCTGCCTATGTTGTTATTCTCATGGTACAGTGACATCAACAATGATTGCCATTACATTGGAATAACTATTACGGTATCTCTAATGTAGCCTACAATAATTTGGGGGTCAATTATCATTATCAATTCCAAGGGGTGAGCACACCTAGGTGTACCCACACAAGGGCATTCAAGGTATAGTAGAAACAATTAGTCTGGGCGCGCGGCCTTTTGGTAGTCAGCAAAGGCGCGGGGTGGAGAGGGGAGTGTTTATCGCTCATTTCTAAAAACATTTGTGTCTTCAAGGTCACCATTTCAGCCGTTAGTGGAGCGGTAGAAAGGAGTGGAGTGAGCGAACCAACTTTTACAGGACGGCCAGTAGTGACAGAGCGTAGTGTGAGAGCCATGCGCCCAGAGTAATTGTTTCCACTGTAGATTGAGGAGCGCCAGTATGGCAGAACAAAAAGCTTTTGATGAAACACACATAATGTACCAGCATAAACTGAAAAAATTATAGCTTTGTAATTAACGATCTTAAAAACATTTTTCACTCCAACTCAAGATTGAAACCAAGGTAATCAAAAGACAAGGTAGTGTTCAACAGCATGATGCGCAGTAGCAAGTTACAGCCAGCTGATGTAGTGACATCATGCAGGTCTCTTTTCATGATTTCGCCTATCTTTTACATGATAAATTGCATAACTTTATAAGTCTTTTTCTCAAAATATATATGATCTTCAAGAAACTTGGACGTCTCCTATGGTTTATGATAATATATTCAACTGTTGACCTACGGCATTTTTAATATGATCATACAATTACCTATTCAATTCAGATCACTCGATAATGTTATAGCATGTACATAATACAAGGATAGTAGTTCTCGGGTATTTAAGTTATTTTATTTCTCTTCAAATTAATTTATGAGTACTGTGGAAAATTAAATATTCATTTTTTTAAGAAAATTGTTTGGAGAAATAGGTATGCAATTCCAGTAAGCACATAATATTTAGTTGAAGGTCAATTATTTTATTACGGTTAACTGAATATATTTTTCTCCAATCAATTTCAACGCTCTTCCAACTACAGAAGTATACTGTTAAAAGTATTGAAGGAAAACAGCATCATGTAAACAATATATAAATTGTTACAATAAAAAATTAACACAATTCAATTCCATTAAACATTGAATATTTAACCTTCCACAGTACTTGTAAATTAATTGAAGTGAGTTTGAAGACATAAAATAACTTAAATACCCGAGAAGTACAATCCTTGATGTTATGTGCATGCTATAACATTAACAAGTGCTCTGAACTAAATAATTGTATGATCATATCAAAAATGCCGTAGATTAACACTTACATTTATACCATAAACCAAAGGAGACATCCAAGTTTCTTGAAAATCATATATATTTTGAGATATACTTATAAAGTTATGGAATTTAACAAGTAAATTATAGGTAAAATCGTGAAAAGACACCCAAATGACGTCACTTCATCAGCTGATAGGACTCAACAGATGAGTGGAGATGTGCGAGAACACTACCTTGTTTTCTAATTACCTTGATTGAAACAATATAATTTAGCATATTTATAATATTATTATAAGGACGCCTCAGCCAGAATGAAAAAATATTGGGCTGAGAAGAGGGAAAAAGCTAAATCAACTAAATTATTTACAATGTTCATAAGAAGAGAAATATTATCTTCTTCTTATTCTAAATTCAAATTAAGTTCACCTAATTGGTCAAAAAGGCTCTGGGTAACCGATGTCAATCACCCGGCATAATTAGCCTACAATGCATCATATGATTTCAAAAATCGGTGGGTGAAAGAGCTCCATATATCATAAAATGATCAGTCTGGTAAACGACAACGGTTGGTTACTCGACTGCCAGTTATGTATGAAACTATCCTATTTGAATAAAACTGAAATGAAGACATCAATGAATGCTCCTTTTTGTTTGATATTGGGCCGATCCTTGCGAAACTTGGATAGAACTACCGATGAATGATGCGCATTCATTAAAAAAAATTTAATCGGTTCAATAGTACCCCAATAATTGATGAACAAACATGAAAAAAACATGCCTAATTGAGAGCCTCCTCCTGTTTGGAAGTTGGTTAAAAATTGAAAAAAAAAAAAAAAATAGCTTGGTTTCTTTCATAATAGCGCTTGTGACCAGAGGGTTGCATGTAAACAAACAGGTGTATTGGTTATAAATGCACGCTCCACTGCATCCCTGCCATAAAAAATTTGAAACGCTTCAACTACCATTGTTCTCTTTGAATACTCATATTATATGAATTTCGAACGATACTTTTCGAATATAGTATACAGTGTATGTTTACAGACGGTTGCTTGTAGACAAACCATAGTTACATGATCGTGAATGGTTGCTATGGTGATGGCGAATTCTGTCATTTCCTAAGCTCCAGATGAAGCTAACAAAAAGTTCTAAAAGAGAAGAAAGCATACCAACATGGCATTACCAAGCACTGATGAAAGAATGCTGCACAGGCAGAGTCAAGTGATTAGAAGGAGCTACATACCATTCAAAATTCATACACCAAATACAGTAGGTTGGCCAGCAGACTTTTCAACCTTTGACGGAAACAAGCAGCAGACAGACCTCGTGCTGAAACAGGAATTTTCTTAGTTTCATTGCCAAAAAAGTTGAGCTTGCTCGAGCTGTACTAAGCTGCAAGTAGGGTAAATCTCTCAATCATTTGAAAAGTAATTAGGCTACTGTAATCACAATTATCTTTAGTGAACAGCATAGTCAAGTTTAATTGACAAAAATTCATGAAAGAACTATTCAACTCCGTTTGCCTACTCATTTATAATATACCTCCGAACATCTACACAATATAGGTACTGTGTTTCCAGTAAGGTAAACGTACTAATTATTAGCCACCTACCTAATATTGACCCCTTTCACTTTCAACTTCGAAAATCGAGGTTGCACTTCCGTATTTAGTCTAGTGACATAATCGGCAAGGTAACTTAGTCGATATATTCCAAATCTAAACCTAACCGCGATCGACTCTTAGTCAATTATTTCGGTGGATCAGATACGGAAATGCAGCCCCAGAGCCGTCTAAGCTAAGCATCGCCGCCACTATCAGCGACAAAAATACTTTGCAAAAAATGCCACCACCAATATAAAGGTAGATAGATAATCTATCAGATGATTTACTTTAGATTAATAACTGTAACTTATGCAATGAACTCAGGTATGAAAGTTGTTGACGAGCAATTTAATGAATGATTTGCATTTGACTCTACTTACCGTAGTTTAAAAGTGATGTAAAACAGCTCTAGATAACATTTCAACAATTAGAGCGGTCGGGTTATTTCACTAGATAGAAATTCAAATTACTATAGGTGGATCGGCCATAAGAATACATGTAAGCTGATGCCATTCTCGTGGCGATCCACCGATATTTATTTATTAAGTAATCTACGTTATTAGATTGATAATTTCATAGCTTGAACATTAACTTAACCAATAAAACTAAACCGTTATGAAGCTCAGTAGATAGAAACAAAATTACGCACTGATGGTGATGCTACCAACGTATAAAGCATAATATCTCTGGTAGATTCCAACACAGATTTTGCAGACAGTTCCGAGTCCAAACGCATTCCATTTCGTTAATTCCGCATTCCATTAGTGGCGAGTTGGTCAACAGCTGACTTTTTTCCACTGTTTTTGTCAGTAGTCCAGTTGGTCGTAGTCCAGTTGGTACTCCCCCCACTTGTCAAATTTGAGCAGATAATTGTTCATTGCAAGCTCCTAGCCTAGATAAATAGCTACTATAGAAGAGCCAGTCGTAACTTTTCAACGTTTGTGCTACTATCTTTCAAGAATGTCAGAATTTCTGCTCGAGTAATAATTGTAGTATTTCGGGTTAAATAAATTACCAATGAAACTTTTTATTACCTCCAATACCACTAACTTTCAATATTTCCAAGAAAATCAATGCATATAATTGTAAGCGTAGTGTAATAAAGGTACAACTTATCATTCACTTCATGAATCGATGATATTAAACATCAATAACTGAAGAAATTAAAAGCTTATAGAATGATTATTGCATTTTTTGATTTAATAAATATGATTATTATTTTTCATTGCAATAAATTATCATGCTGAAGTAGCATGCTTAAAAGGAAATGGATTATTGTATTGGCAGCCCTGAACCAACGGCCGAACTGAACAAACATAAACAATCAAGCATGTTTGAGAAATTTTGAAATCGGCCTACTTCTATCATCTACTTACAAGTATTTCGGCTATTTCTGCTTCGTATATTTTTCTCTCTCATTTATTCATATGAGAAAAAATTGAGTGTATTGTGTAGTTAGTTTTTTGTTCCAGTGCTGCGGTGATACATTGTAATTATAATACTTTTATTTCTATTATAAAAACATAACCTATATCTCTTTTCAGGCGGGATGCATGAAAATGAATTGTCCATGTGAAATAAATAGTGTACGCATACTATCGTACTAGTGTATGCAATATAGTATCCACTTTTAAAAATATCGGTTACTTAATTTTTTATCAGTTATGCTGAGAAAAATATCTTAAGATTCTTAGAATGAATGCTTGATGTTTTGAATGAATGATTTTGTGGAACCTTTTCGTGAAAGAAATTAACTAAGATGGAAGAGAAAAACAAATTTCAAGATCATCTTGATTAATTTGAATAACTAAGATTGAATGCTGAATTCAAAAATAATACTAATATCGTAACTCTTATGGAATTATTGTATAAATCCTATAACATTTTCAAAATTTCTCTTTAAAATTTGAATAACTTTTCATCAGCTCTACACATAATCAGTCTCAAGTTGTAAGTTGTTCTACAGTTTTAGCTACTTCCTCAGATTTCTAATCCAGTGGAAGAGAAGTTAAACTTCGCATAGTCTCTTTCTCAAATAATTATTACTCTCTTCGTCACTTGTTTCTATTTCTACTATTCCTAACACCCCCCCTTCTTGTTCTCTTTTCCTTCGCCTCAACTACAACAACCTTCTTTTCCAAATACTTCAAAAACCATTAACAATCGTACATGGGTCGTTAAGCTATCGTCAAGCAAGTTAGATTACCACGCCTGATCTGCATAGTCAATGTAAATAATAATAATTTTTCTTAGCGGATCGCAATTGATCAGAGGAGTTGAATAAATCAATAAAAAATCCAAGTACAAAACTTTTAACAATGATAATAGCAATTTGATCATTTTAACCACCCCACTATATAGAGACTATTTGACGGAGTTAAACTGCCTAGAAATACTAATAAAAATACAATGCAACATATCTTACAACATACTACTCAACCAATTTTAATCCATTATATGACACCGTTTAGATATTATCGAATGACTGGCTACCGTTAGAAGTTCTCCAATAATTTAACTTAGCTGTGACAACCAGGCATGAAAATCTCGTTTGTTTGATTCTAGCACGACCAGTGTGCGGGCTGTGGATGCTAGCACAGAGGAGCATCAATGATGATAATTACCACTGCAAAATCAAACACATGCTGTGGAAGGGTGTATGACTGGTTTTAGCAGTGTAAATACCACAACTCCACAGCAGGTGTTTGATTCTAGTGGTATATTTACACAATTTTTACAATTTATGTAAAATTTGTGATGTTTTCCATGACTAAATACTTGATGAAGAATCTAATATCAAAGCTGACACTTTATTTTTATTTCAATTTTCACTTATACTGGAGGTTTTTTTTAATTGATTGACAGGCTTTCAGAACATCAAGGAATATTGTGTTATGCATCAAGTATGACCTTCCTGTGGACTCATTTCCGAGCACAGGCAGTAATGCCTATGTAGGAATTATCTATTTCGTACTTTTTTCATCTTTTAGTGGTAGTAGTTTTTATTCATTTTATATGTGAATGATACTTTTTCATTTTACTATGAAAGTTTGTTGTAAACATTATTTTTTGATTGAAATAAACCTTAATTTGAAGTAAGCATTTCGCTTTTAAAGAGAAGCTTCATCAGCCTGCCACCAGGGGTTTGTTGAAGTTAGGATGAGCAGCCATTATGTAATTGGAAACTGCATTAGATTTCAATTGTGTGTAGTCATTGAGTAAGTTGGTTCTGTCTTGTTTAGGGTGTTAAAATATCAAATTGTTCTAATTCAAATCTAATGCAGTTTTCAATTACATAATATTTTTTATTGCTGATGATGCTCATATGAGTCTGCAGACTTGTGCGTGGGTAATGAGGTGAATGATGAGAAACATCTATGGCTGAATGAGATTCGAACTCAAGGCTGCAGGAAAGGAAGCCAGCTAGAGCCTTATCTTATCTCAGACAAGCGCTCCAACCAACTGCGCTACCAGAGCCGCCAATCTAGTGCAGTTTCAATTACGTAATGGTCGCTCATCCTAACCTCAACAAAACACGACCCTTGGTGGCAGGCTGATGAAGACTCTCTTTAGAAGCGAAATGCATCCAGCCAGTATAAGTGAGTAAAACAATAATTTAATTAGAAATACAGTGTCAGTTTTGATATTAAATGATGTAAAATTAAACTCCTGGATTTCTTGTTCCATAACGTTTCTTTAAATATTGACTTTTTATGGTAAATTCAACGACTTGCTGTCAATAAATAATATTTTTACTCACTTTTAGGTCAAACGTTTTCGAATCATGGAGATTCATCTTTAAAGGCAATTTGGGTTGGAACAATATGAAAAAATATACCGTATTCAAAAACCATTATTTGAAGATGAATTCCCATGATTCGAAAACGTTCGGCCTAAAGCCTAAAAGGGAGTAAAAATATTATTTATTCTCTATTATTATTATTATACTTTTTTTTTTGAGAATGAAGCCCACATAAGTCTGATACCTGTGCGTAGGTAATGATTCGGATTGATGAGCTGGACCTTCAGTTATAGCTGGTTTCCTATATTGGAATTGACTGCAAGTCGTTGAATTTACCATTTTTTTTATTGCTGATGATGCCCACATGAGTACGAGACTTGTGCGTGGGTAATGAGGTGAATGATTACACATAAATGCCTGACGGTTGAGCGGGATTCGAACCCACGACCGCTTAAACGACAGCAATCTGAAGTTGCGACGCCCCAACCAACTGCGCTAAGCGGCCCGCCATTAGTTAATAGTAAATTGAACATTCATTTAAAAAGTGTAACTTATTGCCCCACCAATTCGTGATACGGCATGGATGTGTGTGAATCGTCCTTGAGTCATTACCTCCACAGAATTTAATCAATTTTTAAAAAATGAAAATTTCGATTTGTTTTCGTTTCTGCAGTGACAATGCCCCTGAAATGCTGTATGCCGGGCTGCAGGAGCAACTACAAGTCCAACGATGGCAAGCAGGGTTATGTGAGCGTGTTCAAGTTCCCCCGCGACGACCAGCTAAGACAGCAATGGCTGGAGGCCATCTGCAGAGAGAACTGGCAACCTGGCCGCACCGCCGTCGTCTGCATCAAGCACTTTGATGACAGCCAAGTCTCGCACGAGGAGATGTACAGGAACAGCGTCACCGGCACATGGCAGAAGATTAGGCGCGCGTTTCCCTCACTAGACCCCACTGCTGTGCCACAGGTACATTCACCTTCAAATGTCTCAACAATGTTGTTGATCTTCGTCTTCTGTCTTCTTCTCCCTCCTGTTTTGTCCTCTTCTTCATAACACTAGGTACAGGGATGAACTTAGAAATGAAACACATCGCACTGCAAATGGTGTTAGAAATTCAGGAGTTCAACTTTTTAATGTTTTACCAACCAGGCTTAAGAGACTTCCTCTCAAAAAATTTAAAGAGGTTTTCAAGAGAGAGCTAGAGGACTGTGGTTTCTATTCAAGCCAAGAATATAGAGAGTATTATAAAAATCCTAAATTAACATAGCCTGAATGGAAATAAAAATTTAAATTCAACATTGGACAAATCCAGATGCCCCCATGATGGGATGCTTAAATATCTATCAATCTTCATCCTTTTTCTTCTTCTTCTTCTTTCTGTTGCTGCCTCTTCTTCTTCTCCTTCCCGCTTCCTCTTTTTGTCCGCCTTTTTTCTGTTTCTTCTTTTTCTTTCTTCTTCTTATCCTCCGCCTTTTTCTTCTTCTGCTTCTACTTCTTCTTCATTTTTCTTCTTCCTCCTTCTTCTGTTTTCTTCTTCTTCCTGCTTATTTTCTCCTTCCCTTTTCCTCTTTATATTCTCCGCCTTCTCCTTCTTCCTCTTCTACTCCGCCTTCTTCTTCTTCTGTTTTCTTCTTCTCCGCCATCTTCTTCTTCTCTTCTACTATTTTCTTCTCTGCCTTCTTCTTCTTGTTTACTTCTTCTCTGCCTTATTCTTCTTCACCGTCTTATTCTTCTTTCTTTTTTCTTCTTCTGTTTTGTTCTACTCCGTCTTGTTCTTCTCCTTCTCCTACTTCTTCATGTTCTGCTACTTCATCTTCTTCATCCCCCTCCTTCTTATTCTGTCTTCTTCTTCTCATTCTCAGCCTTTTTCTTCTTCTGTTTCTACTTCTTCTCCGCCTTCTTCTTCTTTTCCACCTTCTTTTACTTTTTCACCGCCTTCTCCTTCTTCCTGTTCCTTATTTTTCTTCCCTCTTCTCTCTGTTTTCTTCTTCGCCGTCTTCTTCGTATTCTTCTTCTCACCCGCTTTTTTGTTCTTCTCCGCCTTTTTGTTTTCCTTCTCCTGCGACCTGCTCTTTTCTGTCTTCTCCTCCTCCTTCTTCTGCTTCTTCTGTCTTCTCCTCCTTCTTCATTCTTTTTCTTCTCTCTCCTGCTTCTTCTCCTTCATCTTCTACACCGCATTTTTCTTCTCCCAATACGGTCGACTTCCTCCTTCTCCTTGATATTAGATTAATTATATTAATCTAATATAATAATCTTTTAATAATATTATTAAAAAATATTATTATTTATAAATATAAAAATATTATTAATATATTATATTAATAATATAATTAATCTTATATTAGATTAATTATATAGAACCTGCTATTATACTCATATCTTCTTCCCGGTATACATACTCAGCTTTCAAGACTCAGTTCTCTGATGCAAAATCACTTCCCGGTGGTTCGGAACCCACCTGAAACTGTAGGTCCAACTCATTACCCACGCACAGGTCTCTCACTTATGTGGGCTTCGCATTCTTCAAAAAATAAAAATAAGTTGGAAGTTAGCATATTTTCAAGCATCACGCCATCTTGATTCTCGATTTGTCCCACTAGAAATCAGGCTGATAACCTATTAACATTAGGATAGTGAAAACACGCTACGCTGGAGATGAGGCTTTTCATCTTGAGCGTGTGCCAACTATTGTAGTGTTGTAGGCTACCATCCCGATGTCTTACCTTCTTGCTGGACATATCAATATGGCTTTGTTGAAAACTATATGTCACCTTCTAACGTATTATTGAAAGCCGATTATGTATAGAAGAATATATATGAGTATAATAGCAGGTTATATGTAATTGATCAAATATTATCATAATTATGTTATTATAAACTATATTATAATCAAGTTTATATATAGTAGTGTATGCGGCCCTCTCCGCTGTCCATTTAGTCAAAATCCGCGTTCTACGAAACTGAAGCTTCAGAAAATAAAATCAATCAAATTTGTAAATCTGAAAAATCGGGTGAACAAAATAATTTAATTTACTAAAATCATTTATTCAAATTAAGTCTTCAATACATCATAAATAACAAGCACAAAGTTTGCATAATATCAGTAATTATCATTTACATATTCAATGCTGGCCTCCAGTCGACATTGTTTTACAGATCAAATCATGTTTACATATTATTTAAACTAAACAAAATAAATAATTTACATGTTAATTATTATAGCTATAAATTGAAGTTGGAAAGCTGGCGATTGGTTATTGCCAAGTTGGTAGATATGAACTCCAACCTGAAGTCTGTTCTGTTTCACCTGTAAAAATCATGAAAACTCGATGAAAAAATTGAAAGTTCTATTTAAAAAATACTAGGAATAATCAAAATTTATTTTCACAGCGCTTACTTAATCAAGCACAAACTGACGAAAATTCCTATAATAATAATCTGAAAAAATAAACTTGATGGAAAAAAATTGAAATTTTATTAAAAAATTGAAAAAATACTAGGAATAATCATAATTTCTTTTCATAACGCTTACCTAATCAAGCACAAACTGATAAAAAAGGCTACTAAATAATAAAAATAATCTGATGAAAATAAATTTATCAATGGATTCTAGAATATAAGGTCTATGTCACATTGGGCCTCCATGGTGGCTCCACCCGCGGCGTGACTCTGATGGCTCAATATTTCAAACGATCCACCAAAACTACAACCAGCGCCCAGAGCATGGACTGAAATGGCAGTGGTGGCGATGCCGGCAGCTGAGATTGTGTCATGTCCGATAAGAAACAATGCAATCAGCTGGTGGATCAGAAAATCGGCGCCAACTCGTTGGGTGGCGCCACCAAAGCCTAGTGTGTCATGTTCCATACGAAAAAATGATACCACGTGGTGGTTCCACCGTGGTGGTCCAATGTGACATAGGCCTAAGGGGTACACTAGACCATTCAAGCCTTTATATTATGAGATTCATGCCCGGTTTCTGAGTTGTTCATTAAGTTTAATGGATATCATCAACTCACAGCTGGAGCAATGGGTTAACATTGCTCCAGCTGTGAGTTAATGATCCATTAAACTTAATGAACGACCTAGAAACCGGGCATTAATGTTTTAAACTTGAAGTGAAAAAATTTAGGACAACTGAAATTGCAGAATTATAACAGCTGGCTGCGGGCTGAGGGATTGCTGTCAACTAGAAAGTCACGATGACCTTACTCCCTATTGGCCAAATCTAATTGACCAAGCGAAGTGAGGTTTATGTTTCGAGTCGGCCATTTTGCATTTGTCTGTTTTTACCTGAACGTTAAAGTCACAGCTGTTTCACCCAATATGATTTGGAATGAGCTTGACTCCATTCTCTCGTGGAATATATCATAGTTAATTACTTGAAATTAGTTATCTTCAACTATTATGTATCTAGACTTGTTATGATAGTATTAACTATTATATAATAGTATTCTCTATTTCAGGTTAGTAATGCGATAAATGCAAGCTACATATCAGTGAGTGACAACATCAATGCACTTTATAGAAATGAATTATCTAATTGCATGATGCATGATTTTGTAATGTACAGCATTAAAAGTTTTTTTAAATCTGGTTCAACTGAACTTCTTCATTTGCCTCTATTAGCTACAGTACATTATCTTAGTACATTAATTATTAAGGCTGTGCGCAGGGTTTTTGCTCATAATTTTTTCCGAAGTTTCTTGCATTGAATATTATTAAGGCTTTGTTATCTATTTCTACGAGGAAAAATTGTTTTCTTCAATTATTTTATGAAATATGGGGGTTAAAGTTGAAAATTTTCGGTTTTTGGGGCAAATTATCTCACCAAGTGATTTTAAACTATGATGTTGAAGAAAGAGTTTTTATTATTTTAAACTTTTTACACATTATCTGTAACTAAAAGACACGATGAGGAAAATATGACATTTTTTTACTCTAATCAAGCAATTATATCTTTAAAAATCTAAAAAAATATTTTGAAAAAGCTATTTGTTACTTCGAAAAAAATTATGACCAAAAACCCTGTGCACAGCTTTAAGGACCCGACAGGGCCTTATTGAAATCGTGATGTTGTCCGTCCGTCCGTTTGTGCTCTAGCGCTTGAAAGGAATATTCTAGACTCTTAAAACTTTGTATACAGCTTCCTCATAGTTCAAGTGAGATTGCTATTGATTTTGGAGTTTGGGGGTCGAATATAATAATAATTATGATGTAAAACAGATTTCCACTATAGGCTTTGTTAGTTTTGGCTTGTGAAAATCAAAACATAGGACAGCTGGTAATGTTGACATTTACAAATCACAACATTGGGCATTTAAGGCTGTGCGCAGGGTTTTTGGTCATAATTTTTTTTCAAAGTTTATTGTATTGGATATCACTAAGGTATTGAAATTTTGACTATTGCCATGATAAATTATTTTTTTCATCAAATATTTTATAAAATATGGGAGTTCAAAGTTGAAATTTTTCGGTTTTTTGGGGCAATTGATCTTCCCTACAAGCTATTTTAAACTTTTGATAATTATTTTTAAAATGAAAGACACATTGAGGAATAAAATGACATATTTTTCATTCCGATCACACAATTAGTTTTCTCAAAATAATTTTTTAAAACATTTCAGTTTTTCAAAACATTATTTTGAAAAAACCAATTGTTGAATTGAAATAAAACATGTGCCATTCTCTTCCCCAAAGTTATAAAAAATTATCAAAAGTTTAAAATAACTTGTAGGTGAGTTCAATTGCCCCCAAAAACCGAAAAATTTCAACTTTGAACTCCCACATTCCATAAAATATTTGATGAAAAAATAATTTCTCATGCCAATAGTTAGCATTTCAATACCTTAAAAAATGAAATGAAATAAACTTAGAAAACAAATTATGACCAAAAACCCTGCGCACAGCCTTAAAAGGCTGATGCTTAGACCAATTATCCACTTTATTTTTGCAGTGCAAGCGTTGACGTTTTTATTTTTGCTTGTGTTCTTTTTAAAAATATCTTTAATATCTTTTTTTTTAAATATTTTAAATCGTCAAATTGAAAAACACAGAGAAAATATTGAGGCATAATATATTAAGAGATCTGTTGAACAAGAAGAAGAAACAAACCTCTTTTTTAAGAACTGCCGATATGCATTTTTTGTGAATTGGGAAGCATATGATGTTTATAGAAATCAAAGCAGTAAAAAGGTGCATATGCCTATCATCACAACTGAAAATAATAACTATTTTATGTAAATTCGCCGGGTCCTTGGATACTACATTGAATATGTTTTTGTATAGTAAATAAATATATTGTATAATTAGTAAATATGTCGTCTAAATGCCTTTTAGTAAAGAAACTAGACAGACCGACTTATTGGGCCTACAAAATAATCTGATAGATTTACGTTTTTATTATACCTATATATTTACCTTTGGCTACAGCAGCTAATTGTTTGTGCTCTTCGGGACTTAGTTTAAGTATTGTATCAAGTACAGGAACTAGACGGGACTTCTCGTCACCACTGGCCAATGTGGCGAACTGAAACAAAATAAACAGCTGATGATGCTTCTCCTCGGGAGCGAAAATAAATTCTCTATTCCAGTTACAATTCAGAACGAGAAGGAAAAAAAAGAAATACATGTATTTGCTTAATTCAATCAATATTGGAATCATTAAAATATCGAATACAATATTACAAAGCATAAAGGCTAATGAACGTTTCATTTAAATTAATGTTCACCGACATATCGGTCCCAAAATATCGATATCACTGATTTATAAGAAGCAGAATATCGATAGATCGATATATAGAAAATATCGATACATCGTTGCCATCCTCTACTTGAGGGGATTTTAACAAGTGTATTAGTGACTTGCGGCATTTTAGCGGTGATTGGTGGTATTGATTGATTAAAATTACCTTGAAAACAACATTCTTCAAGTACTCGACGTTGTGTGCGTGCGGCTGACGTTCAATACACCTTTGCAGGCGTCTTATTTCCTCTTTGAGAACGGTATTCTGTTCTTCCATTAAAGCTGAATCTTTTTCAGCCTCACTGAGTAGGGCGGCTAAATGTTTGACGCGCGTATTTGAAGCTAGCATCTCGTTCTGCAAGCTCTCAAACTTTTCAAGCGATAGAACTGAAAAAATAATACAATCAACGCTTTAGATATGTTTCGAAAAATAAACTTAAAAACTAAGAATAATCTTCAAGAATTTAATAATCTTCCTATATTGGTCTCCTAACTACACCCTGCTTATATGTGTATGAAGCTACTTTATATGTAAAAAAGAGTGATATTAACCAAAACCTTGAGGTACACGATTATAATACAAGAAGCTGGGGAGACTATCACTTGGTGAGTCACAATAGCAGCTTCTTCAAACAAAAACCTAGTTATATTGGTAGGAAACTCTACAAGCTACCGCAGTTTTGTCTTGAAAATATTGGAATATTTAAAAAACCAATTGAAAAAATTTAGTTGATAAAGCTTTTTATAGTATACAAGAGTTCCTTCCACATAAAAATTAAGCCTCATCTCAACTAATTGGTATAATAGTTATGGTAACTTGTGTATAAGATTGTATAATTGTTAATCTGACTTGTCTTATACTTATTAGCTAGAGTTTCCAAGACGTAATCTACGAAAAAAAATATATATAATAGACAGCTACTTGCTGTTATCTGTCGACAATACTCTAACGCTAGAGAATAAGGGATTGAAGGAGGAGAGGAAGAAGAATGAAAAATGAAGGGGAAGAAGAAGAGGAAAGAAAAGTAGTGGGTGACGATGAAGAAGGAGAAATAGAGGAAGAGGAAGAATAAGGGAAGAAAAAGAAGGTGAAGAAGGAGAAAAAGAGAAAAGGAAGGAGAAGATGAAGAAAACATGAAGCAGAGAGATGAAGAACAAGAAAAAAGGGAACTAGAAGAAGAAGAAGTAGTGGAATAAGAAAAAAAGGGATATTGGAGAAGTAGCGGAAGAAGAAGAATTGGGGGAAGAAGAAGATGAAGACGAAGTAGGGGGAAGAAAAAAATGGAATGGAGAAGAAAAAAGAGGAGAAAAAGAAGTAGAGGGATAAGAAAAAAGGGACTGCTAAATTAAATTTGTAGATAGGTTATTCCGTATTCTAGAAATCCAGATTCAATTGAATCGTGCAACCTGCTAGTTATAAATAATCAGCTTCAAAGAATAATCTTAAAAATATATTCAACTCTGGAGAATGCACGAAAACATGCAAATTTCAAATTCAAATTCAATTTATTGAGCCAAAACGGTGTACATATACAGGCCAAGTCAAAACATCAAACAGAAAATAATAACAAAATAGCAAAGTACACTCAAAGTACAATTATAACGCAACTACAGAGCAATAGTTAGGTAAATAATACTTTCTGAAAAGTACCTAACACCAAATATGTCATGTATCATTTAAAAATTCATCCAAACTATAATAAGCCTTATCTACAAGAAAATCATATAGGTCTCTCTTAAAATTATTTGAAGTAAACAAATATTCGGGCAGCTTCCTAAATAATCTCAAACCAAATACACTTGGACTCTTGTCGGAAAATCTCAATCTATGCTGAACAACATATGGGTTTCCACTGCCACGTGTGGAGTAACCATGTACATCAGAATTCTTTTTTAATGTACTAAATTTATTAGAAATGAATATAACCACTCTGTAAATATAGATACAAGGAAATGTGAGCAATTTTAGGTCTTTAAATGTGTTTCTGCATGTATGATTGTATTCTAAATTTCCCAAATACCTCACCGCACGCTTTTGTAAAACAAACAATCTCTGAGAGTTAACACCAGAAGTACCTCCCCAAAGCTCCACTCCATACACCAGATGACTATAAATAAGGGAAAAGTACACACTTCTAGCAATGCCTCTATGCACAAACCTTACTATGTACCTCAGCACAAAAAGTCCCTTACTAATCTTACCAGCTACTTTATCTACATGATCGTTCCAAGACAATCTATCATCTACAGCCAAACCAAGCAAATTTACAACATTGGCATTTTCAATAACGCTATCACCTATTGTGACTACTGGCTCGAAAGGGAGCGTCTTCTTCAAATTAAATAGGATGGCCAGGCTCTTAATTGGATTGACCGAGAGAGCACACTCATTATAAAACTGAACAACTTCATTTGTAGACAAGTTAGCATTCAGCTCTAGCTGATTTATACTATTTCCATTAAATAGCAAAGTTGTGTCATCTGCATACAATGTAATGTTACAATTATTTGCAACAGAAGACTGTAAGTCATTTACGTACAACACAAACAGAAGAGGGCCGAGTATAGAGCCTTGAGGGACACCTTTTGCTACGCATAACCTAGCTGAACTAACAACTCTACCCCCAGTTTGCACACTGACATACTGCATTCGATTTGTCATGTATGACTCAATCAATTTACTTATATTACCCCTCATACCGAGAGAATGCAGTTTGTTTAAAAGAACTTTGACCTCAACACTATTAAAAGCCCGTGACAAATCAATCAGAACTCCCAAAGCAACCTTTCCGCTGTCAATCCCCTCGATCACGCTTTCAATAAAACTAGTTGCCGCCGTGATAGTCGACTTCCCCTTAACAAACCCATTCTGACAATCACTTACTAAATTAAATTTATACAGGTAGTCTATCATTCTATCATGGATCACCCTTTCAAAAATTTTAGATAAGACTGGCAGCACAGATATGGGCCTATAATTCATCATGTCTGCTCTGTTGCCCTTCTTGAATAAAGGTATGACTTTTGCAATTTTCAAAGCATTGGGAAACACTCCAGTCTGAAATACGCCATTCAAAATGAAAGCAAGAGGCTCAGCTATTTCATTGCAGCACGCCTTCAAAACTTTAATAGGAATATTGTCGTAACCTGTGCTATTCTTATTTTTCAGGCTATTTATTACTCTTAAAATTTCTGTTTTATTTGTAGGAGTCAGAAAAAAACCTTTTGCACTATTTCTATGTGATTGCCGAACAGTTTGTGTACTAGCAGACTGCGTATCAGGAGCCATGGAAACAAAATACCTATTAAAAAACTCTGCAATATCCTCAGGATTTTCAACTCTCTTATCATTCACATCAAGAATTATGTCCTTCACACGTGTACTTTTAACACCTCTAAATTTATTTATTATACTCCAACTCGTTTTGGACTTGTTTGCGGAATTTGAGATAAGACCCCCATAAAACTTCCTTTTAGCCTCAATAATCCTACTAACATACTGCTGTTTAACCCCCTTCAACAAATTTTCATCGATAACTAACCCCTGTTTAATCCTAAATCTAGAAAGATCAATAAGAGCTTTTAGCTGCTGAATTTCGGGAGTAAGCTGCTCAAATCTCTCCCTCAATTTCCTACTCTCATTTCTTAAACCCCCTTTTCTCCTACTATTTATGGGTGGACACTGAACACCAAGATGATGCAGAAGAGAGCGGTGAAAGCATTCAAATTGATTATTAACATTGGTCTCATTATATACAGAGTGCCAGGATTCTCTACTGAGAGCAGCTTTTAAATTGGCTAAATTTGGAATGGACAAATTATAAGAAGGTATACACACTGGATCATCCATTCCATTAAATTTCTGTGGATTAGTAACAAAAGATGTGGAGAAAACTTGTGCGGAATGATCCAACAAAAATGTATGTAAAACCGATGACTTACAACTATCATCCTCTATGTTAGTCAGAACATTATCTATTGCTGTTTTGGATTCAGGTCTGATTCTTGTTGGCTCAGATATTGTATAATGCAATCCAAATTGATCCAAAATCAAAACTAAATTTCTGTATTCTGATGTATTTCTTAAAATATCAATATTGTAATCACCGGCTAAAATAACTTTATTTCCCAGTTTCTCCGTTATCTGTTCAATCAAGCATGAGAATTTATCAAAAAACAAGTTAATATCTCCATTAGGCGGTCGATATATACCACATATTACAAGCTCCACATTTTTTTCAAATTCAAACCTTATACCGCACATTTCAATGTCACCCATTGAACAGATATTACTACTGTCCAGAACCGTCAAACTGCTACCCAATAATTCCATCAAAACATCACTGACAAATATAGCAACTCCCCCTTTTCTCATACCAGACCTACAATAGCTACAAGATAGAGACATATTCCTTAATTTTATACAATTTATTTCATCTTCCTTTAAACCGTGCTCAGTAACCATTAAAACGTCAGGCCTTTCCTCCTCAATTAAAAATTCCAACAGATTTAACTTATGGAATAGACCATCTATGTTCTGATGGATTACTTTCAAATTATAAACTGCTGGCTTATGTCTGTTAATCTTAATTTCACAGTTATCTACAATGTCTTGTTCAGAAACACACCTGAAGTAGCTATGCCTAAAAAAGAGGACTCTTCACCGGATTGACGTAAGGATCGGAAAGAAAAGTTTTCTTCTTGACTTATAAATGTAGGGCTCATGACATCAGGAACTGGGCTGCAGGGCTTAGGAGAAATGAAAGGAATAGGTGTAATAGGGAAGGAACCAATGTATTGAATACCGGGGGATTCAGGCACTTCACGGGTCACACCTACTTGCTCATTCGTGGAAATCTCACCTCCATCAATCACCGCCAATTTGTCAATCCCATTCATAACAGATCTCTTAATCCATGCTGTCAAGTTTTTCGCCAGTTGTCTTTTTCCTTTTCGATTGAGATGGAGACCGTGTCTCGTGAAATGAGATCGCTGAAAGAAGTCGTTGACCTCCAAATAGCTAAGTTGTAGATCCCCCTCATAGCTGCGCACCATGCGAGACAAGCAAGAGTTTGAATACATTATGCCTTCATTGAGAACGGGGTCATCGTACCGATAGGGCACACTGCACACGATGATGTTTGTTTTCAGTTTAAGTTGAAGAAGAGTACTTATTCCTTGAGGAATGGTCAACTGATATGGTTCATTTCTATGACAGTCATTAGTACCACCAAAAATAACAACAAAATCGTCCTCAGAGAAATCCCTGACAAAATTGAGTCCATCGTGAATAATGTGCTTAAGTTTAGCTCCTGGCTTGGAGTACACAAAAACGTCAGAGTCGTCATGTAAATGCTGAAAGCATTCAGATAGTCGTTTACCTTGGCTATCTGATAAAATTGTAATTCTGCTTTTCTTCTTCTTAATACAGTTCTTCCACACACCCCCTTTCGAGAAACGAGTATTGGGTGACGCGGGACTATGAACTTGCGCCTTAACTAGCACTCTGTTAGATGCAGACTTATTCGGAGATGACACATCAACAGAGAGTACTGCAAATCTATTATTCACTTCGATAGCACTTTGGTTCGTCTCAACAACATTGGTTCTAGATTTATTAGTGCATTTCGGCGTAATGAAATCGTCCCTCTTGGAGCCCACCTCGCCCAAGCCAGTGTAATCACTCAGAAATCGATTGTTATCATCAGCTTGAATAATTCTTATAATTTCATCTTTATTATTCAATTCCTCCTTTAAACGATTTTTAGTTACATGAAGCTCTTCTAAGCGAGCCTTTAAAACACATAATTCCTCCTCAGCTTTCTGTTCATTAAATAAAAAGTCTTTGAGAGTTTCCTTTCTTCTGTTTTTTTCGAGTTCTAGGAGTTCGGTCAGCTCGTTATTTTCTTTTAACATTACTGTCCTATCATTCAAAAGTTCATGGTTGTAGGAAATAGTAGAGTCCAATTTATTCAAAACATGAACAATGTCAGGAATCAGATCAACAATAGCATCGTTAGTAAATTTATCTGCAATACTAGACAGAGCCCCTCTGATATTCACAGCTAAGTCTATAACCAACTCATTACAAAGCTCACTGTTAATATTACTTAGTTCTGAATCCGCATCTCTGATCAAACACTCCCGTCTACGACGGGTTGTCATAGGCCTATTCATTTTAGAGTTCAAAATCCAGCGCCCAAAACAAGCAGACACCGAACGTCACTGATAACGCAACAGAGCTGCCGGATGATAAGAGGATAGTTCAGTAGGTCATCTCAAGTCAGTCGCCTGTCGGCATAACGGAAAAACATCAGCTGATTGTACTACAGCTGACTCAGATTCCCGCTCAAACTTGGAAGCCGCAAGCCGGTTACAACTTTATAACTTGGTATTGAGAGTGAGGTTATACCCCTTAAAGAAGAACTTGTAATTCACAGAGTGGCGATAATTACTATTATCATACTTGAAAGGACAACAGACACACTATAAAACATCACTACTCACTTTGTGACTGAATAGGTGGTTAATTATTACAAAAATTGAAAAATCATCAATAGACTAACTCTTGACCAACCACTACTGCAGTCAGTTACATCTTGTTTTGGACGCCATTTTGAAATTTAGACTTCTGGAAATGTGTTCAAATTGTAAATATTAGCATTGCCTCAAGTTTATTCTAACCTTAAAATTCGGCCATCGCATATTATTATAAATTTATTTTATATTTAAATATAATTTATTTTTGATAAATTTTTTTTTTTTTTTAAATAAATTTCTATTTTTTTTAAATAAATTTCTATTTTAATTTGCTGTGTTGCAAATGAACAAATCATCTAGCCAGAAGACGTCTATGGATTTTGCTGTTAAAAGTTAGATTACATTGGGTTTACAAGCTACCCGCCGGCAAATTAACTATCTGTAAGCTCGCCTAGTGTTATCGTGTTCACTAGCAAACTATCTACAATCGACGAAAAAACTTTAAAATCCGAGCTACTAAATGCTACTAGCTTGTCGATTTGTTGGCTGTTAAAATAGGGGCATGTAATCAAGGTTGCTAAGTAAACTAGCTGCGAGTATATTGTCATATGGAAAATAGGCGTGTGTAATCATGGTTGCTAGTAAACTAGCTGCGAGTATATTGTCAAGTTTTATGTATACAGGATTACTGTTTCACTATCTTACTCGCCGGCTAGTAGCTAGTAAACTCGCTCAATGTAATCAATGCTTGAGGAGATAGATATAGGAATTAAAACTGCAAATCAACTATAATACAATAGAGCAATAGCCTATTATTTTCAAATTGTAGGACGTAAGGTGAAATACTAGAACAATAAGTTGCGTTCTTTTTAACGACTTTTCTGGCCCATGGAGTATCTCAACTTTGAAATATTTATGGACAAACTGCCAGTAAAACTTTCTGTTGATGCAAATTATTTGCAAGAAAAAATAAACTTACCATCTCTCTCCTCGTCAGATCCCAAAGACGAACTGAGCAATTTAGCCAAAGGCACCAGTCCAGTTTTGTTGGATAGCGACCCCGGGAACATGGATACTTCGTTGCCTTCTGATCCCTGTAAATAAACAATTGGCAAATTATTAGAACTGAAATACAAACACAAAGTGTGATTGAAAATAAAATTATCAACATCACAACGTTCAGTGTAGATTTGAACGATGGTATTTTTAGCATAGAGTTGAGGAATAAATATGAAGAATGGTTTCATTATTTAAAACAAAGTGACTTCGGAGCACTGAATCGATTTAGAGCTTTGCATCAAGTAATCTAAGTGATGCATTTACATAAAACGGGGCTATTTGGACAAACAATATCCATAGCCAGTATCTTGAGTGACAGAAAGAAAGATAATAGGGCAGTATTAAAACTCTTACTAATAAGGGCGGATAAGTACTATTAAGGGCGAATTAAAACTGTAGTCTCTCCTCCAGTCAACCCATAACCTCTTTACTCAAATATGATTTATTTATTGTGACAAAATTACAATGAATGTGAAGGCGCAACAGACTCAAGTCCAAAACTGCTCTCTTCACAAATTTTGAATATGTTACATTGTTCAAAACATTGAGGTTAATTTTTACAAAAATTTAGATTTAGATTTAACAAAATACTCCACTCGAAAAATAATAAAATGATTCCTTTTCACTTGAAGGCAGTTTAATATTACAATGTTCAATTCAATTCAATTCAATTCAAAAACTCCAATTTTATTATCCAGAAAATACAACAATTCACAACAAATACTAAATTCCTATACATTATATTACAAAAATCCAACTTCTAAAATAAAATTCTATTTAAAATAAATACAAAAACATTTAACTGGATAACAAAATCCCAAAGGTTACAGAACCTGTTAGGGTAAGAGGGGGGGGGGGGGGGAAACAAAGAAAATAGAAAAAACAAAGAAAAATGAAATAAAATTAAATATAAAAACATCAAAGAAATACTCCTGAATCAGCTGAGGCTCCCAATTTTAGACTTAAAAGCCACGTCTAGAATAAGCTGACAACTTTTAACCGCAAACAGAATTCCACTTCTTGACCCACTATTAACCCTATCTAAAACATGAATGTGACAAATATTAGAGACCCCATAAATGTAAAAGACAATGTATGGGACCAAACTCTATTCAAACTCCAATCATTGAAAATATACTTGAACAGTCAGATACAAAGACAACATGGAACAAAAACTAAAACTCTTTCGGATAAGTGACTTTAACATCAACATTTCCACATGCACAAGTAACCTATATTTCTACTAAATATAATTCATGTTATGCTGTTAAAATATCTTGTTACATCATCTTGCTGTGCAAGGTGATTACGTAGTTGTCTACAGAATGAAGCCTTTATCCTACACTCCTTCAACCTGTCTGGGAGTAGATTAAAAAACGAAGGTGCCAGATATAAATAAAATCTTTTGAAAATATTGTTCAATATTGCTATTGCAATTCTCTGCTGTAAAATCACTTCCCGGTGGTTCGGAACCCACCTAAAACTGTAGGTCCATCTCATCAATCACAATCATCCAACTCATTACCCACGGACAGGTCTCAAACCTATGTGGGCTTCATCCTCAAAAAAAAATGGTTAATATTCAATGTGCTCTGAATTTGAAGTAGAGTAAATAGGATTTACAACCGTATTCATGAACCTATCTTGAGGCTTTCTTAAGGAGAATTTGAAACGTCTTTAGAGAAAGGACTTTTCAAGTCTTCCTTGAGAAATGAAGCCTCAAGGTCAGTTCTTAGGCCCATATTTATGAATCTACCTTAAGGCTTCCTTATTTATCAGGCTGACAACGCACATCCAGCAAGTAGTTCTCAGGTGGAAAAAAAGATGAAAAACCTTGAACATTGTGAAAGTGGCAGGTGATAGATGGACAGTGTACGCAAAAGATAGAGATAAGTGGCGTGACCTGGGAGAGGCCTATGCCCAATCGAGGGTCTGGTTTCCATAAACAAAAGTAATCGAACATTTAACATTTGTAAATCTTAATAATGAATTGTACGCATGAAAAATTTCTATTGTTTTAGTTTATCACTAGAGTTATTATGTATATCAAAGTGATGTTTAGTTTTCAAATTCCTTTTTTGTATAGTGCTTGGAACCAATAAAGGCTTTACTTACTTACTTATATATCACTCAACGAGGACTTGAATAACCTTTAGAGAAAGGATTTTCTATATTGGAGAATTAGGAGCTTCAATATTGATACAGAACCAATGTGTTGCTTTGGCTTGCAACTTGAAGTTTTTTTGCATCATTTTGTATCATATATCAGCTGTTCTATGAGCTTCCTGCATTTTAAAACAGTAATATTGCCTGTCCATAAGTGAAAGTCAAACATTAATTTTGAAAATTCTGAAAGGAAAATAAAAAATCGGGCTTTGAGGCGCACTGAATTGAGTTTAGAGGAAGCTTTGTGCTAAATTAGTCCCTCTTATTTTATATTATAGTAGTTTACCCGTGCTTTGCAACGGGATGTTTAAATTAAACATGTGATATTTGGATTTCAACCGCCAATGCTAATACAAAGGAAATTTATTGATACATATCAAATGTGTTGATTTGGCTTGCAACTTGAAGCCTTTTTGCATCATAGTGACATATCATGTATCAGCTGTTTTATGAGCTTCCTGTATCTTAACACATTTTAAAACAGTAATAGTACCTGCCCATAAGTGACACTCAAACATTAATTTTGAAAATTCTGAAAGGAAAATAATAAAACGGGCTTTGAGGTGCACTGAATCGAGTTTAGAGGAAGCTTTCTTTGTGGTGGCGAAGGTCTTTGTGGAAGTTATCCATAATGAATAATAAGATTTGAAGTTGTCACAACTTCATTTATTTAGTGCGATACTAGTTTCGGTGTTACACCATTATCAACTTGGGAAGTGATAGCCATTAGCCGTAGCAGGTATCTGTTCAATCAGATAGAGATTAGCTGCGTTTCCTGGGCACTCATTATAAGGGTGACCGATTATAGATTGGCCAGCAAAAACGGCAGTTTTCTGCTGTAAAATCACATCCTGGTGGTTTGGAACCCACCTAAAACTGCAGGTCCAGCTGCAGTCATCATCTAAATTTGTCACAATAAGTATAATAACATATTTTATATTTAATCTAAGTGGTTCGGAACCCACCTAAAACTGTAGGTCCAACTCATCAATCACCATCATCCAAATCATTACCCACGCACAGGTCTCAGGCCTATATGGGCTTCATCCTCCAAAAAAATTTCAAACAAACTAAAACTAAAGTACAGAGTAGCTTAATATATACTGAATAATACTATTTGGCTGAGGGTGAAAGATGTGTCTCATTTTTTCAATTGTTCAATTCTAGTCTACTTGAGTATTGTTCTTTTTTGTTACTTTTTGGTTCTTGATTTTGACACTGTTTATTCCTTGTTGCTCCTCCCACCAGTGGGCGTGACTTGTTAGGGCCTTCAGCCAATCACAGACCTTCAATGAAGGCGAGCCTATGAGAGGCACTTTCAGCCTCAACCATTGGCGTCCATCAATATCGGCAAGGGCGGCTCGAGCCCCCCCCCCCCCCCCCCTAGAATCCAGTTTTCTGTTTTAGACACAAGTTTACACAAGAATCCAGTTTTAAACACACAAGTTTACACAAGAATCCAGTTTTAAACACACAAGTTTACACAAGAATCCAGTTTTAAACACAAGTTTACACAAGAATTCAGTTTTAAACACAAAATGTCTCCCAGGCCCCCCCCCCCCCTCTCCTTACCAGATTAAGTAGGATGGACGCCCATGCCCTCAACCAATTGTATCATTCAATGTTAAGGATATGTTAAGCTACTCTGTACTTTAGTTTTAGTTTGTTTGAGACTGATAACGGTGTAACAACCGAAACGAGTATCTCCCTGTTTTCAATAAATGTGGTTGTGACAACTTCAAGTCTTCTTATTCATTTAGAGGAAGCTGTGCCGAATTTAGTGTTACAAATCGTTCCGTTTTCATGAAATCCATAATACTGACACACACACACACCCTTCTCACTCACTCTCTCCCCCCCCCCACTCTCTCTCTCTCTCTCTCTCTCTTATGTTCTCTCTTCTGTTTTTATGTTAAAACTTCGCCGTTTCATGTAGATACATCACAATCATATTATCGTTATCAAATTGCATCGTATATTTATATCGAAGGATAATTCTTTAGTTTAGATTTGTAAAATTCATAGAACAATAATTGAGGCCTTGTCTTTGAAAAGGAGATAAGTGCCAAAAAGTTAATTTCACAGGAGAAGCAACTCCTTTTTAAAGAAAATCTAGATCGAGATACCACTTGCGCTATCTTTTGACAATTCTTACAACTATCAGATACAATATTTGGAGTAACCTCCTTTTCAATGTGTAAGTTCTGGGAGCATTTTCGGTGCACCGGTAGCTTCAACCGGTGCACCAGAGGCATGAGTTCCAAGTCCTTTGGGAGCTTTTAACAGTTCGTTAACCAGCAGCTGTTTCCGGTTTGGCCTGCTCCGGTGCAGGTTTCATGCACCGTACGAAAAGGTAGATCCACGGACTGTGAACCAGTAACCAGAGAGCTCTCATTGGTCGATGAAAAATCGTCTGCTGTTTCATTCCAAAATGGCTTCCAAACATGATCAAGTTAATGCATTCAATGAGGTTATGTACAATATTCATGAAACAGAGGAAATTCATGCTCTTTTAAGTAGTAAGTTTATTATAAAATATTTATTGAACAAAATTTTGTAATTTCAATGATATATTTCCCGTTATTTACCTTAATAATGATAGCTGTTTATGTAGAAATGAACTTCCAAACTGCATATTGCCTCCAATAATAATTATTCATTATTATATGCACAATTATTTTATCAAAATAGGCGTATATTTCAATCGATAACCCTATAGCAGCTTTCTTTTATTTGCGCAGCTAGTACAACAGTGACTTACACAGATTAATTTCAAAAGTACGCGCCCAACTGTACACCGGTGAGTGCTGTACTGCCGTCCCTGGGAACATATGTTGGTACACCGATCACGTGACTGGTTCGGTGCACCAAAAGAATTCTGGTGCACCAAACCAGATGCTCCCAGAACGTACACAATGCTATTGGCATTGACATTTACTACCTTTTCATACAAAAATCGCATTTTTGACAATTTTGGCACCTACATCCTTTTCAAAGTCAGGGCCTCAATTACAGTACTTATATATTTTTAACTAACATAATCTAGAATCTAAGACTGTGCATTTTGTAATCTACATGAATAAAGTAAATAATCTAATCTAATCTCTCTCTCTCTCACTCACTCACTCTCCCCCCCACACTCTCTCTCTCTCTCTCTCTCTCTATCAATCAATCAATCTCTCTTACTATATAGATAAATCGACTCACTTCTCCATCCTCCCTTTCAATTAAGGGCGGTCTAGGAGGCAGTGTCTTGCCATGTTCGCCAGCACTATCGATGGGCGAATGGCGAGTGTTGCTTGCATGAGTGGAGATCGACAAATGATGTTCCGTCTGATGATAGAAGTTGGCATTTTCAACGTCGCCCACTTCTTTGACAGCGTCGCTGCCTCCCAAATCGGTGTCACTGCTGTTCACTCGACTAGATAGCTTTGTTAGCTGCATTCTGAGCGCATCCAGTTCAATTTGGTGACCACGTTCTTTCTCCTCGAGTTGGGTCTGCAAAAAAATCAAGTTGAATTTAAAACAAAAAAATTGTCCATGTATTTGTCAGTGGATTGGAGAATTTCAATATATTTGTCTATTGACTGAATTTTTTAGAAAAATTATTGCTTATTTGTCTGAATTGGAAAATTTCAATATATTTGTCTATGGACTGAATTTTTTTTTTTTTTTTGAGGATGAAGCCCACATAGGTCTGAGACCTGTGCGTGGGTAATGAGTTGGATGATGGTGATTGATGAGTTGGACCTACAGTTTTAGGTGGGTTCCAAACCACCGGGAAGTGATTTTACAGCAGAGAACAGTGTCTTTTTTGCTGGCCAATCTAATCGGTCACCGTTACGAACGGGACCTACGAGAACGCAGCTTATCTCTCTGATTGAACAGATACCAGCTACGGCTCGTGGCTATCACTTCCCATTTATTGTCTATTTGTCAGTGGATTGGAGAATTTCAATTTATTTGTCTATTGACTGAATTTTTTAGAAAAATTATTGTTTATTTGTCTGAATTGGAAAATTTCAATATATTTGTCTGTGAGCCCTTATTGTTACTTGTTATTGCAAAACATTAATTTAGAAATTGTTTTATTAATCTATTTTTCCAATTCTATGCTAGAATGTAGTATACGGTAAATAAGCTAGTTGATTAATTTCTTTAAATAGTACTAGTAGGTTGCCCGATTCAATTGAATCTGAATTTTTAGAAAGTATAATAACCTATCTACAAATTTAATTTAATAATCTCTTTTTTCTTGTCCCTCCACTTCTACTCCTTCTTTTTCCCTCTCTTCTTCAACTCCTTCTACATTTTTCTTCTTCTTTTCTCTCCTCTATTTTTCCTCATTCTTCTTTTTTCTCCATCTTCTTCTTGTTTTTCTTCTCCACCACGTATTCTTTTCTTCTTAATAATCTGCTTATTCTCCTCCACTTTCTTCTTCCCCTCCACCTTCTTCTTCTTCTTCACCTCTATCTTCTTCTTCTTCTTCTTCCCCTCCACCTTCTTCTTCTTCTTCTTCCCCTCCACCTTCTTCTTCTTCTTCTTCTTCTTTACCGCTATCTTCTTTTTCTTCTTTACCTCTATCTTCTTTTTCTTCTTCTTCTTCTTCCCCTCCACCTTATTCTTCTTCTTCTTCCCCTCCACGTTCTTCTTCTTCTTCTTCTTCCCCTCCACCTTCTTCTTCTTCTTCTTCTTCACCTCTATCTTCTTTTTCTTCTTCTTCTTCTTCTTCTTCTTCTTCACCTCTATCTTCTTTTTCCTTTCCTTTTTCTTCTTCATCTTCTTCACCTCTTATCTTATTTTTCTTCTTATTCTTCTTCTTCTTCACCTCTTATCTTATTTTTCTTCTTCTTCTTCTTCACCTCTATCTTTTTTCTTCTTCTTCTTCTTCTTCTTCACCTCTATCTTCTTTTTCTTCTTCTTCTTCTTCTTCTTCTTCTTCTTCTTCACCTCTATATTCTTTTTCTTCTTCTTCTTCTTCTTCTTCTTCTTCTTCTTCACCTCTATCTTCTTTTTCTTCTTCTTCTTCACCTCTATCTTTTTTCTTCTTCTTCACCTCTATCTTTTTTCTTCTTCTTCTTCACCTCTATCTTCTTTTTCTACTTCTTCTTCTTCTTCTTCACCTCTATATTCTTTTTCTTCTTCTTCTTCTTCACCTCTATCTTCTTTTTCTTCTTATTTTTCTTCTTCTTCTTCTTCTTCCACTTCTTCATTAATCCCCTATTTAAGGGTTGAGTGTAAGAGAGGACCAGGAGTCCTAACTTCGCCCTCTATAATGACAATTAATCAATCATTCTTCTCCATCTTTTTCTTCTTCTCCCCCTCCACCTTCTCATTATTCTTTTTTTCTCCTTTCCTTTTTTTTGTTCTTCTCTTCCCCCTTCTGCTTTAATCCCCTATTTTCCAACGTTAGTGTATCGTTGACAGATGACAGCAAGTAGCAGTTTATTCTATAGAATAATAGTACTTATGAAACAGTTGTAATTTTTTTAAATTAAATTTCTACCATTTTTCTTATGATGTTGAAAGAACCACTAACACTTGGAGTTGTTTTATTTTTAACAGCTATAATATTCAAACTTAAAAACCCTTTCAAGTGAAAATTGTGACTCACGTTATGGCGTGACGGCCGTGCCACTCTGTGTAAAGAGCATCGTCAGACGACCCACAGTACACGTTTTTATAGTCCACATTTTCCACAAATTAACCTACAATTAAGTTTTTCTTACTAGTGTAAACAAGATCGTAGTTATAAAATTCATTCACTAGTAACATTATAATAATATCGTGTGACCTGGCTGGCTCAGGTCTGGTGTCAGAGTTATCAGGTCGCACCTGAATAAGTTCAGGGCCTCTGACGTGACTTAACGACTGTTTTTTAGGCAGCCGGGACCGACAGCTTAACGTGTCCATTATGGAGTGGCCGTAGCCGAGTGGGTTAAGTGCTGGTTTGCTAGCCCAAAGGTCCCAGGTTCGATCCCAGTTCTGACCGAAAGTTTTTACCTTGGGCCACTCCCGTGTTTTCGGAGGACACGTTAAGCTGTCGGTCCCGGCTGCCTAAAAAACAGTCGTTAAGTCACGTCAGAGGCCCTGAACTTATTCAGGTGCGACCTGATAACTCTGACACCAGACAGGTCACACGATATTATTATTACTAGTAACATTAAGGTAATTTTAAAACGTTAATGAATATCCTAGTTAAAAACAATAACAGAAACAAGTTAAACCACAGAAAATTGAAAACAAAAATCAAAATGAACAGTCGACTCGAAGATAGTAACAAATTACTCTCATTTACTTATTCTCATTACTGAATTTACACTTTTCAAATGACTCAAACGGCAAGTTGGAGCAAGATCTAAGGATCCCCTCACCAACATTTCTATCAATCATAACTAACCTTGTAGCACTGTATCAGAGTATCAGTGCTGAGTTTATGTTGACGGTGCTCCATCATGCGTCGATCCAGCTCCTTGTTGCGTTGCACTAGAATGTTGTTGATATTCTCGCATTTTTTATCCAGCGCTTCTTTCTCGGCTAAAACCGAGCCCAGTTTCAGTTTAACCTGTTCCAGTTCTTCTCTAAAAATGAGAAAATAAAGCAAATTTTAATTTATTTGTAATTCAAAAAATTGGTAACAGCGTTTAAAAAATTACATAATTATTAACTACACAACCATAATACTAGGAAGAAATTCTGAAAATGAGAAAGTGAATTGAATTTAATTTTTTTGAAATTCTTAGCATCATTTAACAAGTTACATTATATAATTATGAACAACACAGTCCATAGAACTAGGAAGAGATCCAATTGAGTGAAAACGTTGTTTTCAATTTTTAGTCTGTTTTAACCTCAAAGTTTTGGACAATATAATATATTCAAAATTTGTGAAGAGAGCAGTTTTGGACTTGAGTATGTTGCTCTTTCACAATAAGTAAATAAATAATTTGGTGAAGCCAAACATCAAGCTGAAAAAATCTTTCAAAAGTCACAAACATCAGCTATTTATTCTATCTAACATCAAAACTAACACTGTATTTCTATTTAATATATGATTTTCACTCACTTATACTGGAGATACTGGAGGGATGAATTTCACTTCTAAAGAGAAGCTTCATCAGCCTCTTCTCTTTTAATATATGATTTTCACTCACTTATACTGGAGATAATGGAGGGATGCATTTCAATTCTAAAGAGAAGCTTCACCAGCCTCTTCTCTGTAGAAGTGAAATGCATCCCTCAAGTATCTCCATTATAAGTGAATGAAAATCATATTTTAAATAGAAATACAGAGTCAGTTTTGATATCAGATTGTTCATCAAGTATTCTTCTTATATTAGAAGTGTTCGTCATGGAAAACATCACATAAATTTATTTTATTTAATAAATCTATTTATTTATTGTGACAAATTTACAACGAACAGACTCAAGTCCAAAACTGCTCCCTTCACAAATTTCGAATATACTACATTGTCCAAAACATTGAGGTTAACACAGACTAAAAATGCAATATTTGCAAAAAACCTTCACTCCAAAAATAACAAATTAATCGTCTCACTTAACCACTATTAATTTAAAAGTTCACTTGAAACGAAACACTAAAAACTGTTGAAAATAGTTTATAATTTTAAATTTTTATAAAAACTTTTGAGCCAAAAAATATCTTGCTGCTATGGTAAACAACAACTTATGCAACTGAGACAACAATTTGTCTTTGGAAACAAGATAAATGCCCAAAGATAAATTCAAAAAGGGGATGAAGGGAATTTTGAAAAATACCGCCTTTTATAGATGAAATCTAGTCGGGTCTCCATAAGTTTTATAATCGACTAATCAAACGCTACCGGTAGCATTTACCGGTAAATGAGATGGTTCCCATGAACTCAACCAATGTCGTACCCTGATACAATGGGAAGTGATAGCCGAGTGCCGTAGCAGGTATCTGTTCAATCAGAGATAAGCTACGAAACTCATGGGCCATCTTTGTAAGGGTGACCAATTGGATTGGCCAGCAAAAACGACTGTTCTCTGCTGTAAAATCACTTCCCGGTGGTACCCACCTAAAACTGTAGGTCCAGCTCATCAATCATCATCATCCAACTCATTACCCACGCACAGGTCTCAGACCTATGTGGGCTTCATTCGAAAAAAATCAGGTCAACTATTTCGAAAGAAAAACTGAGGTTAAAGAGAAAAACACTTCAATGGTAGATATTAATAGATATTAATAAAATTAAAGAACAAAAAAATCAGGACCTAGGTTCGCACGGCCGTTTGGTAGTCAGCCATGGCGAGGGGAGTGTTTATCGCTCATTTCTAAAAACATGTGGCCCGTGCGACGCTGCAGATGTCTTCAAGGTCAACTAGTCAACTTTTAACAGGACGGCTAGTAGTGAAACCAGAGTCACGCGCCCAGACTAATTGTTTCTACTGTATTTAAAAGTCGATTTATTCATTATGTGTTAGTAGACTATCATGAGGAATTAACGAAAAAGGTCCGAAATTTAATAGAATTTAAAATTTATAAGATTAATCTTAAAATTGTGATGCCAAAAAATGTCTTAAAAATAGTATTCGGACCCATTACAAAGAATTCGAAAAAAGAATAAACGATTATTAGAAAGATGTGGAAATTTTATGCAATTGCTAAATATGAACAAGTGAGGTAAATAATAATTACTAATTATTAAATAATAAGGTAGAGACATTAATTTTGATATTCCTTTTGATACTTTAAAATGATTAAGTAGTCAATATCGGCAGTAGGGGTGGTCTTTGGAATTAATTAATTCAGCATTAAAAGGAATATCAAAATTAATATCTTGCTTTTTTTTAAATGAATAAAAAAGATTGAAATAATTTTCAATTTGTGGAAGACTGGGTGATGTTTATGGATTTCAATATAAATAAAAGAGAGAGAGAGATGTGTGGAATAAAGATATCATCAAAAAAAAAAAAAGATATGCAGCTTAAAGACTGGCTTTTTAATAATTTTGAAAAAAATTAGCTCACTTATGGTTGATAGTTGATTGATTTTTACGGTAATATCTCATTGTACATTATTTTCTTTTTTGAAATTTCTTTCAACTATTGTATAGTTGCAACCTAGACCAATCTACGCAACCAAGACACATGCAACTGCGGCATGCCTCTCGAAAGGCAACATATTGCAAGCTTTTGACGACCAAATGTTGAAAGATGATGACATGGAAATAGATTCACAACGAACAGCGTTCGAGCCATGTTATGATAGAACTACAATTTTAGATGGGTTCTGAACCACTGCAGTTCGGGCACGAATATATTAGGGGGATAACGTGTGTGTTCCCCCCGAAATTCTCAACCGACACTAAAAACAATTTTGTTTTTATGGGGGAAAACTTTTTTTAAGTCAAATTCCCCATCCAAAAAATGTTATTATACTGATCATATCTTCCTCTAATAACAATGTGCTAAAAAAAATGTAATATTTTGTGTCTTTTGGGGTGACAATCTTTTTTTAGGTCATATTCCCCACCCAAAAAAAATAATTATATTGATCGAATCTTCCTCTGGTAACAAACTACAAAAAAGTACAAAATAATTTCGCAATAATTACACATTTAAGTACTACTAGTAATATTAATTCAATTCAAGTAGCCTACTAGTGCAATTCTATACTATATACTAGTAAAAATAATCAAATTCTAGTTATACTAATTCAAGTAGGATACTCATAGGCAATAGTCAATTTCAATAGTCAATAGTCAATTTTTTTGTACTTTGTATTGCAAGCCTCTGAATGTGAATGCAACAAGATATTTCAACTAATTTCAATTGAATAGGTGAGCTCTGCACAATTATAATAACTATAGTTTGTTGTTTTCTTATAGATTTTTTTTATAGTTATCCTATAATTACCCTATAATTGATTTATAGCTCTCTCATACTAGATGCCGGTAAAATGAAATCACTTTTATTTTAAATTTCCTGTTGGTTTATATTTATTGTTACATAACCTAGTGTTACGAAGCTTGTCCATGTAGGTAACTTCCATAAACAGAATTGAGTGTGGGATATAAACACCTACATTCAAAAGCATGCAGGATATAAAGTCACCTGGTAACCCAGATTGGAAATCAGTTACGCAGTAGTTATTTTGTTTGATTGGTGTGTTGGATTTTATACAAGTAATAAGAAGAAAATTCCTGGATTTCTTGTACCATGATGAACTGCGTTATTAATATTAACTTTTCATGTGAAATTTAACGACTTGCAGTCAAATATTTGTTAAGAATAAGTATAATAACTCACTTAATCTGGCCGAGCGCTTTCGAATCTATGAGATCCATCTTCAGAGGCCTCTGAAGATGGATCTCATAGATTCGAAAGCGCTCGGCCAGATTAAGTGCGAGCGCTCGGCCAGATTAAGTGAGTTATTATACTTATTCTTAACAAATATTTGACTGCAAGTCGTTAAATTTCACATGAAAAGTTAATAATAAGAAGAATTATTTGTAGATCATGATATATTCCAATTGACCCTAGGCCCATGCATCAAAGTATTAAGGAATCAGGGGCGAAAAACTGTAATAGCTTTTAAAAACATTGATTGAGAATATGTCTCCTTGATTCGCACCAAAATATTTAAATTATTGAAATCATAAAAATTATTATTAGAAACATTACATTTTGTTAAAATTATTACCGTTTTTCATAATATGGAGGGTGTAGTCTCGAAAATCGGTCAATGAAAAAAGTTAGAAGCTACTTGGCCCTTTTTGTAATGGTGGCCAATTGGATTTGCCAGCAAAAAAGATTCTGTTCTCTGCTATAAAATCACTTCCCGGTGGTTCACAACCCACTTAAAACTGTAGGTCCAGCAGTCACCATCATTCAAATTACCCACGCACAAGACTTTATCCCCCGAAAAAAGTTATCATTATCAACAGTGGATACACTGATCCATAATAATTATTCAGCTTTATTATCACTTACCCGGTGGTTCGGAACCCACCTAAAACAGTAGGTCCACCATGTTCCCCGTAACATGGCACAAACGGCGAGGTGGAACTACCCTTAAGGGTCTCCCCACCATTAAAAGCCATACGCTTATTATTATTATTATTACTCACAATAATCGTTGAAAAACGGTTTATTTGATTTCAATATTATTCATTCATAATAAACGTTCATTTTTGTTGATATTATGACTGAAATCGCAATAGTTGTTCCTGGATGGTGCATTGGATTTTATTCATTTATTTGTTCATAAAGAAAGACACATTTTTTTAAATTAAATTTATATTCATTGCTGAATATTTTATTAATTTCATTTTTTCAATCGGTCTCATCTTTTATGGAAAAATTATTTCATCCACAAAATTCTATTTTATTTTGATTCAATTAAATTTTTTCAGTCGGTCGCATCTTTTTCATTTGGAAAAGTAATGACCACCCACAAAATTCAGTATTACCGCACACTATAATATTTGATATTTCACAGATTAATAAAGAGGGGGGGGGGGGGTTATAACATGGAATAGTTGCTGAAAAAATCAAATTTTTTCTATTTCCGGAGCTATGAGATTACTGAATGATGGGTGCCAAAGTAGATGGCCGAGTGGTAATTGGTAATCAGAAATTGCCTAAAATTAATGTTCAATAGTATATTTCGCACCTAGGAAATGTGTGTTTGCCGGCTCGAGATCACGGTTTTCAAGTTCGACACACCACCAAAAAAAAAAATGTTAAGTTGGCAATTTTGAAAGCGAAATTTTAAGGCTATGGTACTAGCAAGAGTACAATGTTGTTGAGGTTATGAAAATATCATCGTATTCTATTGTTTGATATCAAAATTACGAAATAAACAGGATAATACATATCAAGTCATGAAACAATAAAATACATTATAAAAAAATATAATACCGCGATTAGTACAGCTTATTATTACCATAACATATGTGATCGTGATTTGTGTGATCGGACACGATCAGCTGTCACTCAAGGTCATTTTCTTTTCCGCCCTAGGGCGGTAACCGTTAACAGATCTCATCAGACGAACAGTGTTTTGGCTGAAATATGACGCACGAAAAACTACTCCTTTCGTCCTAGTGTGGCAATAGCTATTTGTGTAATTAGAGTGCAAAATAGCGTTTTTCTGCATCGAGAGAAACAGTTTTTTCATGAGCCGAAGGCGAGTGAAAAAAGTTTCTTGAGTGCAGAAACAATACTTTGCACTCGTATTACACATTAAATTTTTCCTACAGTAATGTATAAAGTAATTTAAAGAGAACAAAACAGGGCATACATAACCTGACAATTCCTCACATAACCTATTTTCGAATCACATCGATTTCAACAACAACAACTACAACAACTATTTCACAGCTGAAGCAGAGTAGCCAACCTATTTTTTAATGCAGAATAGGGAACCTGCGTATTACATGCTCACTATTTTGTGTTGTTAGGTTGCAAATTTGGAGTGCGGAAATAGTTATTTATGTATTAAGAGTGTGAAGCGCGACTTTATCGCTCGAGCCAAAACATTTACTGCGCGACACATAGCGGAGCGCAGTAATTTTGCGAGAGCGATAAAGAAGCTTCACGCGCGAATTGCATACAATATTTTTCCTACAACTGCAGTTCTGGATTACAACACAATAAAAACTTGTAGTTTGTAACATCACAGACCGTGCGCGGATTTGGTTAGCGTGCGCCATTTTGAGGTTATGTGAATTCACGGATTCCGCGATCCACCAATGAGAAGACATCAAAATCAAAACAGAAGCGTAAAGAAAACAGCTGGCGAGCGTAAAGTACTTTACCGTTTGCTGAGCAGTAAAGAGGCATTTTACAATTAGTTTTCAGTACGTAAAGAACTACTTTACGAGCAGTTGTAGGAAAAGTTCTTTCCCACACTGGAATTTACTTTCCCGCACTGGTGCAGGTATAGACTATATTGCGTGCTACAGTTAGTGCAAAAATAGGCACTTTCTCGAATCACTGTAGGAAAATACTAATTTAATCAGATAATTGAGCCAATGCTGTTACCCAGATTGACTCTCCAAAAAATAAAAGTACTACGTTTCAGTTCAATTTTAACATGACAATAGAAATGGTGACCATTTAATTATGATGATGGTATTCTACAGTCATGCGAGAGTTGACAAAGGAACATATTTAGGGTGGAAACCACGGAATAGCTGCTGGAAAATTCAAATACTTTCCAATAGGTTTCCATCATCGACATTGTCAGATGAAGGTTTCAATAGGGAAAGTTGAATTTTATAATAATTGTTATTTGATACGAAATAAATCGCGAATAAAATCTTGTAGAGAAAAGCCTAACGCAGTTCTGTTTTGTCACGCGAGACAGCGCTGCAAGTTGACGGGCTCCATTGGTATAGATGCGTAACTCCGGGATCCGCTGTGAAATCAAAGCGCTAGTGTCGCCCGCTTCTAAATCGGGCAACATCGGGAAAATTTGTATAGCGGTAATGGAAAAAACCCCATTTGTCAGTGCTAAAATGACTTGTTTTGTGATGTGAAATGGTTTTTTAACATGATTGTTTCATGTAGTGATTATGGATGTACCAATCAGTGCAAGTCTGGTGGAAATATTTCTTATCAAACAAGTATTTTTATCATTTTATTGTCTACATGCAAGCGTAGCTTACAAGATTGTTTTCTGCTTCCTCACTTTTATTGTTTATTTTAATTAAAAATAATGTACTACCATATTCACCACTTCAAATTTGTTCTTATAAGCATCAATTAATTACTCGTGATATACCATACAGTAATATTATTTTTCAACTCTTTTAATCAAGCGACTTTGCTTGTAATGCAAGGCATTGATGAGCATTCTTGGGCTATTCAATATGAATTTATATAGGAGCCTACTATATTTTGAAGCATTTGGTATTTGAAAATATAATATATAATTATTTATACTGTACTTATATTTTCTTTGGTATTGCAGTTCCATCATATTAGTTTTTCACTTGATATTTAAATATTAATGATGTTTAAAAATTCTTCACTATCGAGTTCAACATTTACATATTCGCGTGTGATGGCAATTTCGCAATGTTGTAATGCTACCTCAGACACGGCTGGAGGCCTACTGATGAATCAAGTTTAGATTAGATTAGATTATTTACTTTATTAATGTAGATCACAAAATGCACAGTCTTAGATAATTATTGTTTTATGAATTTTAAAAATCTAAACTAAAGAATTAATCAACGATATGTATACAGTATAAGATGCAATTTGATAACGATAATGTGATTGTGATGTATCTACATGAAACGGCGAAGTTTGAACATATAAATGTCCATTCTTGGAAGAGGATATTCAAGGATATCCTTCTCATCAACATTTGACCAGTTTATGATGCTTTAATAAACTAATTCAGTATGTCTGCTTCACAAGATAGCCTATTATTGTTATTTTATTCAAAATGTGAAAAAACTGTACTTTAATGTTCTCTTTATTGAAAATATCTTGTAATCCCGATTTTTTTTCAGAATAAAAATCATAAATTCGAATTCAGAGAATCACAGACCACAAATAATTCTTCATAAGATTGAGAAAATTAGCTTATAAAATTTTGGCCGCCATCTTGGAAATATCTCGTGAAGCGAGTGTTTTCTGAGGTGCTAGAGTTCAGACTCGGATTCAGCGCGTCAAAATACATAGGAATAGGTTGAGAAAAAAATTACTGTATGATTTTCCTGTAATCAAATACTTATGATACTGCTTTTGCACTGCTCTGAGTTTGAAGTTGGCTTGAGCCAGAAACAATCTGGAATGTCAAATTATTACTACTATATAAAAAACAAAATCATGAGCTATTTTTCAAAAAAAGAATTATTGAAATCTATCAAGGGAGTTGCGAGAAATCTCTAAATGAAAATTGACTTTTTCCCATAAGAGCCTGTGTTAAATTTGAACTTTTGCCCGATTTGGCCTTTTTCCGCCAGAAAAAAGTGGCTTCACTAAGCCATAGCCTTGAAGGTTGGAGTTACGCATCTAGTAGTATATATCAATGACGGGCTCAGATGGACGCTGTATAACCTAACCTAACTTCATAAAAAGTATTGGGATGAGAACAACTATCTTTGTTCTCCGATCTGATACTCCTCATGTTATGTCTCAGCTACATATTTCTATTTTCCTAGTTAATTAGTCCCCATCATTAGTCAGAGACTTGTGCGTGGGTAATGATTTGAATGATGACACTGTACAATGACGCTGGAATGAATTGTTGACCTGCTCTTAATGGTAAACCCCCAGTTAAGTGATAATAAAGCTGATAACATCACGTTGTCATCGCTACCGGTCATCCTTCCAAGAGCAGTTCCCAGCACCCGTGCCTGAACATCAAAATCGCCCTGACATCACGCTCAGCAACCACTCCAAAAAATCTGATTTTTGGTCATATATTTAGTTGACACCTGACATTTCACAACAATAAACTTCATCTAATCTCAACTCCTCATTCTCTTCTTCTCATACCTTCTTTCTCAAATTCCTTCCTCCCCTCTTTCTTCGAATTCTGTTGTTTCTAAATTTCATCTCATCTCTTCTTCACTTCTCCTTCTCTTATTCTTTTCTTCTCATGTCCAATTTCATTCTTTTTCCCGCTCTTTATCTTCAAAAATTCTCTAGTTTGTAAACATTTGCCCAGGATCTAGTCACATCTACATAATAGGGAGGTAAATTTGAAACACTAACAAGACAAAGGAATGAATGTTACTTTATAGGTTAGACAATGAATGTTTTAACTAAAAATAAGATTTACCATTAAATTAAAGATATCCGTAAAACCTGCTGTTCCTATTTATTTTTTGAATTGTGTCATAATAGTGGCAAGAGTTTGAACTAGCTTATTTATTTAAAAAAAAAGATCCATGACTTCAGAGGCCTGTGTTGAATAACTCCTTAACCTGTCTTATACTCCTTAACTGGAGTCTCCAAGACATAATCTACAAAAAAATTAACAATTAATTTACAAACAAATTTTATTAGTAGCTACTTGCAGATACGATACTGCAGAACCTCACGTGAGCTCAAACTTGTAAATTGTATTCTTGGATTTCTCGTTCCATAACGATCTGCGTTGTTAATTTGCTATTGTAAATTTAACGACTCTTGAAGATGAGTTTCCATAACTCGAGACGTTCGGCCAAGTGTGAGTACAATTATTATTTATTCACAAAATTACAAATTGACTGCAAGTCGTCAAACTTACAATAAAAAGTTAATTGTAAATTGTACTTGTTATTTGAGGATTAAATTCAACAGGCCACTGTTTTTCGTAGATGATATCCTATTAGTATTTGTGGATATTACAAATCTTTTGAGAGCTCCTACAGGTAAATATTGTAATAGTATTTTTGTAAATCGTTATGCCCAGATTTCTTTGATGAAGTCCCATGACTCAACTATACGTTTTGTGATAGCATCGGCATTTTTCAACAGAAGTTGTTTTTTTGTAGAATGTTGCCTGCCAAGTGGGCCAGAGATGCTTTTTTGAACAGGAATTGAGGGGAATTGTGGAAAATGGGAAGGGGGAGAGGGGAAATAGCAATGCTGCTATTTGTATCGCTGCCATCAGTTTGCTGAATGCTAAATGCATAACGCCCGCTCAACCGCTTTTAAAGCTCAGGACTTAGAACGAATTACGTTTCTATTGAGTCGGACAGGGAAGACGTATTTGTGGCACTGAAAGGGAACAAATATTTCTAAAAATCTATAAATAATAAATTATTCCATTATTTATGAATGGGGTAATAGTTTCAAGTAGACCAATTATTACTATTATTATTATCTAGTCATAAAATATATGTTTATTATATCGAATTGAAGCACCTGAATGTAGATTGTAGTAAAATGAAAACTGTCCTGACCCTTGCAACTTACTAGAGTAATTATTGAACTATGTGCCCTTTTTCCGGAGATTGCTTTATTAGATCGGCCATCTTGTTTGGCATATAACCTGAAAATCTCAAACAAAAATCTTGAAAACTGATGTTGGTACAACTGTTTATAAACAGCTGTGTCAAGGAGGGATTTGGTGGTCTAAAAACTTTAAATGCGATTTTCTCAAAACGCCATTCTGCTCTATGTGCCCTTTTTCCGTATACCGCCTCAATTATTTTGGCCCTGAAGGTGGAAAGTTTGGAGACCCCTAACCTAACTTACACAGTACTATCCAGTTGCGCTTTAGTACGGTCGCAGTGTTCCTGCAGCTGAGCACACTTGTCCCTGAACTCCTGCTCGGCCGACCCCCCTCCATGCTCCTTCTGTCTCAGCACACTCTGCGCGCGCACCTTGTACGCCCCGAACTCCCTCTCCAGTCTCTCGGCCTCCTCCTCGAAGCGCTGCCTCTCCACGGTCACCGTTCGCAGGTCCTGTTCCAGTTGGCTCACCTGTCACGAAAATAATCGAAATCAATTATCGAGTATCGATATAAAATAATCGAGTATTAATTATCTAAGGCCAAGTTCTAGTTGACTACACTGATAGAAAACTGAGTATCTTTAATATTCTATTAATTTATATAAATATATTGATGCTGTCCTCTGTCAACAAAACTCTAGCGCTACAAGTGACAAGAAATGAACAAGGTGTATTGGAGGAGAGGAAGAAGAATAAAACTATGAAGAAGTAGAAGAAGAAAAGAGGAAAACTGAGAACAATAAGAACAGAAAGAAGAAAGAGTGGTGGAGAAGAGGAAAGATAAGATAAGAAAGAGGAGATAAGATTAAATTATCTTTCTTTATTCAAGTAAATTTACAAATTTAGCATTTGAGTGGTTAAAAACAAAATTAACAACATCACATAGCCTAGTTACTATTGTAAACTCAGATAATGCTATTTTTATAGTGCAAGATTTTATGTACAATGATCGCATTTGTTTGATCTTAAAGATATTAACTGTGGTAATGAAATCTAAGTGTTGCGCTTACATGAAATGGCAAAGTTTGGACAAAGATTCGTCCAGTCTTGACACTTAACCAGTTAAAGAGAGACAGATGGAGAAGAGGGTGAAGAAATACTGATAGAAAAAAGAAGAGGAAGAAACTGAAGGAGAAGAAAACAAAAAAACGAATATGGAGAAGAAGAAAATGAGGAAGCAAGAAAAGAAAAAATAGAGTACCAAATGTAATTTCTAAATGAGTTGCCTTCAGAGCAAGCATATGCATAGAATGTTCAGGTTGGCATTAGTATTATAATAATAATAAGATTATGACTTATTGGTGGGGAGACCCTTATGGGTTATAGTTGACATGGTTTAGTCCAAACTCTCTAATGTAGACACTTATTGCGTCAATTTTAAACTTCAATAATCATAATAAAAATAATAATAATGGGAAGACTTAATAAATGGGAAGTTATACCAGAGACAAACCTTGAAGAGTTGAAACAAAATGGAGCGAAGAGAGAAAAACTGACTTCGCACAAACAATTATAAACTGGTGGGCAATCAAGAAGAACAAGTCCAAAAAAAGAACCATCTTTATTCAGCGTCTTCCACTTTGGGAGCTTTACGTCTTATAATAATAATAATAATAATAATAATAATAATAATAATGACATTTCACATCATAGATAGGCGAACAATAATGAAGAGAAATAAAATACACAACATTTTTAAGAGACTAGACTAAGTAGGGTTTAAGCTTGGCTTTGCTGATGGAAATCTTGAAGTATATATTTTTTTCTTATATGTACTGTACAAACACATCGTTTAATATAGTGTATCTGATTGTTATGTAGGCTACTATTACATTTGTTTTTTGGTGGTTTTTAAATAAATAATAAATAGGGCATAGAGTTATATTATACTAGCTGGCCCGACGCGCGTTGCTGCGTTCTCATAAAAAATTCTTGATTTCATTATTTGTCACCTCCCACTGAGGTTACATTTCAAATTTCAACCTTCTAGGACTATTAGGGAAGAAGTTAGTCCTAGGGCTCTTCCAGCTGATCCTTCGTTGTTTTCTTACACATCAATGCGACCTTACTCACCACCTCTCAATGAACATTTCAAATTTAAACCTTCCATGACTATTAGGGTAGAAGCTAGGTTTTTTATTTTATTATTCGCCACCTCCTACTGAGAATACATTTCGAATTTCTTGCTGCATTGGTTAACAGATGTCATCAACCCGGCATAATTACATTTCATCATACCCAGTCATATGTTTCCTACACAGGCTAATGCAAGGCTCCGACTGCACGGTATCCTACATCCAAAGTTTTTGCGTTCCAGACAGCGTAAATAACGCCGCTAAGGGGCCTGTCATATGATTAAAAACTGTTGACTTCTATCAGCTTTAAGCTGTTTGGCCGGCAAGTTCAGTAGGTTAGGTGAATGATGATTTGCAAAACACACAAACAGCTTGTCCATCGAAACAGCGTGTGCAGCAGATCGAAAAATTTCAAATTATTTTCCATATGATTAAAAGATCCCAGTAAGCTAGCTAGCCATGTACCCGTGCTTTGCATAGGCAAAACTTTAACCCCCTAAAAACACCCCTAAAATTGCGAATTTTGAAAAATCCTATAAGGATTGTTCATACGAAATTTCAAGTTCATAGGCCTAGTAGTTTTGGCTCTGCGTTGATGAGTGAGTCAGGGTATCATCCTTTTATAGATAGAGATTTCTTTCAACTAAAAGATTGGTCACGTCGTGAGCGTGTTGTAAGGGTCTCCCAACCAATAAAAATCACGCAAATACGTATTATCAACACCTAAAAGGCGGTTCTGGTAGCGCAGTTGGTTGGAGCGCTTGTCTGTGATAAAATAAGGCTGTGGCTGGCAACGTTTCTGCAGCCTTGGGTTCGAATATCATTCAGCCGGGAAGTGATAGCCGCGAGCCGTAGCAGGTATCTGTTCAATCAGATAGAGATAAGCTGCGTTCTCGTGGGTCCTGATTGTAACGGTGACCGATTAGATTGGCCAGCAAAAAGACACTGTTCATTGCTGTAAAATCACTTCCCGGTGGTTCGGAACCCACCTAAAACTCATCAATCACCATCATCCAAATCATTACCCACGCCCAGGTCTCAGACCTGTGTGGGCTTCTTCCCCTCCCCCAAAAAAATGTTTCTCATCATTTACACATTCACCCACGCACAAGTCTCCGGACTCATGTGGGCATTATAGTTTAAAAAAAAGTAATAATAAAAGATGATTTTCATACTAACTCGATTCAACAAAGCATCGATCTGCGTCCTGGCCGAGTCAATAGCCTTTTGACTGTCAGCTGTTAGCTTAGTTAGCTGAATAGCTAGCTCGTCTTTGTCGCGTCTCTCCGCCTCTAGCTGTGTGGTTAGCTGAGCTAGCGATGTGCCTTGCTCTTTCAGCTTGCACTCTAGCTGACTCATATTCTGGTGCGATTGGCTCAGTTGTTGCTGCAAAATTGAAATTTAAATAAATTTATTTGCAGAAAATATTTTTACAAGTAATTTGTTACAAAATATTAGTAAAATGCAACATAATAATGAACCAAACATGATTAATACAATATAATAAATAAATAAATTTTTATTCAACCAATCAAAATGTACAATACATTTTCATATAAGACACAATAACATTTCAATATGAATAATATATAAGCACCCTATACAATAAAATAAATAAACTTTTATTTTTCAAATAAGCAAATATAACCTCCCATAAATAAATGAAAAAATAAAATAAATAATAGAACATTTAATTGGCAGCAGTAAGTTGCTCTTCTAAACTGTGATATAAATCTCCGTTATTTAATAAGTTTATTGAACGTTTTTTAAAATGTTGTGGAAGATTACTGTCAAACACTATCTAAGATGATCATTAGTGAAAGAAACTAGTGAATTTCACCAACTACACCTACTTTAACACCGTTGTGAATATCCTAACCTGAATTGTGCCGGCTCAGTGATCTGAGGATTTTTTTGAGGATGAAACCCACATAGGTCTGAGACCTGTGCGTGGGTAATGAGTTGGATGATGGTGATTGATAAGTTGGACCTACAGTTTTAGGTGGGTTCCGAACCACCGGGAAGTGATTTTACAGCAGAGAACAGTGTCTTTTTTGCTGGCCAATCTAATCGGTCACCGTTACAAACAGGACCTACGAGAACGCAGCTTATCTCTATCTGGTTGAACAGATACCTGCTACGGCTCGCGGCTATCACTTCCCCGCGTTTATTCGCGTGATAAAGGGATGTTTTATTGGACTTTCACCTCCCTGTCTACAACTTGATAGCTGTAAAATGACTCCTGTGCTTCGGCCACTTCCACCCGTAAATAGAGCAAGTTCGCTTTTGGACCGAACAAGCGCAACACTAGTTGCATGATTTAACAGCTGCCACGTGCGACCCTCGCAACCGAAGTGGCAACTCTGTTGCTTGGTGGTGGCAACTGTTGCGTACGACCTACTGAAGCGGAAGCTGTCACCATACAGTGCCTGCCTACACCGAAGTGGAGAGGACTGGCTTGCTGAGGTTCTTATCGGCTAATCTACACCATGGTTACTATCTGTGACGCTTCACTCTCCCCGGGCTCTTCTCTCGATGGTGATGGCTTTCTTGGGTTAAGGGACTTTTTTACTTGTAAAACTTGAAACTTTTTTTAGGCAGTTTAAACTTTTCCAATAATAAAAAGATTTGAGTTTTCCTTGAGTTATTGAAGAATATTATAGACAACATTTAAAAAAATGTAATTCTATCATGAGCATAATAATTGCAAGGCCAAAAAACTTGAAACAATACCTCGTAATCATGTTTCTCTTGTGTGAGTACAGTATGCTTCTGTGACTCAAGCAATGCTTGATCAAGATCCAGCTGAACTTTTCTCAACTTGTCCTGAGTAATTATCAATTCCTTATCACACTCTTTTCTTATCACTTCTTCCACATGTTTTTCTGTTTTGACTTCTTCCAGTTCTTTCACGAGGGATGACTCTTTGCTAACAGCGCTGTAACCAAGCAAAAATCAATCATTATCGCTGTGATACTAACATAAAATTGTATTCAAATAAGAAGGGATTTGAAGGGATTTTTTATACCAAAAAGCTAATTGATAATCAATCATCTCTAAGATGCAATAATAAAATATTGTAATACAATAATAAAATAGAATTCTTAAAAAATACAAATCAAAAATAGGGGAAAAAACCATTTTTTTATAGTTTTTATAATGTTTTTAAAAAAGATTGATCCCAATATCACCTCTATCATAATAAGTATATAGTATTTATAAAACAAAACACACACACAAATAATGCAAAAAAAAATGAAAAATATTAATATACAATAACTAAAATCCAAAATTAATCAAAAGTAAAATCTATAAACTATTTAAAATATATACTACTATGTGTGGAGATGGAAACCCCTTCCAACTTCTTATCGGCTAATCTACACCATGGTTACTATCTGTGACGCTTCACTCTCCCCTGGCTGGTTGCCCACGTACTTGGGAGCGGTTCTCATAATATTACGGTAGGAGGAAGAAGGAGAAGATAGAAAAGGTTAAAGGATTTAATGGGAGAAAAGGGAAGTTAAAACTGTCACTTTTCCATAATCAAAGAACAGAAAAGTAGTTGCTCTTGATCCAAATGCTGATATCATTTTTAATTTTCTATATTGTACCGTATTTAAAGCACAGACTTTTTATAAAAATAAATTAAATGTATAGTCATTAAATTAACTTGATCGAGAGTTCATTGTTATGATTTGGTTTATTGAAGGAACGGATAACAATACAAAATTATCTTGAAATAACGAAATTAGATCATTTCTGCATAAGAATAGGTTTTTCAATACTTAGTTATGATGTGTCATAAAGTGGCCTCAAATCACAGTAATTGGAAATAAAAGCAATATACTATTTAAATGCTTTTGTTGTTTTGAAAATGAATAAACTATCAATATTATTACAACGAGTATAAAGACAGATATGTTGCTATAGGATTTTGGAGATATCCCAAAAAACAATAGTTTGTTACACAAAACATGTTATTTAGGATCAACATGGTCATTCGCTTAATTTAAGATAAACAAGCAAATTCTACTTCAGCATTCACGAAGAAATGAAATGAAATAATTCTTTATTAAAGTAGAATTAAAAGTAGAAGCGTATTGCCAAAACGTTGGTCGAAGTGACGGAGGAGGGGGCACCTCTGCGCTTAGCCAATAACAATTGGGCAGTTACCACACCAACTGATACAGTGTTGCAATATCTCCTACTCCCAAACCTCGCCAGTCCCAGTGGCCACTGTAATAGCCCGATAGCTAGTGGTTAGGAGTAATTTTGCTCACTTAATCTTTATTGATTAAGATTAATAATTGTATTCCCCCTTTTTTTAAAATTCGTTTGAATTCGGACAAATTTGCGGATGATTTGATATCAAGGGTTAAGCCTGAAAGTGTTTTTCTTCAGTTTAATTTTGATAATTTCCTTTTAAGCAATTTTTGATTAACTTGTTATTCCTAGTCAGCTGAAGTGTTCATGAATTAATCTGAAGGGTTAAGCCAAATAGTCACTGTTCTGTTTAAATTTTGCTTATTTATTTTGTTTTACATTTAATGTTGATTATTCTTTGGGAGACACAATATATGTGTTAAAATTCAGTTGTCCAATGAATTTCAATGCTAAATTTCAATGAATTTCAATGTTTTTCAATGCTAAATTATTTATTCATTTATTAAGTGCAATGTATTTATTCATTACAATGATATCGCACCTGAGCTTGCTGAGAATGTTCTAGCAAATCATCTAGCGAGCATTTGTTCGATGTAGGCCTATTTCTTGTTCATTAAAAACCAGTTTCATTATTGATTATTCAATGACAAAAGGTTCAACTCGGACACTTAATCTCAATGAAATAGTGACATCACTTTTATTCAAAACAAAAAGGAAGAAGTTAAGCTTTTAAAGTTCATAGAGAAAAATTCCAGACATCAGTAAAACTACCGAAACATTAAAAAAACTTATTCACTTGTTTTCAAAGTGATAGTAAAAGTTAAATCAAATATAAAAAGTCATACATAAATCGCATGATTGATTTTTCCTGCATTCCTTCCTGAGTTAGACAAGAGTATTTCTACTATATCTTTAATTATTGAGAATAATAATCATTGAGACTTGGATTTTTTCGAGCAACTACTTTGTATAGGGCCTACTAACATTCTACAAGAAATTCAGCTTTACCCTAATTTGTTACAACAATGTCTATTTTTTGCATTCATTGCCTGAGCAAAATCAGTTTGCGGCGTGCTACTGCCATAGATTAGGGAGTAAGTAAGGTTCGTCTATGCTACTTCACTGCCATTTTGTTCAGCATTACACACGACGTGGCAACACTGTCGCCGAACTTTGCCGAGACACTCCGACCGTCCCCGAAGACAACACCTCCAAGCCGACTTCCCAATACGTTTCTGCTTTTAATTCCACTATAGGCAGAGCGTTCTCGGAGAGATTTTGATCAAATATAAAATCACGAATGAAATATTATAAGATACTGAACTTTGCATATTATAAAGGGAAAAATAAAATAATTGAAACTAAAATTTATAGATTTATATTCCAAAGAGGGAACAGTCTAATTAAATGAATAACTATCGAGGTATTACTCATTCCTATCCCGTCTCGCCTTTAATAACCAATTTCTACTTCATCTTACCTCTCTAGTTGAGTTTTTAAGGCAGCAATTTCTTTTTCAACATTTGCAAACCGATTCTCTTTCTCATTGTACTTCTGCTGCAAATCTTTGTGCTCACCCTCCAAACTATCGTTGACCTTTTGAAGTTGTTTTATCGTTTTCTTACATTCTTCCAATTCGTCAGCGAGTCTGTCACATTCCTGCTGTAGCATCTAGAATAAACAAACCAATAAAAATGAAAAGATTGTTTTTAAAATTATCTTTCAACTAAAATCGATACTTATATATTGGTAATCATCCGATATAATTAACAGCTACTAGCTGTTATCTGCTCAAATTTATCTATTTATTTTATCTGCTCATTTTTTCAATAAAGTATACATTTTTTAATTTTGACTAATAAAAGATATATGTGCGCTGGGTTTTTGGTCATAATTTTTTTCGAAGTTTATTGTATTGAATATAATTAGGGCTTTGAAATGTTATCTATTGCTGTGAGACAAACATTTTTTCTTCAATTATTTTGTGAAATTATGGGGGTTCAAAGTTGAAATTTTGCGGGTTTTAGGGTCAATTGATCTCTTTCACGGGTTATTTTAAACCCTTGATAATTTTCTATAACTAAAAGACAACTCAAGGAATAAAATAACATATTTCTTCTCCAATCAAACAATTAGTTCTTTTAGATAATTTTTTAAAAATCTAAACAATTTTGGTTTTTCAAAACTTTATTTAAAAAAAAACTATTTCATTGAAATAAAAAATTCTATTCCTCAATGTATCTTTTAATTTTATAAAATTTATTAAGAGTCAAATATCTAGTAGAAGAGATCAATTACCCCCAATAACAGAAAATTTTTAACTTTGAACCAACATCCGGTGGTTCGGAACCCACCTAAAACGGCAGGTCCAACTCATCAATCACCATCATCAAATTCATTACCCATGCACAGATCTCAGATCTATGAAATGTGGGCTTCATCCTCCGGAAAGAAATAAATAAATATTTCACAAAATAATTGAAGAAAAAAATGTTTCCTCATAACAATACATAACATTTTGAAGTTCTAATAGTATCCAATACAAGAAACTTAAAAAGATGTTTGACCGAAATCCCTGCGCACAGCCTAAAGCCGCGTCTCCACCAACCAAACATGTCTGCCGAACATTGTTGGCGAATACAAAAAATGGTCAAACTTTAAACATATGGGTCACCAAACTTGTTCGTGAGTTCAATTGAAATTTCGGTCTGTGAGCGAACAGTGACGACCAACAACACGTTCCCGCCACTACTCCCACCACACCGATCATAATGTTCGAGAAGGCGTCCACACCAAACCAACTCCAAAAAATGTTCAGCGACAGCTGATTCCAGCGAACACTGTTCGCCGAGCATGTTCGGTTGGTGGAGACGCGGCTTTAAACATACATCTTTTATTAAATACTAGCGGTTCACCCGTGCGTTGCAACAGTATTTTAGTTATAATAGTGCTACCTGGCGAATTCCCAAGAGCCTAGCACAAACCGCACCTTCCTAAAATGTTAATTTTTGTTTGGATAAATTGAAATTAAAAAAAAAAATTTTTTTTCACCAATGGATGAAACATAAGCTGAGCTTTAATTCACCAGTCATATGTTTCCTACATGACTGCAATTCTCCGACTACACGAGTCTGCAGACAGCGTAAATAACGCCCCTAAAGGCCCACCATATGATTAAAAACAGTTGATTTTTATGTTCCTTTAAGGATAGATTTCTCCTTTTTGTGTCCTTCAGCGAGGACTTTTGAACTCCCAACCTTCACAGGAACCATCTCGGGACTATTCTACATTATGCCTGAAAATTTCAATACTGTTAAATAACTTAAATCCCGATCGATGCTCTCGGTAATAAAACGTGGTAATAAAACTTAGAAGAAATATATCCAAAATCGCACAATACTTGGTTTTTAAACGTTTATTTTTCTGTTAAAAAAAAGTTAATTTAGTTTTTTATAGCTGAAGACATTGTCTAAATAGTTTTCAATACTGTTTCAATGCTCTCGTTTTTCAGGAGAAGGCCGCGTAAAATGCCTTCAGGGCCGTGACAGACGGACAGAAATTGAGATAAGACTTGTTTCGTCTTCTTTAATGTATAAAACGTAAAAATAACCAAAAAATATATAATTCTGATAAATGAACAGACAAAACTCTAATTTTATGTATATAGATTTGAACAGCTTAAATAGAGTCTAAACAGATTAATAGTATCCAATATATTAAGGAACTTCGAAGAAAATTATGACCAAAACCCTCGCGCACAGCCTTAATGCCTTGTTTCTCATTCATTCAGTAGTTATTGATTCAATAGCGATGCTAAGGCTTGTTTCACACATTCGGGTAATCGCTGCTGTTGTTTTTTCTTCTTTTTTCCAGAGGATGAAGCCCACGTAGGTCTGAGACCAATAAATGAAATGAGTCTTTTTTTACTGACCAATCCAATCGGTCACCCTTACAAAGATGGTCCAGGAGTAGCTTATCTCTGATTGAATCTGCTACGGCACTCGGCTATCACTTCCCATTTACCAGCTGTAGGGTTATTGCATCACCCGATTTTTTTTCACATTTACCCGATTTTTGAAATCATATACAAGGCAATAATTGTGCCGGATAAACGACACCGGTTACCTGAATGAAACCCGGGTATGAGTGAAACAAGCCTTAGGGCCGCTTTTATATCAATAGCTACTGAATGATTTACTGAACAAATGAGAAACCGGGCATTAGTGAATTTTTTTTTTTAGGATGAAGCCCACATAGGTCTTAGACCGGTGCGTGGGTAATGAATTGGATGATGGTGATTGATGAGTTTGGACCTACAGTTTTAGGTGGGTTCCGAACCACCGGGAAGTGATTTTACAGCAGAGAACAGTGTCTTTTTTGCTGGCCAATCTAATCGGTCACCGTTACAAACAGAAGAATCTAGGTAGCAGTGGTACTGTGCATACGTTGTCTGAACAGGCTCTGCGAATTTTGAAGCATAGAATTTTAATTCGAACGGATAAGTAGTATTTTCGTTTATTATTATTAGTATTTATAATATCTTAATAATTTACATCATTAACTTGTCTAATATAAGTTAAAGTATTTAAATAAAAAGTCAAATTCTATTTTCGAGGTTAGGTGTACCGATATTGATAAATTTTCTTGTAATTAAATAGTCTCAAGTTGACAATTGTAATAAATTAAGTAATATTTCATTAAACATTTAACTAAAATCAATTGAAAACAATTTTTAGCTAGGAAAATGAGTCCAAACAAGGCATCTAAATCTAATTGTTCAACTAAAACTCAAGTAGCTACGCGATCTCAGCAATTATTAACGAAAAAATCTCCAACAGCTCTTAAAGCTACTGTAGATGTAGAAGAAAAGGTTGCTAAACTATTGAGTGATCACACCAAATTGAAAACAAAATTAGAAACATCACTAAAAAATTCTGAGGAAGAACGAATAGGGTTAGTGGATCACATAAAATCTCTGGAAGTTATTGTAAAATTGCAGCAGGAAGACCATAAAACTGAAATACTAAATCTCACGAGTCAATGTAGGTCTATGTCAGAGGAAATCGAAATATTAAAATCAAAAATAAACTTGGCTAATGTAAGATCTGAACCTCTGATCAATACAAAAAAAGTAGAACCTAAATCAAATGGGGAAAAATAAATAGAAATGGTCAAACAAAAACGTATAGTCAGGTTTTGCAAACAGCAACCAAAACTAAAGTAAGGGCAAATAACGATAGGAAAGGTAGAGTACTGCTCTTGACATCCAGTCATGGACGAGACTGTAGTGACCTACTAAATAAAAGATTAAAAAATAAGTATGAAGTTCAGAGCTTTTTCAAACCAAGTGCCCCTATAAACGCTATCGTAGAGTCAGCACAGGAACAAACTAAAGATTTTGGTAAAAACGATTTTCTAATAGTACTGGGTGGCTCAAACAATATAAATGAACCTAATCTAAAACATCTTCCTGAAATAAATGAAAAAATTAAAGAGATTGTGCCACTCAGCCAAAAAACTAATGTAATAATAAGTACAATTCCGTATAGGTTTGATAGGCCAGAGCTAAATGAAGCCATTAAGTCAACAAATAAATCAATTCATAATACAATCAACAGCCTAAAAAATAAGAATTCTAAGCAGTTGGGGATTTGTTTTCTAAATGAAAGGCTGAAAAAACAAAACTTCACTAATCATGGTCTACATCTAAATCAATCTGGCAAAGTAATATTTTGTAATAGGCTGGCAGAGCTGATTGAAAGTCGTTTGCAATCTACTGTCAATAATTCTCCTAAACAATCATCTAACGAACCTTTTTTAGTAAAGTGGCTCAAAACCGGGAAGGGAAACTAGTTTCAGATGATAAATTCATATCTTCAATTGTATTAAAAGACGTTAATCGATCAAAAAATCAGGATAGCATTAGTGGAAGGAACTCTTGTAGCAATCTGATAGGCTCTCAAGATTCTAAGAGATTAAGTAAATCTACTTCAATATGCAAAAGCAACGATAAAGTAATAAGGGATGATAGGGAAGTACCGGTACTCACTGTGTTCCATCAGAATATTCAATACATTCGTAACAAAATAGATAGAATCGAAGTATTTTTTAAAGAAGAGGCTCCTGATATAGCTATTTTCACAGAGCATGGTTTAAAAGAAGATGAATTGTCACAACTTAATATTCCAAACTATTCATTGAAAACGTCGTATTGCAGGACATCTCATCGAAGTGGGGGAGTAGCTATCTTCACTAAAAATGCTAAGAATATGCAAACATTTAATCTAGAATATGTAGAGAAATTTGCTGTGGAAATGGATTTAGAAGTTACTGGTTTGAGAGTAAAAATCGACAATAATTTCGAAGTAGCTGTGTTAGGTATTTACAGGTCACCAAATGGGGAATGGAACAATTTTTGTGAACTATTCAATAGGCTTTTAGAGATTACTACTACTCGTTTTACAAACGTTATTGTAGCGGGAGATTTCAATACAGACTTTGCAACACAGAATAAAATGACAGAAGATTTAAAGGATATTATATGCATGAATAACTTGGAAATGAAATTAGTTTGAAATGACTGACAATTGAATAAACTGACAAATATACATAAACAGAATTTATTAATTTCGAATTCCTTTAATTGCTATTACTTTATACTGAAGACTTCCGCAATGGCGGATATTGACAACAGCATTGAACAGCTGATGGGAATCGATGATTGCCATTGCGGAAGTCTTCAGTATAAAGTAATAGCAATTAAAGGAATTCGAAATTAATAAATTCTGTTTATGTATATTTGTCAGTTTATTCAATTGTCAGTCATTTCAAACTAACTTGTGAGATACGAGCCGATATGGCCAAGTTGAAAATGAATGCTGCTGTGCAGAAAGGTCTCCATGGTCTAGTGGTTAAGGGCGCTCAACCGGCAATTGAGAGGTCCGTGGTTCGATTCCCGGTGGTGACTGATATTTTTGTACAGTAGCATTCATCGATTCCCATCAGCTGTTCAATGCTGTTGTCAATATCCGCCATTGCGGAAGTCTTCAGTATAAAGTAATAGCAATTAAAGGAATTCGAAATTAATAAATTCTGTTTTGGAAATGAAAGTTCATGAATATACCAGAGTCACAAGAACATCACAAACAATAATTGATAACATCCTTACTAATATAGATTACTCTAAAACAAGATTAGGCGGCTCAGAACTATCTGATCATGACTATCAAATCTTAGAGGTGGGGTTGCAAGGTCATAAATCAATTAAAAAGATTAGAGTAATGAAAGAAATTCAACAATGTGAACAGGGGAATATCGATTGTTTGAAGCAGAATCTGCTACAAGAAAACTGGAGTAGGGTTTACAATAACAATAGTTTAAATGACAAATATGATAGTTTCATTAATATTTTAAGGTTTCATATTACTATGAGTTGTCCAGTTAAAAAAGTCCCTGTAAAGAACAAATTAGACAAGATTGAAGAGTGGATAACTGATGATATCCTTGCAGAAAGAAATAGGGTTAAAGATGCATATGATGAATTCAAACTATGTAGAAATATGTTAAGTGAAGATAATTACAAAGCTCTAAAGAATAATTATACAAGAGAAGTGAAAAGAGCGAAATGTAAGAAAACAGCTGAAATTTTGAATAATAGTGTGTACTATAACACAGCAGTGTGGGATGTAATAAACAAAAATAGGCAAGTAGCTCATGTAGATGCTTATACTAGTGTCCCCAGAATAATTAACGAAAATAACAAATATATTGATGATAGTGTAGACATTTGTAATTTCTTTAACAGATATTATCAACTGGTTGCTAAGGATCTTCAAAAATCTCTCAATACAGGTATTAGTGATGCAAACATGAGGAATACTGAGGGGATTCAGAACGAATTAAAATTCCACCCAGTATGCCAAGACGAGTTGTCAAATATCATTGATAGTTTAAATAATAAAAAAACTGTAGGAATGGATGGGGTATCCAGTAAAATTCTGAAAGAATGTAAAGATCAATTGTTAGACCCTTTGATTCATCTGATCAATCATTCATTAGAACAAGGTGTTTTTCCAGATAACTTAAAAGAGGGGAAGATCTTGCCAATCTTCAAAAGTGGTGATAGAGAAAAGGTAGAAAACTATAGGCCCATTAGTATTTTAAATGTAATAAGTAAAATTTTTGAAAGAGTAGTTCTAAATAGGTTACTTCTGCACCTTCAAAAAGCTAACTTTATCTGTGATGAACAACATGGCTTCCAGAAAGGGAGATCAACAAAAACAGCCATAGTTTCTCTAGTTGAAAAACTAATAGATATAATAGATTCAGGTGATAAAGCTACTGCAATCTTCTTAGATCTGTCAAAGGCATTTGACTGTGTTAATCATAGAACTTTATTGGAAATACTGCAAAATGTAGGTGTAAATGGGGGTGAACTGAAATGGTTTGAATCATATCTTATTGGGAGAAAACAATGTGTAGAACTAACTACAGTAGTTGGTAATAGTATAGTAAAGAATAAATCTAATAAATTAGAGGTGCAAGCTGGAGTGCCTCAGGGGTCAATACTAGGTCCATTGCTTTTTTTGTTATATGTCAACCGTTTACCTAAAGAATTAATTAGTGGTAGAGCCCTCTTATTTGCTGATGATACATCACTCATTTTCAGCAATTCCATTCTAGATAATTTAGAAATAAGTGCCCATATAGGTGTGCAGTCCATTGTCCAATTTTTAAACCAGTTGAAATTAACTATAAATAGTAAAAAATGCCAATACCTTCAATTCAAAAACAAACATAATTTAAATGAAGATAGGGTTATAAACGTGTTTGTAAACGATAATCAATTAGACCAGGAAGAAAAAATTGCATTTCTAGGAGTTACGTTGGATAGACGATTGACCTGGACTCCATACATTGAGAAAATATGTAGTAAAATTTCATCTGGGGTATTTGTCCTGCGACAGCTCGCTAGATTGAATGACAAAAAGTTACTTTTTACAGCTTACCATGGGCTCTTACTGTCACATATTAGGTATGCTATCTTAGTATGGGGTAATTCATCAAAACAAAATCTTGATAGGGTGTTTAAGATCCAAAAGAAAGCGGTTAGGTGTATAGAAAGAGTAAATAGATTAGATTCATGTAGGCCGTTGTTCAAGAGACTTGGTCTCCTAACTGTACCCTGCTTATATGTGTATGAAGCTACTTTATATGTAAAAACGAATGATATTAACCAAAATCTTGATGTACATGATTATAATACAAGAAGCCGAGGAGATTATCACTTGGTGAGTCACAATAGTAGCCTATTCAAACAAAAACCTAGTTATATTGGTAGGAAATTCTACAACAAGCTACCGCAGTTTTTGAAGAGTCTTGAAAATATAGAAATATTTAAAAATCAATTGAAGAAATATTTAGTTGACAAAGCTTTTTATAGTGTACAAGAGTTCCTTTCACATGAAAATTAAGCCTCACCTCAACTAATTGAAGTAATTATGGTATCTAGTGTATAATATTGTTGATCTGACTTGTCTTATACTCCTTAACTGGAGTCTCCAAGACGTAATCTACAAAAAAAAAAAAAAAAAAAAAAAAAAAAAACAGGACCCACGAGAACGCAGCTTTTCTCTATTTGATTGAACAGATACCTGCTACGGCTCGCGGCTATCACTTCCCTATAATATAGAGATAGAATAAAATAAAACCTTACCTGAGCATTTTTGGCCACAGCTGATAGTTGACTCAATTTTGTCCTTTCAGCATCCACTTTTTGCTTCTCAGCATCCAGCAGTTGATTGAGATCATTGATCTTCTTCTTCATTTTGACAGCAACGCCTTTCAACTCTTTATTCTTCTCTTGTAACTGGACAATTTCTTCTTCTTTTGCCTTAAAATCATCAGCCATCTGTTTTTCACTTTCCTTTCCATCAGTTTTCCACCCATTTTCGTTCAATTCTACCAACTTTACTTCCAACGACTTCCGCGCCTCCACTAGATCGGCACCAGTCACTTTAGCATAACTATCACACAAACCTTCAAAAAACTTGGAATTTTCTATAATTTGCCCTAAAATCTTCACCCTTAACTCAATAGATTCCGTTTCAAATCCAGAAACCCTTTCATTCAAAACCCTTCCCAACATTTTCACCTCTTCTGATTCACTCAAAATATTTTCCAATTGTTTTTTCACAAGTTCAACCTCTCCATCTAACCCATTCAACTTATTATTCTTCTCTTTGATAGTTTCATTCAAACTACTAATTATCTCATTCAAATATTTCAACAAAATCGACGAATCAAATTTGATCGACTTGTTTCTGAATTCATTACTCACTGTATCCGAGAGTACTTCAACATTATTCCCAATCATATTTTCAATTTCTTTCAGTAGATTATCGTGTACTTCTTCCAGCTCAAGAACTCCCTTCAATTCCTCGTTTTCGTTGAATATGAAATTCAGTTTTTCTTCCATACTTAAATAACGGTCGTTTAAATCTTGTAGTTTATGTAGATTTTCTTCATCTTCAAGCCGTAGTTTCTCAACCTGGGATTCTAGATCCCGTTTTTCCAACTGACATTTATGTAACAAACTTGATGCGCTGTCTCTTTCCTGTTGAACGACTATCAATAAACTATTCAACTTTCCCGTTTCACATTTTAAATCATCAATTATCTCTTCCGTTTTCTTTTTATCCTCCAAAGACATCCTCAATTTTTCTTTACACTCTTTCAAACTACTCCTCATCTTTTCATCTTCTTCCAATTTCTTCCTTTGTTCATCCTCTTTTTGATTCACACACAATTTCGTTGCCTCAAAATCTTTTTCCAAACCACAAATTTTATCCAATAATTCTTTCTCTCTACTTTCTAACTCCCCTTTCTCACTTTCTAACACTTCTTTTTCTTTTTTTAACACCTCTTTCTCATTCCCAATCACCTCAAAACGTTTTTCTAATTCACTTTGAACCTCTCCTTTACCTATAACAACTTTACAAACAGTTTTAAATAAATTATCTAGTTCTACAATGTCCACCTCAAAATTTTCACTAGTTGCCTCATCGATATATTTCCTAATATCCTCCAATCCAGACCCCGTACGGCTGTCTACTGAGCTCAAAACCATTTTAAAGAAATTTAAACATACTCGATTAGTATCCGATATCAATTTACTCCTCTTCTGTAACACATTTTCAATATCCGAAGATTTTTTATTCGAATCGCTATTCATCATTTCAATCTCACAACTAAGTTCTTTTATTTTCAAATTATTCTCCAACATTTTTTCAATTTTGTTTTTCTCTTCTTCTATAACTATTAACCGATTATTTAGCTCCCTATTTTCTTTCTGTAATACTTCCAATTTATTCACATACTTATTCAACTTGTCAGATAATTTCTCCGACTTTTCAACATGCATCACCAGTTCAGACTCGTAGTGATTTTTCAGTTGTTGTTGAATACGTTCAATATTCCAAGATTCTCTAGATTTGTGGTTTTCTAAAGTTTTCCGGTGATTTTCCAACTGGATTTCCTTTTCTTGTTTCAATTCATCAATTTCGTCCCTCAATTTATCATACTCTAAAAATTGTTTCTTGTACATTTCTTCTCGTTTCTTGAGTTCCTCAATTTTTTGTTCCAACAATTTTTCCGATTTCTTAAGACTAGAACATTCTGATTGTAGCTCATTTACAATTTTCTCTTTATTTTGATTCTGTTCATCTATTCTTTGTTTCAACAACTTCATTTCGTTTTCAAACTCGAAACACTTTGTTTCAAGGCTCTTTACAACTTCATCTTTATTTTTCAATTCTTGTTTCAATACATCAATTTTATCTTCAAATACTTTACAATTACCCTTCAATTCATTCACAATCCTCTCTTTCTCTTGCTTTTGATCCTCAATCTTCTGTCTCAAATTGTGTTCCACTTTTTGGAGACTATCACATTCTAATTGAAGCTCTACAACTTTATCTTTATTCAAAACTTGCTCGTTTATATCTTTCCTCAATTTTTCCAACTCGTTTTCCAAAGTTTTACAATGTGCTTTCAAATTATCTACAATCTCATCTTTCTCTTTATTATGTTCCTCAAATTTTTGGCTCAAATTCTCTTCAACTTTTTTGAAACCCTCACTTTGTGCCTGAAGTTCGTGTATGATTTCATCCTTGGCTCTTATATCGAAACTCAACTTTTCTAGATCTTTCTCATACTTAATGCACTCATCTTTGACAGCAATTACAGCTTTTTCCTTATCCATATCCTGTAGCTGAATTTTTCTCGCAAGATCAGCATTTTCTTCCATCATTGTTTCAAGTTGTCTTTTGATGTCAGCATTTTCAATCGACAGTGCCAACTTTTCTGAATTTTCTCTAGAATTTTCCTCGAGTTTTTCCTCCAAACTACGTACACAATTTTCAAGTTCAACCACTCTACTATCGACGACAATTTTCTCACTTTTCATCTTATTTAAACCACTTTCCCCTTCTTCCAATTTTCTTCTCGTACTTTCAAGTCTACCAACCAATTCATCGTTGGTTGCTTTCAAATCAACAATTTCGTTTATCGACTTCAAATGTTCTGTCGAAAGACTGTTAAAACTGCTTTCAAATTTTTCCTTCTCGAACCTCAACACTCCATTTTCTTCGGATAATTTCTCAGAATTCTCAATCAACTGTGTTGTTTCAATTCTCACCTCATCCAATTTCTTCAATAACGCATCTCTAGAATTTCTCACTTCACTTAGTTCTTCCATCATCTTTTCTTTATCATTTTTAAGAGAAACAATCTCACTGGAAACTCCATCTTTTTTCTTTATCAGATCCTCGATAACTCTCTCCAACTTTTCCACTTTATTTTTCAACTCCTCGTTACCTCCCTTCAAACTTCTATTTTCTTCCTCCAAATCTCCAAAACTCTTAGACTGGCTGGAATTTGTTAAAATTGCAATCCAATCTTCCACAGACGTTATGCTTTCGTTGGGGAAAGCTGTTTGAAGATACCTTGTCCACTCGATTTTTTGTTGAAAAATTTCTTTAAAATCTTTCTCAATTTCCTCCTTTTCCTCCATAACGCGCTTACATATCAGTCTCATTTGTCCTGAACTTTCCGTTAATTTATTTAAATCTTCGTTTAGATTGTTGTTCAGCAATTCCGCGTTCTTTCTTTTGTCTGGAATTAAAAGAATATATAAATTAATCTGCATATTCATTCGAAAAACACAATTTATTATTGTTGATATTGCTGCAGTGAAATACTCGCAGGAGTTTCTGTACTTGACAGACAATATCGACACTGATACACGAAACATTTGATACACAATTGCAATTGATGGTTTCTAGTATCGATATTGTAAGTATCGAAACTCCTGTGACTCACTGGATTGGATATCGAACTGCATCTTGTTGATATGTAAAGGAGTTTGAAAAGAACTCCCCAGTTTTAGTGCATCATAAAATCTGTATGGGGACATTTATTACAACATGTTAGCAGAGTATATCTTCCGCCAATTGAAAGATATTGAGGCGATAAAAGGGCTTGTGTTTTTCCAACAAGATGGCGCCTCCATCATTACAGTAACCATACACGTGCTGATATGTTGGTGAATAAGTCAGAATTTATGTTAGAAAATGTTTCAATAAAATCGTACAAGTGTGACAGCACTTAATTAAACAAACTTTGCAATAATGCAAAACAATGCTTTATTAGTGGAGTTAAGACTGTCTAATCTCATCTACCATTCATCCTATATATCAACTCTAGATATATATCACTATATATCAAATAAGGTTAATCAACCTTATTTAATAAAGATCTTCAGATTTCAACTTTATCTGTATAACGATAATGTAGTCTAAATTTCAGTAATTCAATTTAAAAAATTCAGAAATATCTTGGAAGTATTAAATAGAACCGATCAAAGTGCTTCATCATTTAAATTGAACTTGATAATTGTGTTTTCAAGAAGATTCAAGATACATTTCAATCAAAACATAAACATAACCTGTGCTTACAAATATTTGGACTCTAGTAAAAAATTTAGTAATAGAGACAGTTTTGGGCTAAAAGCATGTTGTTTCTTTACAATAAGTTGTATTTTGACTGTATCAATAAATAAAGATCTTCTGTTTGTTGATAGACTTCGACGTGTAATTTATGTGGTACATGAGCGAATTTTGAGATGATCTCTATTTGAAGCTCATCTTTGCTGATCGGACACATTATGTCTCCTGGTCACACCATGGACAAAATACTTATGTTGCAATGACCATTTGCATATTAATTTAATAATCTTGACCACACTATTTCGTAATCAACCTTTTATTTCTCCAACTTACCGTACTCGATAGACAGCTGGTTTTCGATTTTCTTAATTCTTGCATTACATACTTTGTGCTCTTCTTCTAAGGATGACATCTTTTTTTGGCAAGTATCATATTCCAACTGTAAATCTAATAGATTCTTTTTCATTTGTATTGAATGGGAGGTATCTGCTGATGCCTGTAAATAAAATATGAAATTAAGATGTAAATAAATTATAAAATAAACAAATTTTACTGCTGATAGATACAGTCAAACTCCTATATATAACAAACATTCAAAAACGACTTCTCGTTAACGAATACCTCTCTAGAACGAATTTTTTGCCTGAATAATCGATTTCTTTCTACAGATATAACCCTAATAACCTAGGGCTGCCAAATAACGAAATATTCTACGTATTAATTTTAATGGTATCCCTTAACATTGCATTCTTGGCTAGATGACATCTCAAACCTCTCAAGAACTAATTTTTTGCTTGGATAAACGATCTCGTTACACAGGAGCTTAATGATTTATGCTAATGTTCCTTTAGTTCCTTTCCAGCTACTGTTTCAAGACCTAACAGCTTTACACATTTTTTACATTCACTTAATGATAACAAAGTATGATAACATCCAGTACTCAATGGAAATCACTATCGCAAAATCAAACACAAGCTGTGGAATGGTGGTATTCACGCTGTTCCTATATCTGTCATACACTATTTCACAGCATGTGTTTAATTTTAAAGGAGTTTATCATCGAGTATTGGATGCTCCACTGTGTAAGCACCCTTATGAGTATGTTGATCCATCAACCAATGGGCTTCTCACCCTGGCCGCTACTATCTAATACATAAACGTATTGATGCTGTCCTCTGTCGACAAAACTCTAGCGCTAAACTTGTAAAAAATGAACTAGGTGCATTATGGTAAGACGAAGAAAATAGAGAAGGAGAAAAAGAGACAAAGAAGAAGGAGAAAAGGGATAGAGAAGAAAGAGAAAAGAAAGGGGGAGGAGGAGGAGGAGATGAAAGGGAAAAGGAAGAAGGAGGAGAAGAAAGGGAAAAGGAAGAAGGAGGAGAAGAAAGAGAAGACGGAGAACAAGAGTAGAGTGAGAAATTGAAGGAGATAATGAAGGGGAAGATGAACAAGAAAAAATAAATTAGTTGAGATTTATAATGGTGTAACAACCGTAACTAGTATCTCACGGTTTTCAATAAATGTGGTTGGGACAACTTCAAGTCTTATTATTCATTATTAAATTAGATGTGTAATAAAATTGTGATACGTTCTAAAAAAAACACAGATTATATTGAATCGGGCAACCTGCTAGTAGCTTATAAACACTCACATATATAAAATATATAGAAGTGAAGTGTACCTTTCTAGAAGTAAAGAGTATAAATCTATATATATATATATATATATAAAAATGAATGTCTGTCTGTATGTATGTATGTATGTATGTTCCCTATAGACTTCAAAACTACTTGACAGATCGGCATGAAACTTTGGGAATATGTTGTGTGAATATTGAGGACGGTTTCTGACCATAAATTTTAATAGAAGAGCTAATAATTACTATTAGTTAATCCATTTTATAGACCTAACCTACTGAACTTGCCGGCCAAACAGCTTAAAGGAACAGCTGATAGAAGTCAACAGTTTTTAATCATATGGCAGGCCCCTTAGCGGCGTTATTTACGCTGTCTTTGAACAGCAAAAGACTTTGCACTTTGCATGTAGGATACCGTGAAGTCGGAGCCTTGCAATATGTAGGAAACATACGACTGGGTATGATGAAATGTAATTATGCCAGGTTGATGACATCTGTTAACCAATGCAGCTAGAAATTTGAAATGCAGGCTCAGCGGGAGGTGGCGAATAATAAAATAAAAAACTAGCTTCTACCCTTATAGTCGTAGGAGGTTTAAATTTGAAATGCTTCTTCATTCAGAGGTGGTGATTAAGAAAACAACGAAGCTTCTATGATCAGCTGGAAGAGCCCTAGGACTAACTTCTTTCCTAATTTGAAATGTAACCTCAGCGGGAGGTGGCGAATAACAAAATCAAGGAGAATTTTTATGAGAAAGCAGCAACGCGCGTCGAGCCAGCTAGTAATAAAATAAAGAGATAAATATGAAAATACATAATATAGAAGTAAAATTCCGGCAAATAAGAACGGGTGATACATGATTGATTGAACTACTGCCTTTATTTAGGGCGGAGTTAGAATTCAAGGTCCTCTCATACCACCCGACCCTAAAACATGGGTAAACTGTAAACTTTATTCTGTAAACTATATTTGTAAAAGAAAGAACTCTTGCTGAAAATTAATCTTCAAATTACCTCAAACGTACTTCTGATCTTCAACACATACAATAAATAGGATTGTATAAAATTTGAAACTTTCATTCGAATCTTTACGTCCTATAAAGAATTGAATGGAAAGTTAGAATTTGAAAATTTAAAACTTCTGTTCTAAAGGTATTTTAAGCATAGATTGATGCAACAAATACAAATAAGTTACTAACGTTTATGAGATAAATTGAAAGCAAGATATCAATTCGACGATTTCTTTGATAATTTTATTAAATAAAATGGATGAAACTGCAATGAAAAATTTACATATTTAATATTTTTTAAATGTATTTTAGAAGGAATACACTTTTTGATGTTTTTTTTAATTATTTTTTGATGTTTCATCACATCATTTTTCTGGGAATACTCCCATTTGATAGGTGATTTGTCAAACTAGCTCGACCTTGTAAACAAACAAGAATTTCAAAAGTAAAAGTAAAAAGTATCAGTAAATACAAATAGGTTATAAACAATGTCAAGTCCTTAAGATAGAACAAATGTGAGCACCATCACTCTGTTCAGATTTCAGCGTTCATTGAAGTCTGCCACGGAATAGTATGCTTTATCAATTAGTATTTTTTTTTTTTATATAGATTTCTTGAATAGCTTCAGATTGTCAATTTTTCTAATAGTCTCAGGTAATTTATCATACAATCTTATTCCTGAATAAGAAGGGTTTTTCTCATACGTCGCATATTTATGAATGGGGTACAACAGCAAATGCTGATTACGTGTGGAGTAATTATGCCTCTCTGTACAAAATTGAAATTTATGATTATTACTCTTTATGTTCTATGTTTATTCAGTTTTAAATTATATTCTAAAAAAAAGTATACTAATATTTTTTCTGTTTTAGATCAGGCAATAAATTAGATATTAAGAAACTCCAGTTAGAGAAGTAGAGAAGCAAAAATAATAGAAATATTTAATAATAATTTAGCGATATAATATAAGACAATTTAGAACCCAAGTTATTATATTGTACAATATAAGTATTTTATTGCAATATAATAAATGCCTTTATTTATACATGAAAATGAGACAATAAATTCCAATGTAAAAAGAGGCTATTAATGTGCAAGAATGTTGAGATATAATGGAAGAACATTCTATTTTTTCCATTTTCATTAGGTGGATGAGAGAATATAGCTGGAAATCAATGAAAATTGAAAAGCATTGGAGTGGACGAGCTTTTTTCTGAATATGAAGCTGAGGTCTGAGACTATATCGATAATGATTTGGATGATGATGATGGACGAGTTGGACTAAACGTTTTAGATGGGTTCCAAACCACTTACCTTATCTCTTATTGATTTTAACTCTTCTTTGAATTTAGCTTCCTGGTTAGACAACTCTTCAAGTGCTTCTGTAAATGTTGATAAAAATGATCAAATCGTTTACTCAATTGTCAATAATTAATTACTTTACTTCGATATAGGTCTAGGAGTTGGTATTATGGTGAAATATTACACTAAAATCCCAGGTTTAGCCTGGAATGAAACCCGGGATCAGCAAGAAAGTAGTATAACTTAAACAGCGAATAGGAGAACAAAGCGATATTTTTGCTTTTGAAGAGTAAGGTTTATTAAACACAGGTCATTTTGTAGTATAATTACTACAAAAGTTATTAATAAAAAAATTACCAATTATCTAGTACCGTACTTCAACCAACAAATTAAATTAACAGCTTCTTTTAAGAACCTTTTACATTCAACTCAATCTACAAAAAATAATTTAAAAATTTAAATCAAGCAGCTTTTTCATCCATTGAGCGATCCTCTTACATACACTAATCATTAATAACTCTTACATAGCTCACTAAAGTTTTGAAACTTGATTTGGTTGATTTAAACTGCAATTTCCTTGGAAAAGAATGAAAATATTCAAATTCATAGCCTCAAATTTAAAATTAACGGATAGTCCAATAGCACAGTGTAGTAAATGATAACTAAACTCAAATGAATATGTAGGATATAATAATAAAAATGCAGTACCTACTAAGTTGTCTAGAGACATAAGAAAAATGAGGGTTTATTTTTCAACTCCTATCTTATATTTTAGAATTTTTTTAAATTTATAAATAAAAAATAAATGATATATAATTGAAGAAGATGTAATTGAAATTATACATAATAATTAAATTTAATTTACCATCTTTCGCTTTTTTCGCCTTCTGAGCAATATTTAACAAATTTTTACATTTTGCCACTAATTCCTCATGGCTTAGGGACTCCAGGCCTCCCTTCTTTTGGCCTGCTTGTTGTTCCTAGAAAAAAAATAAAACACTCAAATAATGATGATAATAACAAGTTTCAACTCATTAGATTTTGAAGTAGGTTAGTCTGCCGGCAAGAAAGATTGAATTTCTCTGGTGAGATTGTCACAAAATAAGATATCTGAGAAAAAATCTTCCGAAAAAGCTGGCCTATAGATGTTTCAGGAATTTGATGAGATTTCTAGAATATTTATAAAAATATATCGCACTCCCTGCTATCAGTAACATAACCTATAAATTTGACGACAAGCTTGGTACTTATGTAGTTTACTTACATCGTATAATTGGAGTTCGTGATCAATCATTCGTTTCACTACAATATTTAGAAGAGAAGAGATAAGGTGAGCATTTTTGTTGCAATTTGTAAATTTAACAGATTGACTGACAAGGCTGTTGGCGTAGGTGACATGTCCTTCCAAATTATCCTTCAGTATCGGTTTGTGTATCTTATTGTCATGGGTTAGTAAACTGAAAACCCTTGACATCATAATAAATCATTCAAATTACAAAACAATTAGCAACTCAATGCTCAAAACTCAATATCTGTGAAAAAATAAAGTGGGAGTACGTGCTCACTTATATTTAATTTAAAATCATGTGTTTTATCTAGACTATTATTGTAAACAAAAATGAACTATAGCGTGTAAATTCTAACCTCTGAAGACTGATATTCTTGATTCACTTACCTCAGTAGACATTTCAAGTATCTGTTATCTTGTGTCTTCTTGTTCACAATCCATAAGATTTGAAAACTGATAGAGTTTGCGCACTCATTTTAAATTAGTTCGAGTTGATTGAAACGATGAGAGTTCAGAAGACTGAAACATTTCAAAAGTATCATTTTTTGAATAATTACTTTGAAGTCTTCCAATATCTGACTTTAAAGTAAAAAACTTATCTCACTTTATAGACTTAGCCACAGACAAACCTTAATCTGTGACTTAGCTTTTCAAGTGAATTGAATTGAATTGAAAGTTTTTGCTATTTTGATTAGGTTAGAATTAGGTATGCGCAAATTGACAGAGACGCGACAGAAAATGTGTCAGCTGATCTCATAACTGCTTCTGATCATCTGTAGCATTGGTCTATTGTAAATTTCGAAACGATTTATATTTTTTTGTTACCAAAATATTGTATTTTCTGTCATATTGCATTTAATTCCCTTAAATTTTTATCTCTTCTGATTTGACTATGCATGTGACGTATTGGTATTGCATTGGCCTCTTTATAAATCTAGAATCAAAATTGAGCTATGTGAAATATTTTCAATTTTTTATGCACGAAAAATCTAATCAAATTTCAAGTTTACTTTGGAATTTGTTTTGTCCTTGAATGTTTTTAAAACACTGTGCATACGTGACAACGTAGTGGCATCACTGATATATCGACATGTACAAGTGCGCAAGGGTCCGATGCAGTCGCGTCCCGTAACCCGTAACGTAGAGTGGAATGTCCATTTGGTGTCGAACTTTTTACATTTGCGGCGATTCTAAGTGAGCTAGTGAACAATTTTAGGACTTTGACGACTACGTATTGTTCAAATAGTGTGTTGGAATGAGCGAAATTAAACATCGCTACCGTATATTAGAAGCAATTGATCAGTTGCGTCGCAGAAAAGCCCGACCCGATGTGAATAGAATATGCAGTTTCATGTTTAGAAGATTCTCCGTCAGTTGTGGAGAAACAAAATCCGATCTGCAAAAACTAATCGAAGCCGAAATAGTTATAAAAGTTGACTACAAAGGAAACACTAGTTACAGAAACGCCGCAAAATGGGCTATGCTACCAAATTACAAAAATAAACAAGTGATAGATTCTTGGAATACAAGTAGCATATTAAGCAGTGCGGTAGCGGAACTTATTGTTTTGGAACCAGATTATTTAGACATTGGGGTTCCCGCACCCGAATTAGAGAGACATTTGCTTGGGAAAGATAATAGAAGGTTCAATAGGAAAAATTTGGACACTATTTTAAAAAGAGAACTCGATAACGGAACTTTGGTGAAGTTAGAAAACGGCAATTACTTCCTTGGGGATCACACTACCAGCAATAGTAGACCAGGAAACTCTTCAAAGTCATCTAGCAAATCTTCACTTAGTCCTAAGCAGAATAAATTGAAGAAATCTATCAATAAACCTTCAGAGATTAGCGCATCTGGTACGGAGCCAATCATGGAAAAGCAAAAATTTGAAGAAATGAAGGAAGAGCCTAAAGTTAAAGGAGAAGAAAATAGCAACAGCTCTACTTCTACTACAAACAATACCGAAAATGGAACCAATGTAGGTTTCAGAGTCGGTGGAAGGCAAAAGGTAACTAAAAAAACGTAATTTTCATACACGCAACAACAGAAATAGGTTATGAAGGATAGCTCGATAAATTAGCCGTCAAGATATTTTCGATTAGAAAGCACGAGCCATAAAATATGACATTCTAAGCCTGAAACTATTTAGTATTGTTAATTTCTATGTGTTTACATAGTATTTCAGCATTGCAATGTATGTAAAGAGGATGAATAATATTTTTCTCCTCCGATATTGAGCACTATGGATCACGTGAGTTTTTGGGACAGATTCAAAATTAGTATAAGACTGAGAAGTCTTATTTTTTATTTAGTTCATTGTTGTGGGATTATCTTGGAAACAAATATTCTTTGTTTTTCAATTTATAGTTGCACTATATTGTACTACTTTAAAAAAATTAAATTTACTCCATTAAATTGCGTCATTTTTTTAATTTTGACGCCATTCAATGTTTTTCTGTTCTATTCTATCGAATAAAACATTTCATTACACGCTATCTAATCGAAAATTTCATTGATGTTCTTGTGATTTGATCATTTATACAAGTTATAGCTAAGAATACCTCAAGATAGACCCAACCTTGTAGCATCGCACAACTCAAGCTATGTAAAACGCTCTATACTCTCATTAATGAAAAAACGTGTATAGTGTTACAAACCTATTTTCCTGCGTAAAAATCATGCAATTCAGTTCCTAGCTTATAAATAACTTGTGCGTTGAATAAGATCGAATAGGCGCATTAACCATCAATTGAAAAGAATGCGTTGCTTAGCCTATTGCTGAACTAAGTTGGTGTATGTGTATTCATCTGCTTATCAGAAAGTTGTCTCACGGTGCTTGCACAGTGGAGCATCCAATAATGGAGGATAATCACCATCGCCAAATCAAACACATTCTGTTTTATGGTGATATTCACGCTGTTCCAAACCGACATGCACCTTTCAACAGCATGTTCTTGATTTTGCGATGGTGATTATCAAAAAGTTTGCCACAATGTTTTTTTTCATCAGTTTTTAATTCAACGAGTTCAGAATTTATTGAGCGCTAGATCTATTAATCACAGAACTAATAGTAAAAAATGCTTCCATTTATGTTCTAAGTAAATAATTTAGACGTTAGTTTGCAATTAAATGACTTACTGTATGTTGCATTCTTTGAAAGAAGTTTCACAATACTAAAAGCATTGGTACGGTGAGTCATACAGGAAAATGAGTCATGAAATTTCATATAGCACTAACTATATCGCTAAAAACAATTTGTACATGATTAGCAACAGCTTGGACATACTTGTCTACCATTATAGATATAGATCAACGAGTTGAGCAACTAAATTCCAAAGTATAGGTTAGCTCAGAGTGAGCAGGTTAGCTCAAGCCTGATGAGTGGAGTGCGGCTTGAGAGAAATCTAAGACTCGTCCAAACTGCTAGAGCGACACTAAATGCATGTATTGAGAGCTTAATGTGGTTGCTCTTGCAACTAGTCGAGCTAGAGCATCTAAACTGGTCTACAATGCTCTAAGCTTTCAACTTATGCGATCGATGTGTCTGGGGGAAACTTTTTATTCAATATTGTAGTTCCATGTTACTTTTTTACTTGATATTTAAACAGAAATAATTGCTGGTAACGTTTTACTGGTGAATTTAATTTTATTTGTGTGATAGCTATTTCGAATTGGTGTAATGCTTGCTCAGACAGTTACTTGCATAATTTGTACTCAAAACCTCCAACCGTGTCTGAGGAAGCATTACACCAAAGCGAAATAGCTATCATACGAATAAGTAAGTTTCAAATTCACCAGTAAAGTATTATTAACAATTATTTATAGAAGACAGAATTACAATGAAGTGAAGCGGCTACAGACAAATTCCAAAACTACTCTGATTACTATTCTATCTGCTATGTTGATTATACGTTTATTTATCCATTATGATTATATATTTATGTCAATTCTTTTTATTAATGAGAAGAAACGAGGAATAGTTGAATCCACTTTAGAATTTTTGTTTATCCTTTGTATTTTTCTTTGTCATCTTTTTTCTCTTTTTCTTCTTATTCTCCTTTCCCTTCTTCCTCCGTAACAAGTGATGGTACGTATTTCAGTAGCTATTTACTGACCGCATGAAGAGAGGTCTATTTCAAGTAGACCGTTTTGTGTGTTACTCATTTACGGCTAAACGCTTGTGGTCCAAATTCTATGAAATCTTGCATGGATCTTCATTCAAGAAATGCCCAGCGATGTGTGTAAGAATTTTCAAAATTTGCTTGCATTTAGAATATGACTTATTTATTTGTTGACGTGGCGAAGTTTAGACAGTAATGTCCACTTAACCACGTCGAGAACACAATAATAAAAAAATAACAAAATATTTAGATACGTTTCAAACAAAAGTGAATCTAATCAACCATATGAATTTAAGCTCTTCAAAGGATTTAAAGGATATTTGAAGCATTTAGAGGATATTTGAATGAGACAAAAGGGAAGGCACTCAGGCCTTCTTCGATAGGAAACATATGATTTTTTAAATGAATTTCTCCATCAAATTACATTTCAAGATAGACCTCGGGCCCTCTTATTCATCTGGTTGAGCCTTCATAAGAATAACATATTTGTTTGAGAGAAACGAATCATTTCTAATATTTCAACCAAGAATAATAAGTGATTACTAAACAAATCTTAAATTTTTAGTCTGTGTTAACCTCAATGTTTTGGACAATAACATATTCTAAATTTGTGAAGGGAGCAGTTTTGGACTTGAGTCTGTTGCACCTTCACATTCGTTGTAAATTTGTTACAATAAATAAATATACTATTTCACGACCGAAAAAAAAGATAATTATACAAATTTACCATCCTCGTACCAGGTGATACCATTATATGTGGAAGACCAAGTGGGGTCGTTACCGACCCGGTCTCCATTTATCCTTCTTTTTTCACAGAACCACATTTGGAGACGACAAAGTAGTATTTATTTATACATTTATAGGAAAATATATTGAAAGAAATTATTATTTTATCATTAATTAATATTGTTCTATAAATTAATTCATCAGACATGTGAAATCTGACCTGATTTGAGCAACCAGCTGTCTGGGAAATAGAAACACAGCCTTGGTGATGTGATGCACAGTAACATTGTGGAAAACAGTCATGAAATAGACTACGCAAATTGAATCAAGGGTTAGGTCTGATTGTGTTGAATTTTGCGATGGTTATTATCATTGAGTGCATTGAGTATGTTCCTCTGTGCAAGCACCCTTATTTTTGTACGTGTGGTTACATATCACAGAAATACTAGTTATATAGGATTAATCAATCTATTTTCTCTCTTTTTACAGCGAGCAAAGGTCATGTTCGATCCTTCCGACAACAATCTACCGAAAGGCCGTCGAAAATCCACAACGCGCCAGTCTTTCGGAAGCGGTCTATTGCGATCCTCCCACAACCACACAGCTGGCTCCAAATATAACATTGTTGGCAACGGCATACCACCCGCCAACAACAATAACAACACTGTTGTCAATGGAAATGTTGTGACAAACAAGCCGGTGCTGGCTGGCATTGGAGGGACGGCGAATGTTGTCAATTCGACAGCGACTAAAATTTACAACAGTGGAGTTGCGCCACCTCCCAGTGGTGTTTGTACCCTCTGTAAGTCGTTTGGAACCAGAGTCAAGGGCGTACCTGAGAGGCTTATTTCTTGTTCGGACTGTACGTCTTCTAGAGGTAAGTACAGGCTAAAATTGAACGATTAACTACTTATACAGAATAAATTTGGCTAGTTTAGTGTGGTCTATTTGCAATAACTGTAGGGTCAAAAGCAGAAAAATATTTCAAACATTTCTAAACTACAAAAGAAAGAAATATTGTAGCATTACTTCTTTGGACTGTTTTGAAGTCTTATCATACTGCAGTCGTGGTTATAGTTATTTATAGGGCTATTCCAAAAGGAGGAACACATTTCAAACATTTCTAAACTACAGAAGAAAGAAATATTATAGCATTACTTCTTTGGACTGTTTTAAACCCTTATCATACTGCAGTCGTGGTTATAGTTATTTATAGGGCTATTCCAAAAGGAGGAACATATTTCAAACATTTCCAAACTACAGAAGAAAGAAAAATAATAACATTACTTCTTTGGGCTGTTTTAAAGCCTTATTATACAGAGCCACTGCAATCGCGGTCGTACGCCACAGACGCTCAGACATGCCACTCTCAGCGATCATTATGCTGATCTACAGGTTAAGCCACGCCCCCTTTAGTCGCACGCAGTCACTGGGAACTCGAGTAACTCGAGTTGCCGGCTACAGTTCTATATCCCATCCAGTGAAATAGTCGTAGGAGTTTCGATACTTGACAATATCGATACTAGATACCATCGATTGCTATAATTATTGTGTATCAAAGTGTTGTTACAGTATCGATAAACTCCTGCGACTATTTCACTGGACGGGATATCGAACTGCAACCGAGTCGCCTACTCTCGCTTCTAGTGGCAAGCTCGTGCGACTGTCGCCTTGGAAGCCGACCATTGATTGCTATGACGTTTATTATACTGGGCCACTCAAGTCACCGACGCCACAGTTTTTATAATCGACCATGACAGTACTGTACTAGCGTGACCTAATTTGGAGGTGATGTATGTAGGTTAAGGTTTGTGATTAGTTTCAGATAATAAATTACAGGTGTTATAGATCATCATTCAATTATTCAGGGAGGTGACATGATGACATTTTGAATTCTGAGCGGTGCTGTGGCTTGGACTTGCCACAGCTGTGTCGTGCATGCTACTGCAGTGGCCTGCACAGACGACTGCTGTGTATTGCCTTGGTCACAACCTTTTTTTAAACAAAAAAATGGAAAATAGCTCCCATGTATTCTCTTGACGTCTTGCATTTTTATATTTTATTAAATTTCTCAAATGTTCAGTATTCTCAATTATACAGGGTGTCCCATGTAAGGTGTAAAAGCCGGTTACTCGAGGTTCTACATCAAATTTCTGACAAAAAATGTTCAGTGACGTTTTTGAAATGGGGCCTTTGTTTTCGAGATATCTCGATTTAATGACTTTTTCGAGATATGCTCACTTCCCGCCATTAAATGCTCAATAACTCAAAAACTAGTGATCGGATTGGAACTATGATGACATTGTTGGAAAAAGCACAACATTTCGCTAAAGATACACGTATTTTCTATATGTAACCCCATCATTTAGGGTGTTTTTTTAGGGATCAAATTACAAAAACGTGGATTTTCCGAAATATCACTGAAATTACATATGGAAAAACATATGAGTACAAAAAGATTTTGAAATCAAATTTCTACTCTCTCAGCTCTTATCCCTTCGACACTAATTCTTGTGGGTTTGTGACAGTTTTTCAACAATTTTCAAGCATTTGCAATTCATCAATTTGAAACATTTTAGCCTCATTATAAAGCTGAAGAAATGATGAAGTTTTTCATGTAAAATTTTCATTATGTCACCCTAAAAAAAAAATCGAGAAAAATCGCTTTGAAATTTCGGAAAATCCACGTTTTTGTACTTTGACCCCTAAAAAAACACCCTAAATGATGGGGTTACATATTGAAAATGCGTGTATCTTTAGCGAAATGTTGTGCTCTTTCCAACAATGTCATCATAGTTCCAATCCGATCACTAGTTTTTGAATTATTAAGCATTTAATGGCGGGAAGTGAGCATATCTCGAAAAAGTCATTAAATCGAGATATCTCGAAAACAAAGGCCCCATTTCAAAAACGTCACTGAACATTTTTTGTCAGAAATTTGATGTAGAACCTCGGGTAACCGACTTTTACACCTTACATGGGACACCCTGTATATTCTTTGTATCATCCAATTCATTGAAAAACAAAGTACGCGTCATTCAATCTTGTATTATTGTAATTTTTAGTAATAGCCGTGAGCCGTAGCAGCTATATGTTGAGTCAGATGAAGATTAGCTGCGAACACCTGGGCCCTCTTTGTAAGGGTGGCCAGCAAAAAATATTGTTCTCTGCTGTAAAATCACTGCAGGTCCAACTCATCAATCGCCATCATCCAGCTCATTACCCAAGCAAAGGTCTCAGACCTATGTGGGCTTCATCCTCCAAAAAAAAATTATTTAGAGAAACATACAGTGTGTGAAACAAATTTTTAATATTAATTATAATAATAATAATATCGTGTGACCTGGCTGGCTCAGATCTGGTGTCAGAGTTATCAGGTCGCACCTGAATAAGTTCAGGGCCTCTGACGTGACTTAACGACTGTTTTTTTTTTAGGCAGCCGGGACCGACAGCTTAACGTGTTCTCCGAAACACGGGAGTTTCTTCATATTAAAAACTCATGAATTATTTTAAAGTTTCATTAGTTTATATTCTGTTTGTTATTATTTATTTTTTAGCTCACCTGAGTTGTGTGGACTCCCGCGAATATCTGGGATCAGCCAGAGGCAGGAATAATCTGTGGCAATGCTTGCAATGTAAAAGGTGTGCAGTATGTGATCAAACCAATGAAAAGGTAAGAAGCTGCTATTTTACTCTACTTTTCCTTCTTGTTTATAATAATTATTCATTCCCTTCATCTTCAAACCTCCTTCTCATCGACTTTTCTTTTTCCCAAACCCTTCACTCCTATTTCTTCTTCTTCTTTTTGCATCTTCTTCTTCTTCCTGCATCTTCTTCTTCTTCTCCTACTTCTAGGGAAGTGATAGCCATGAGCCGTAGCAGGTATCTGTTCAAACAGATTAGATAAGCAACGTTCTCCTGGGCCCTCTGTAAGGGTGACCGATTGGATTGGCCAGCAGAAAGACTCTGTTCTCTGCTGTAGAATCACTTCCCGGTGTTTCGGAACCCACCTAAAATTGTAGGTCCACCATGTTTTCAATAATAGGCTCAAGCGGCGAGGTGGAACTACCCGTAAGGGTCTCCCCACCTATAAAAGCCATAAGCGTTTACTTTTTACTCCTACTTATTCCTCTTCTTCATCCTCTCCATCTATTTCTTCTTCTTCTTCACCTTTTTATTATTATAATTACTTATTCCTCTTCTTCATCCTCTCCTTCCACTTCCTTTTCCTCTTCTTCAACACCTTCATCTACTGTCGTCTTTTTCTTCTTCTTCTTCGCCATCTTTTATTATTATCATTACGTATCTCTCTTCTTCATCTCCATCTTCTTCTTCTTCTTCCTCTTCTTCTTCCATCTTCTTCTTCTTCTTCTTCTTCTTCGCCATCTTTTATTATTATTATTACGTATCTCTCTTCTTCATCTCCATCTTATTCTTCTTCGCCATCTTCTTCTTCTTATTATTATTATTATTACTTATTCCTTCCTCTTCATCCTCTCCATCTATTTCTTCTTCTTCCACTTCTTCTCCTCTTATTCTTCTTCCTCATCTTCTTATTATTATTAACTACTTCTTCTTCGTCCTCTTCCTCCTCCTTTTTCTTCTCCTTTTCCTCCTGTTTCTCCTTTTTCGGCCAATCAAAATTCTCGGTAATATTGTACATTGGTGTTATATTCATAATACAAGAAAACAGAATTTCAATGACAGGGTAGGGGGTATCCTGAAACTGAAAATTAATTTGAATACCTGGAATTAAAAATTAATTTGAATACCCGGAATTAAAAATTGAATCTTCTTTTAGATTATTAGGTTCTTAAATAATAGAACTTATATTTCATAATGTTTGCATATCAATTGTTCATATGTAGCTCAGCTGAAAATATGTTCTCTGCTGTAAAATCACTTCCCATTGGTTCGGAGCCCACCTAAAACTGTAGTTCCAGCTCATCAATCACCATCATCCAACTCATTACCCACGCACAAGTTTCATACCTATGTGGGCTTTATCCTGAAAAAAATACAAAAATGTTTTTCATTACACTTTCTTTCTCGGTGTAGGAGTTATTCATATTTCCTCCATTTGTAGTTTATCGGAATTATTTCTCCAATATTCCGATATTTTCTTTATCTTATCTTTATCTTATCTTATTTGAATTATTTTTTCACGTAATTTTTTTGTGCTTGTTCGTTTCAGGGTCAGTTGGCAGCATGCAGCGCGTGCGGTGACGGTTACCATTACATTTGTCATAATCCTCAGATTCCAGCCAATTACCATAAAATAAATAAATGGAAATGCATGTACTGCTCGGAGAAAATGGCTGAAGATGACAAACCAAGCAAAAAAGGTAACTAAAATCATGAATGGACAATTTCTATTAGTCAAAAGTACAAAGCATTCCTTACAAATAAAAATTCCATATGGAAAAAATTCTTATATGGAAAAAAATTCATAATAAAAATCTCTTACAACTAATAAAAGGTTTGCATCCAGAGACTACGTAGAGCCTGTGTGGGATAGTACACATGAAGACATTATAATAAAAGAGTATAAGCTCTGAAAGGGTGCAGGCCGGTGCGGTCAATAGGAAATATTGACTTTAAGAAAGAGATAGATAATATTAACAAGCATAATAATAAACAAGCAGGGAAGTGATAGCCGCGAGCCGCAGCAGGTATCTGTTCAATCAGAGAGATAGCTGCGTTCTCGTAGGTCCTGTTTGTAACGGTGACCGATTAGATTGGCCAGCAAAAAAGACACTGTTCTCTGCTGTAAAATCACTTCCCGGTGGTTCGGAACCCACCTAAAACTGTAGGTCCAACTCATCAATCACCATCATCCAACTCATTACCCACGCACAGGTCTCAGACCTATGTGGGCTTCATCCTCAAAAAGAAAAAGAAAAATAATAACACTATTACGATATCAACACAGGAAATTTACAATAGATCCACCGTTAAATGACACGATTAAAAAAGATTAATCATAGAAAGCAACTGAAAAAACAAGAGAACTCATAAGAATAAACTTTAGCAGAGTGGAGATAGGAATCCTGTCGGCAATAGCAGGAGAGTAATTGTAAAAAATAATAATGATTCAATCATTTATTTAAGCCAAAAATACAATATTACAGTAAACAGGCCAAGTCAAATACAGGACACAATTATTATACACATAGTAAGTCACAAAATCATAAATACACAACAATAAAAGAGCATAAGCAAAGCTGTCAGATATACTTATATAAAGCTGTCACATTATACTAACAATAAAATCACACACAGGAAAAGGCCTAGGCCTACATCAATATAATCTATTATAATTATGTCTATACTATTATGAAGTTGATATTGGATTCCTCAGACTCACTTATGGAGTAAAAAGGGTTGGAAACAAGCCATGCTTTTATTTGGGTTTTAAATCTTACCAGGGGCAATTCTTTAACTTTTTGTGGTAACATATTGAAGAATTTTATACCAGATATAGGGAAACTTCTAATGGATCTCTCTAGTCTAACCCTGGGCAAGAATATGTTCTGATTGGCTCTTGTGGCATGGTGATGGACTCCATTAACCAAGGTGTATAAATGAAGGTTATAATGGATGGATAGTAGAGCAGGAAACCCAAGCCTGGTGACGAAGCGACCACAGATCCCTATCTAGTTGAGTATACAGTGAATGGAGCAGCCCCTCCGCCTCCATCCAGCTCTCTCTTGTGTCTAAATTCAGTTAATTTTTCAATAAACTATCTTCTCTCCTCATGTTAGAATTGTATCGGAGGGTTGAGTGCAAGAGGGGGCCGGCTGCACCTCAACTCCGCCCTCCTAGGATAAAATAAAGGCAGCAATTCAATTTATTTATTTTATTTTATTCATTCATTGTCACAATACATCATATTCTGAGTTATACTCATTTGATTGGTGACTTGTCAATTGCTATAACTAGTTACTTCTAGATTAATACCAACTATTACAGTATGGATTTGTTCTAAACTAAAAATCGACATTAGAAGCTCAAATCATAAAATCAAAGTACCTTAAATTGTTGATAAAGTTATAATGTTATTTTCTTGTTAATAAAATTCTGTGATTGTTTTTAGGCTTTTCTCTATCAACATCTTTTTGACTGCCTGTTTGAATGGAATGGCTGATTCTATATTTCGGATGGCTGTTGGCAGCCTATTAAAAAGTCTCATTCCAGAGTAGAATGGAGTTTTTTCCAATGCTACATTTCTATGTATTGGAAATGCAATGATGTTTCTATTTCGAGTATTATATTGATGATTGTCTGTACAAAATTGGAATTTATTGATATTTACTTCAACAAAAACTACTAGCTGATAAATGTAAATAGAAGGAAGTGTAAGGATGTTGAGGTCTTTGAAATACATGAGTCTCTTGATCTCAATCTGCAAATGACTCAATATCTTTTTTTGCATGATTAAAATTTTACGGCTGTCTACAGAATTACCCCAAAATATAGTACCATAGCTCAAATAGGAAATAGTAAACATAGCTCAAATAGTAAACATATGCATAGTACACGGTCAATAATGTGTTTCTATCAAGTGAGTGGGAAAGAGTCAGAATTACAAAATAGGCTTGGTTCAATTTTTTCATCAAGTTCTGAATATGTTCCTTCCTGGAAAAATTCTGGTCAATTACAAGTCCCAAGAATTTAGTTGAGGAGGAAAGTATTAAGCTATTTTCAATGGTTGGGAGGTGAGTTTCATCTATCCCTGTTTGATTCCGTATGGAACGGAATTGTATAAGGTGTGTTTGACTGTAATTTAAGGAAAGTCCATTTACCTTAAACCAACCGTTGATTGCTACTAGTGTATTCTTCAATTGGTTTACCAGTGTGATCTGATTAGCATTTGATGCCATACAAGTTGTGTCATCCGCATACATAATTAATTTTGAATCCGTTGTTGCCCTTTGTAAATCATTAATGTATATCAAAAAGAGCAAAGGTCCAAGAACAGATCCAAGATTCAATTCAATTCTAAATTCAGTTATTTTTGTCATCTGCGGACAAATTTTATTAATTTCTTTGATTTTATTAATTTATGCATTAGGCTTTATTATATTAGATTTTTTTGTGAATAAACTGATTCAATTCGATATATTCATATTAACTTTCATTACTTTACTAGGTAAAGTATTAAGGTCCATATTTATGAACCCTCCTTGAGGCTTCCTCAACCCAAAGGAAGCCTTTCTTAAGATAAGGAGGTCTCGAGAGTGGTTCCTAGATACAGTCTTCAAATATTTAAAAGTTGAAGAATCTTTTCCAAACTTCGCAGCTTTATGTAAATGTATCGCATGACAACTTTTCTTTTTTCCAAGACAAAATAGAATCGTCTGTCTACAATCTGTTTGGTGGTAATCGTATTGTTTTAATAAAAATTTGTAAAATTACAGAAACCTTACCTAATATATTTTAACTTATCTCTGATTTTGTTGCATCCTAAATCAGTTGCATTCAACTCATAATTCTGTTTTGCAGAAGAGCCTCCAGAGGTTGTTGAAGACGTAGAGATGAAAGAGCTGCTGGTTGAAACCAGTAAGAAACCAGCTGCGATTATCCAGTCAAGCCCCGCGCCCCCTCATCCGACTCCCTCTAATCCGATCATAGTCACTGCCGTCAAGACACCCGAGAGCTCGCTCGTCGATGTGAAACCTCCAATTCTAAATAATGGTTTTATTAGCAACGAGCGGCTGGCGACTGTGACGACTACACAAGCGAGGGGTTGTTTCAAAGATCCCTACGAGGGATACCCGATCGACGATTCGATACCAGATGCGTCAGAATGGTCGCCGGATGATGTCTTCCGCTATTTCGAAAAGTATTTCGACTCGCAAATAGTTCAGGTTTTTAAGGATCAGGTATGGAAGGAAGTTTTTTCAACCTCTTGTAGACTAGGCTAATCGATTACTCCTTTTACAATTGCCGACATTAAATTTAGCTGTGCACTCGTAACCTTGAAAGAGGATGATGAACCTTGAAGAACCTTGATGATGATGAACCTTGAACCTGACGAAGTAAGGTTCGCGGGGTGATATCGATGCCTTTCTGCGAACATCAGCAGCTCGGCAGCTAGTTTATGCTTGCAACAAAAAACGGTCAATATTTTCAGTACAGCTAGTTTCTACAGTGACTATATAGACAGTGTCGCCATTGCCTTCAACCGCCATAATATTATCTCCAATTAATATTTGATTGTATGAATTGCCTATAGTCTGTTCAGCGAGTCTACGGAGTGACCCAAACAAACTTTGCATGTGTGTGGGTGAGGAATTCCGAGAATTGTACTGGCATCGGTTGGTCGGCCTATTCACACTCATTGCCACCTACAGTTCGTTCTTAACAGCTGTTGTCGCACTTCCAGTTTGTGCTTCACTGTTGACTTCGAGCATACAAAATTCGTTATGTTTGTTTTTGTACAGTAGATTGCCTAAGTATAATTTGATTTCTAAAGTAATTTTTTTTAATGATTTTATTAGTAAGTTCTTCGTTCCATTACGATAGTTTAGGCGTTTTCAACGGGTAGGCCTGTTGTCTGTTCGATGTGTTTAGAAAAATATTCTGTGAATCGGGCTTCGTTGGGTCTCGGCTTGCACGCACGCACATGTTTGTTTACTCCACTCCGTAGGCTCGCTGAACAGACTATAGTTACAAGTTATGTATTGTAATCATATGTTTTCTACATAACTGCATGGCTCCGACTACACAATACGCGTGTAAACATTGACAGCATACAAGGATATCATATGGTTCATACTACATTGACTAAAGAGGTCAAGCGATAGATCTGTCACTGTAGTCAGTACCTAATTTGGATACCGAATGGCGAATTGGAACCATCTGACCGAAGTATCCAATCAAGCGAGACGTCCAATGGCCACTGTCATGGCCGACTAGTAACTAGAGTCAGCCGTGCCACTGTCTGTATTATAAAGACACTAGTAATAATTTATAACGATGAAAGCCTTATTGCCCAAGTGTTTATTGCAGCAAACGTATGTTCATCGATTGTTCATTTTTAAATAAAGTTTTCTGTTAGTGGATAAAGAAGTTTTCTTAGGTTCAAACGAATAAATGCTTGGTATTGGTCAACAACTACAAAAATAAGAAACTAGTTTCATTATTGATTATTCAATAATAAAAGGTCATTAGAAATTATTATTATTATTTCATTATAGAAAGGTTTAACCTTCATGTTTTGAATTGTGGAATCATTTTTATTTGGAACAAAAAGGAAGTAATTGAGCTTTTAAAGTTGTTAGTAAAAAAATGCCAAACATCAGTGAAAATATACCAAAACATTGAAAACAAACTTTCAACTTGTTTTCAAATTTAATATAAAAGTGAAACTGAATAAAAAAAAGTGATCCGTTGAAATACAAACGATTATTAGTGAGACATTCAAGATGATACGAGCACTAAATGAATTTCATCCACTTTGGGTGAGTTGAAATTCTAATCTGCGTTAGAATGAATGGAGTTATGTCTATAACTGTCTTAGAATATTACTTTCCAGTGCCAATTTTCCGAGGGAGTACCCTTGACAAGAATAAGTTTAAGAATTAGATTACCTAAAAAATTGATCATGTCAGTTGGATCATTGCCTCTCTTTGTGAGTTAAACAAGAGTCTTTCAACTATATTAAAAGAGTATTTCAACTATATAGTCTTTCAACTATAAGAATTAGATTACCTAAAAAATTGATCATGTCAGTTGGATCATTGCCTCTCTTTGTGAGTTAAACAAGAGTCTTTCAACTATTATATATTTTTAATTATTGAGGATAGGTAATCATCATGGAGGTTAAAAATTTAAATTGATGATTGGAATGTAAAAAACAAGTTTATCTCATAAAAATTAGTATTGATCAAATTTTAGGCCCACCTACATAACTTCTCATCACATCTGACCCTCTCCTTGAAAAGTTTGCCCATGTCTGGTCTATGTCTTTCTTAGAAAAACCAATGCTTATAAATTTTATATTTTGAATTTCTGTTGCAGGAAATAGACGGCAAATCCCTGTTGCTCATGAAGAGATCAGACGTGCTGAGTGGCTTGTGCGTGAAGCTGGGTCCGGCTCTGAAACTCTACCGCCATGTCAAGCAGTTACAGATCAGACGAAGTGATCCGAAACTTCTATGGTCGTGAAACATGAATCACCAATCCTACTCAAGTATTTATGTGATATGAAGTACCATATTTTATAACAATATCAATCAATTAATGTAATTTGTTTACATTTCTAAAATATTCTATTGTTATGTTACAGAATGAAATTTTTACTTTCCAAAGACGGTGGGCTTGCTAGTGCTTAAATTGAGTATTTTATTTAATTATTATTATTCTTTTATCAAATGAGTTATTATTCATTTATCAAATGAGTTATTATTCATTTGACAATTTACTAAATTACTATGGAATTTGGTGTAAATGTAACAGATTTCAAGTATTATTAGGCTCAGTGTCATTTGATCATCAAAAAATATTTTTTATGGGGACAATTTAGCAAAGTACAAGTACAATTTTTAGGTTTTTTTATTTGATATCGAATAAATATATCAAATCATGTAATATTGTGAAGTTTTTTTTTGTCCGATTTAAATAAATTAATAAAATTATCATGACTAATAATCTTAGGTTATTATTAGGCTCTGTGAGATTTGATAATCGAAAAATGTATTTTTATGGGTCTCAAGCACAATTTTTAGTTTGTTTGTCCGATTTGATATATCGAATAAGTGTATCACGATCGATAATAATATTACCTTTTTATTAGGCACTGTCTGATTTGATTATAGAAAAAATATTTTTTGGGTTTTAAGTAAAATTCTGGAGCTCTTGAATTTGATAGCGTATATAGTGAATTATCGAAAATTTTATTGAAGGATTAGTATATAGCCCAGGCAAATTTGAATTTGGGTGGACAAAAATTAAGCGGGATTTTTGTTAATCCACTCTAGCCATGCCAGATAAGATTCCCCAGTTTGCGAAAAAATCTGGATTGTGCATAACTTTCGGGGGGGGGGGGGCATCAATCGACGTAAAATTGCATATTCTTCAATTTCGAATTGAACAATTTTTTCAACGCGGTAGATAGTTTTTGAGTTTTAGGCGAAAAACTGAAAATGTTCCAAATTTTGGGTTTTTTTTTTGCCGCCCCCCCCCCCCCCCAAAGTTATGCACAAGCCAGTTTTTTTTGCAAACTTGGGGGAATCTTTTCTGGGATGCCTAGAGTGGATTTCACAAAATCCTGCTTTGTAGCAATTTTTGTCCACCACGCCCTTTTTTTGGTTTAATTTGCCTGGGCTACATAATAATTTACTATTTGAAAATAACTAGACGGTTACTCGAACTAATGATGTTAATTCTCTCAGAAAGTGGTAAAAAATTTGTAAAGTACTACTAAGTGGTAAAAAGTAGATATATATTAATTTTAAAAATAATTGGTATAGTTGTCTGGTTGTCCATGGACCCTGCGTGGGTAATAAGGTGAATGGGTGAATGATGAGAAACATCCATAGCTGAATGAGATTCGAACCCAAGACTGCAGGAAATGAAGGCAGCCAGAGTCTTATCTAATCACAGGCAAGCGCTCCAAACAACTGCGCTACTGTAGCACAATTATAAAGACTTATAATTCTTTCCTAGTTTAAAAATGTTAATTTATAGGTTTTTTCAACGAAGTACTAAAACAGTTATATACAAGACAATTGATATCAATTTGGGTTTTGTGAAGGACTTTTGAGCCAAAAATATACAAGTTGAATCATATTCAGTTCGATCACATAATTGTTTAATTGATAGATTTGTAAAATCAGCAGTATTAGGAAATTTATCAATTTATAATACTTAGTACAAGAAACATTCTTTAGAATTTTTAGTTGACTATTTCATGGAATGAAACACTTATACCATAATATTATGTTTGATGGATGAATTATTGGTAACCGTAGATAAATTGATATGTTATAGATATAATGTTATTTATACAGAATGTCTCTGAACTCTCTACCGACCATTTCAGGTATTATTCCTGGACCAAAGGCAAGCCAAAATATCAAATTCAAAATTTCGAAAACTCAAAAGCTACTCGTATAGCCGCCATTTGGTTTTTTTCACATAGGAAATTTTTATTCGAGAACGGCTAGTTATAATTAAATGAAATTTGTTATTTAGCTTTATTACCTAAAGATCTAATTAACTTACAGGAAAAAAAAATTTTTTTACAATCATTATTTACAAAATGGCAGCTGCCTAAAAATTTCAAAATATCTTAAAATCCGCTCATAATAAAAAATTACATTTATTACGTTTTATTTAGAGAATTTCATTGCAAATCTAATGACACCAAATTTACGAAAATCGGTTCATAAATAACGAAGAAAATTCATTTTTAAGATATTGCATTCTTGTCCATATCAACTGTTATCATGTGACATCGCTGCTAGTGAGCCACGTCGATCAGCTGTTTCAAGTATAATTCCACTAAAAAGCTGATTGATCAATTAATATTGTTAAAATAAGACAGTTTCCTGTTACAATGTGTCTTTTTCCTGTATGTTGCTTATTGTTAATCAGTGTGCTGCTTTTTAATAGTAATCTGTGTTAACGTATTCAGTTTTCATATTTATTGATAAAAGGCTAATTAGTGTTGCAGAGTATTGCGATACACATTTTTTTATGGAGCTGCATTTGAAAATGCAAATGAAGCGAGAAGGTTGTATAGCGACTATTTCCCCAACAATGTCCTAGTGCCAAAACGTTCACTACTGTCCACAACCGTCTACACGCAACTGGTACGTTTAATGTGAGTACGGCAGATACTGGTGCTGCGAAGTCAGTGAAGTACAGTTGAATTTGAGGAGGAAGTCCTTCGTTTGAAGAAAACCCTCAAACAAGTACTCGAGCTGTGGGTAATGAGATGGGGGCAGGCAGAGACACTGTGTGGAGGGTACTCAATGGAGAAAATTTGTACCCATATCATCTCCAAAAGGTTGATGCCATTGAACCTCAAGACAATCCAGGTCGGGTAGATAGTTCCAGGTGGTTTCTGCACAAACTGGCGGACGATCCAGATTTTTTGAAATCGTTCTTTTTACAGACAAATCCAGTTTTAACCAGGATGGTATTTTAAATACCAGGAACAGCCATGTTTGGGATCCTGAAAATCCCCACGAAACTCACATTTCCAGCAAGCAACACCGTTTCTCAGTTAATGTTTGGGCTGGAGTTTTAGGGGATAATTTAATCGGCCCCTACATTTTCCCAAATAGGTTGAATTCCCCCACTTATCTTGTGTTCCTGAGAGACATACTCCCAGAACTTCTGGAGAACTTACAGACTTACAGAACATGTGGCTGCAACATGATGGTACTCCTGCACACTTTGGGGGAATTGTAACAGATTTCCTCAACCAAAATTACAATCAGCAGTGGATTGGTCGCGGGGAACCGGCGTCGTGGCCTCCGCGATCACCTAATATTACTCCCCTAGATTTCTATGTTTGGGGGAGAATGAAGGAACTTGTTTATTCAACACCTGTGGAAAATGAACTGGACCTGATCGGTAGAATTGTAGAGGCGGCTGCGGTCATACAAGAGAAAAATTAATTTGAAGTGTCCGGCAATCCATGACATCTAGGTTCACGATGAGCAATCGACTTGGCGGTGGGCATTTTGAACATCGTTTGTAAATTTGAATTGTAGTCATATCTCATGTAAATAAATACATTTGTTTTTTTTTTTTTAATTTTATTTTAACGCATTTATGATATTTTTTGTTTTATTTGAAGCATTAGTGAACCCTAGGAATCGTAAGGGTATCAATCAGGTGATTGGTGCAAATGAACTTAATACAGCTGGTTAATGGTTAACCAGCTTTTTAGTGGAATTATACTTGAAACAGCTGATCGACGTCGCTCACTAGCAGCGATGTCACATGATAAAAGTTGATATTGACAAGAATGCAATATCTTAAAAATGGATTTTCTTCGTTATTTATGAACCGATTTCCGTAAATTTGGTGTCATTAGATTTGCAATTGAATTCTCTAAATAAAACGTAGTAAATGTAATTTTTTATTATGAGCGTTTTTTAAGATATTTACGTTTGAAACCTTTAGGCAGCCGCCATTTTGTAAATAATGATTGTAAAAAATTATATTTTTTCCTGTAATTAGATCTTTAGGTAATGAAGCTAAATATCAAATTTCATTTAATTATAACTAGCCGTTCTCGAATAAAAATTTCCTATGTGAAAAAAACCAAATGGCGGCTATATGAGTAACTTTTGAGTTTTCGAAATTTTGAATATGATATTTTGGCTTGTCTATGGTCCAGGAATAATACCTGAAAAGGTCGGTAGAGAGTTCAGGGACACCCTGTATAAATATATGTGTGTGAGTGTGTGTGTTTATAACATAACTCATATAGTAGCTCATGCATCATAGTTGATGGGCGGACAAAAATATAATGCCAGATCTTGCCCGATATCAAAACTCAGAGCAAAGAAATATGATAGAATTTTTAAAAGCATGATTTGCAATTTTTTACAGCGTGATTTTAAGGCTCCATTATTTTCTATGTTCATAAATTTCTAAATGCTGCTTGTTATTACACTTCGCTTTCAGTAACATTGGGTGGGGTGGGGGAAATCGAAATTCATCAGAGAGTTGAGCCCTGACCTACCAGGTTAGTAGGCGGGCCTGCTATCTTTCAAACAATAGGGGAAATACACTAAGTTACGCTAGGTAGGGAATACGCTAATTGTAACGGATCAAATTATCTGTATTCAGATATTATTGTAAAATGCAATAAGTCAATAAATACCATTTTAAAATATTTCCAATTCATTCATTTTTTATTTAAATTAAAACGCAGATGCGTATACAAAGAGCTGCGCTCTTAATATTTTCAAAATATTTATAGAACAGATGAACTAAAAAATTGATAAAATTACTGTTCAAGGCATTTGATTTGTCATATCTCTATTCAGATATTTGTAAAACGCAATATTTCAATAAATAAATTTTCAAAAGATTTTTAATTTTATTTTTCATTTAGTTTTATTGAGTTTACAGAGAGCTGCGCTTTTCAAGTTTATTTTTAAAATACTCATAGTGTAAATTACATTCAGAATAAGCTATATTGAATTTATAAAATTTATAGCTAATTTCTACTGTCAGTTTCTTTAAGAACCTTGGAAAAATATTCTATTTTCCATGGAGAATTACGCGAAATAATTGAATATTCTCACTCAGCTCGCAATTCTATGCAAAGCCAGTACCGACTTCATTAATCAGAGAAGGTACTGGAAAGCCCACTGAAAGATACTGAATCATAATTTGTTGATACATCAGTAATTTGATATTACATTTTTCAACACTTACTTCAGTCCCTATTATAATAGGGACATTTCGATGTTATTGATATTAACTGGAGGAATTTTATTCAATTTATTCATTTAGGAAATGCAACAGGAAGGAGAAAAAACAGCAGGCTTCAAGTCCAAAGCTGATTCTGTTACAGGATCATTCCACGTCAAATCAACACACTTTTTTCATTTACCATCTCAGATTATGATGTAATCTGTTAAACTCATTGTAAGTGATAAGACTAACAAAATATTAGATTTTTATTCCAATATGTTTACGAGTTACAGCCTTTAGAAATTTCAAATTTTCCCCCAAAATTGGAAATCTGACATTTTCTAATTTGCTCTAACAGTTGGTGAAACCAAGCTAGAGGGTTGTAAAAGGTATCATTTTTCAGCACTTTTCTTGCTCTTTACAGTGATATGTAACAAGATATGAACTGTAATTGAAAAATCTTGAAGAAATCCCAAAAATATTTATTTTTTTATTTTTTCAAAAAGTTAATCTTTAAAAATTGTCAAAATTTGTTCATAGATACTTTGTAGTTTTATCAAACATATGCCAGAATATGAAAAAGGGATAAGAATAGGTTACTAGCTAAAAAAATAATTTCAAATAATAATAGTCTGTATTTGTCCAATTTAAAGGTAGCTTTTCCTAAGCAAAATTTTAAAAGTTGTATTCTCAACGGTTCTATTTGTATTTGAGGGCGCTGATTCTGAATAAAATCAGATTGAAATAAAAATCCAATATTTTTATTTATATAGACACAGTAAATAGATGCAACAGATCAGAGACCAAAACTGCTTCACAAATTTTGATCAAGCTATTTCATCCAAAACTTTTAGGTTTTAGTCCACACTAAACATTTAGATTCACTAAAGTCGTCCATTTTTAGTTCCATTTAGTCCATTACTTGTTCCTTTCCACTTGAAGGCTATTAATTTTAAAAGTTCACTCTGAAAAAACATTAAAAATGTTGAGTGAAACTTTCGAATTCAAAAATTATGTGACTACTATTAGTTTACTAAATTCCATCAAAATCTGAGATGGCGAACGAAATAAGGCGCTCAACCGGCAATTGAGAGGTCCGTGGTTCGATTCCCGGTGGTGACTGATATTTTTGTACAGTAGCATTCATCGATTCCCATCAGCTGTTCAATGCTGTTGTCAATATCCGCCATTGCGGAAGTCTTCAGTATAAACTAATAGCAATTGAAGGAATTCGAAATTAATAAATTCTGTTTATGTATATTTGTCAGTTTATTCAATTGTCAGACACTTCAAACTAACTTGTGAAATAAGTGTGTTGATTCGACGTGGATTTAACTTGTTTTAGGTTCAATTTAATATACTACTCTTTTTTAATAGTTATTAATTGTTAATCGTTGATTCATGATAATATAGTCATGTTTTAACGCATTTTGCAAGCTCACTCAATATTTGGAAGTAAATTGAACAACTGAGTTGTTGCAATTTTTATTTGTATATTTTTCATTTCAAAACTTCAACTCGTATCTTCCTATGTAGTGCTATAGTATTTAAAGTGGTTGTATGCATGTCAAATGGATGAATCACTGTGAATGAATTGTAAAATGAATTGATGTTTATAACAACTGATGTTATTCATTTACCTTGTCTGATCCCTTCCTTTAAGCAGTATTTTGGGTCATATTTTTTTCGAAGTTTCTTGTATTGAATATTATCTATTGCTGCGGGGAAAATTATTATCTCAATTATTTTGTGAAATATGGGGGTTCAGAGTTGAAATTTATCGGTTTTGGGGGGCAATTGATAACGAGTGATTTTAAACTTTTGATAAATTTTCCATAACTAAAAGACACCTAAAATGACGTATTTTTTATTTCAGTCTAATAGTTTTCCAAAAATTAATTTTTTTCAAATTAATTTTTTTTTTGAGGAAACTGCTTGATCGGAGTAAAAAATATGTCATTTTATTCCTCGAGGTGTCTTTTAGTTTCAGAAAATTTATCAAAAGTTTAAAATCACTCGTAGGTGAGATCAATTGCCCCCCAAAAACCGATAAATTTCAACTTTGAACCCCCATATTTCACAAAATAATTGAAAAAAAAACATTTTCTCACAGCAATAGATAACATATCCAAGCCCCTATGACATCCAATACCCTCCTGAGACCCAAGAGTCTAATATTAGCCACTATGGCTTATACTACTTGAGACCTGGATTTTTTTCGGATATTTAGGAACTAAGACCGAAGTGCCTAATACTAGTCACTTGCAAAAATTACCCTTGAGACCTGAACATTTTTTTGCGTGTTTTTATGATTGCGACCTAGCGCTCACTCCTCCAAACATTAAGTGTGTCAATGAATCTTAAAGTTGAGTGACTAATACTGGGCACTTCGGTCTTACTTCTAGTCTGGTGACAAAGAATGTTGGGTAACAAGCTGGTGTTTGCCGATGTACTAGTATTAGTCACTCCAGTCTCCAATTAATTCAAATCATATTCAGCTTCAGGTCTCAGGAGGTTAAAATAAACTTAGAAAAAAATTATGAACAAAAACCCTGCGCACAGCCACACTACGCGTGCGGAGGTACTTATTAATTATTCTAAGGGCCGTATTTATGAACGATTCTTCAGTTTCTCTTGACTCGAGGGACTCTTGAAATGCATGTGTTGATTACGCAGCTATGCTCTAGTATTTATTTATAAAATACAAAGCATACATATACAAGACATACAAAAAAAAGGAAATATTAAAATACAATAACTGAAATCCAAAGAATCAAAGCTTCACTGTGCAAGCACCCTAGCTTCCAATCTACTAAGGTTTCTTATAACATTTATCTGATTTATTAACAGTTGCACATTGTTTAATCTAAAATTAATTAGAGGAAACTCACACTTGTGATAACTATAATTAATATTTTATTACGAAGTCTTTCATTCATTCACATTGATGATATTTTGTTGTTATAATAATTATTACTCTTTCATTATGTGCCATCTTTACAATAGCAGAATTTCCGCAATTGTTCCTGAGTGTTTTCTATGCATCTGGCAGCTGCCCCATATAAGTTGATTCTGCTTACTTCTTCAATCTGTAATAGAATACAAAAATGAATATTAAACGATTCAGACGCGCAATATTATTGCGCAATATAATATTAAATGAAAATGTATTATTAAAATTATTAATTTTTTTAAGGATGAAGCCCACATAGGTTTGAGACCTGTGCGTGGGTAGTTTTTCCCACGACAGCTTGCTAGATTAAATGACAAAAAGTTACTTTTTACAGCTTACCGTGAGCACTTCCTGTCACAAACGTACCTTTAACGAGAACGCGTCATCCTTGATCATGTAGTTTAGCGAAGCCTCGAACAGTCCCCCTCCGGGAAGGACAGATACTTTGATTTGATAGAGCTCCATTGTGATGTCCATTTTGCCACTCAAGTCGGGCACGAAGCCATCCATGTCGGCCGACTGCTTGAATGTCTGCACCGCTTTGCTGGGCATCAGCTTGGCTGCCCACAGCACCGAGTTCAGTGACAGGTGCTCGCAAAGGTTCGAGTATTTCTTGTTGTACCTGGGAAAAATGGAATGTATCGACTGGAGCTTGATATTGCCTCACTGTAGTGTAACCCTAGAGATATTTTATGATAAATACACCTCTTGATGCTGTCCACTGTCGACGAAGCTTTAGTGCTCTATGTGAAAAATGAACTGTGAGCATTAATGGTGAATTTCGAATTCATCAAATTCTGTTTCTGTATATTTGTCAGTTTGTTAAATAGTCAACTACGGTACGGTACTTCAAAACTAACTTAAAATACAGTGAATATTGAATACAATACTATTTTGAATGTAATATTAATTTTTTCCAGCAGAAGATGTAGGAAGAGTGGGAGGAGGAGAAATAAAATAAGTAGGAGGAGTAGAAGGAAGAAGAAGAAATACAATATTTCCAAGAAGTACAGTAGCATCGTCTGAGGGACGAATTATTATGGATCCCGGTTAGAACTTGGTCATCAGATTAACATCATTTTGTCTTATTAACTTTTTGTTGTAAATTTAACGACTTGTAGTCAGTTTTATATTGTGAATATATAATAAATGTAGGCTACTCATATTCAGCCGAACGTTTTCGAGGTACGGTATTGAATATCATTTTCAAGGCATCCTAGATCGGCGATGTTGGTTTGTTGGTTAGAAGAATTGTGGTTTTTGTATAATGTGATTAAAAAGTTTTTATTAAAGGCATTATTGCCTTGAAGATGAGATTCAATACCTCGTAAACGTTCAGGCAAGTGTGAGTAGAATTATTACATATTCACAATATAAAACTGACTGCAAGTCGTTAAGTTTACTACAAAAAGTTAATATTAACAACGCAGATCGTTGTGGCACGAGAAATCCAAGAATTATTTTATCGTCACAGATTCAATATTTGATCAGCAGAGATTCAACAGTCCAAAGTATTCACATACAATGGAAATAGATAGATAGATAGATAATTTGTCTTTATTGAGGCGAAGTTAGGACTCGCAGGTCCTCTCTTACACTTAGAATACTGGGCAGAAGGATTTTTAAGCTTATTTCTGGAACAAGCAAGCAAATTTAGAAAGCGGATTGGTTGATTTATTTCAATTGTCTGGCATTCCATAAACAAACAGAAATATGCAATTCAATTTCAGTCTTAGTTATCAAAAGAGAAGAAAAATTAAAAACGAAGTCTGAATTCTTACAAAGTTCTTTCAAGTTTCTTGAAATTATATGAAAATTTGTTTTGCAGTTCGATATTCCATCCAGTGAAATAGTCGCAGGAGTTTCGATACTTGAGAATATCGATACTAGATACTATCGACACTTTGATACATGAGCCATTTGATACACAATTGCAATCGATGGTATCTAGTATCGATGTTGTCTAGTATCGAAACTCCTGCGATTGTATTTCACTGGATGGGATATCGAACTGCAACTTTTTTGTTATTTGAATAAGCACTTTCTTTATTGCTGATTATGCCCACATGAGTCCGAGACTTGTGCGTGGGTAATGAGGTGAATGGTTACACATAAATGCCTGATAGTGGAGCGGGATTCGAACCCACGACAGCAAGCTGAAGTTGCGACGCCCCAACCAACTGCGCTAAGTGGCCCGCCCAATATAGAGTTACCAATACTTAGAGACTAATCTGACTTTTCTTATTCTCCTTAACTGGAGTCTCCAAAACGTAATCTAAAAAGAAGTAATAATAAGCTTGATTCTACCTTGGTAATAATTATTGATGGACTTACTCATTGATGGCATCCACCAGGGTTCTGGCTGCTTTCTGAATTATTGAAGTTTCTAGATCAATATATTCCCAATCTAAACAAGCGCACCAATGGGGCTCGATATCAGCATCTATGCATGATCTTTCCTTTGGAACCTATAAGAAATGATAGAATTAAATTAATCCATACCGTATGAAAGATAATAAATCATTTTCCGTATTCATATAAATTGTACAAAGTATCGCATGATGGCATATAAAAAGAAACTTGAATAACAGATAAAACGCATGAGAATGTTGTCATAAAGATTTAAGATGCGGTGGTTCTTAGGGTAGTATTTCAAAGTTGAATCATAGGTAATTGGAATCAATATTTGAATTCTTGGATTTCTTGTTCCATAACGATCTGCGTTGTTAATATTCACTTTTTATTGTAAATTCAACGACTTGCTGTCAATTTTAATTGTGAATAAATAATATTGCTACCAATTTTTGGCCAAATATTATTTATTCACAATTAAAATTGACAGCAAGTCGTTGAATTTACAATAAAAGTCAACCTTTGAAGAGAAAGACTTGGAATGATTTGTAAGATCAACAAACAAGTTAAAAACACTAGATAATTCTAACTGGTAAGTTCAATTATTGATGAAAAGAAAATGACAGCTTTCTCTCGCTGATGAAGCTCAAATGTGTTGGAGACTTGTAGCCTACGTGGTGGATTTTATAGGTGGATGATGATACAATGATGTTATGAATGGTAGACCTACAGTTTTAGTGGATTCCGAACGTGGGTGAGTGATAATAAAGCCGATGACACCACGTCTCGTCGACAACATCTCGACCGCCCTGACACGAATTAATTAGTAATTGGTTATTTATTATTAATGAAAATATTTAATATTGATGATTCGGAGCCCACCTAATCCAGTACGACCATTTTCTCTTTCTCATAAAATGAGAATGTGATTTGGAACTACCCTTGTGGGACTAGAGTTTCCCAACCAATCAAAGCCAGACGCTTATTTATCTATACTAGCGTTTTACCCGGAAATCCAGTTTTGAGTTTCTCTTTTCTGGTAGATAATAACTTATGGTAGCGGTCACAAACTTACAAAATTGGGAAGGGTGAGTGAAATTGTAGTGTTGCTATAGCCATACGGTTCAACTGTTTGAAAAGAAAAGTGTACAAATAAGCTGTGTTTTTTGACACTGGGTAATTAGTAGGTACAATATCGCTACAGAACTATAATCTGTTGCTGATGAGTCGTCTCTGTAGAAGAGGAATGCATCCCTCCAATATCTCCAGTAAAAGTGAGTGAAAATCATACATTAAAAATAGAAATACAGGGTCACTTTGATATTAGATTAATCTGTTGTTTTGGCGTGTGACATATCGGCGTACCATCTATATCAGCATCATAGTGACGTATCATGTATCAGCTACCGTACTCTATGAGTTTCCTGCATCTAACCCATTTTATAAAAATGCAGAAATGCGAACATTAATTTTGAAAATGGAGAATAGAAAATAAAAAAATCGGTCTTCAGTTTGGAGGAAGCTTTGTGCCAAATTTGGTGTTCCAAATCGTTGCTGGTTTTTGAAATCCGTAAGACTGACTCAAACACACACATACACACCTACTCTCTATTATTATATTAGACTGGCTGCTTTACTTTTCATTGGACATCACAATCATTTTTATTCGTTCTTCTAGATAATATTCACCTCTTTGAATAGACTGATCGATCTTTGGCTAATATCCCCCATTTCTGCACCTTCAAATTCAAGGATATTCATCAAGGTGGAGTGAATATCGAATGGCGTCGTCAGGCGTTCGGCATTTATTTTGAAATTTCTTGCTGCTTCGGGGTGCATCTAAAAAATACATCAATAACCGGGTATTTAATTCAAATCAGAATAATGTGTCATAAAATAAATCATGAAATCAACTTCATGACATTTCATCAAAATTGATAAACAGCATCCCCAATAGTTTATTGCGTGTTTCCAGAATATACAATACAAAAAAAATTGACTAGAAAACTGGATAGCTATAGTCCGTGCGAACCTTAGATTGCAGCAATGATTACGGCAATGCTTTTTCAAATGGGAATATGAGTGCGCGGTGTTGTCATTTCCCCGTTTCCATTTTGTCATCAACATGCTGTTGTTTGAAAACGTGACTGCTTGACAAGGCTAGTTGCTTGGCAACACTGTACCAAGGGTTAAGTGTAAGAGAGGACCTGCGAGTCCTAACTTCGCCTCAATAAAGACAAATTATCTATCTATCTACCGCATAAACGAAGGTTTATACAAACTTTAGCGATTTATTGTTCAAGTTATGCTTATTAAATTAGTGAGTTTTGTTATTAACCTGAGCAGTGGCGTAGCCAGGATTAGATTTTGGGGGGGGGGGGCTCACCAAGGGGGGGGTGTGGGGTATAGGAGGGTCCGGATTTTTTAAAAATTTAGTGGTGTGAAAAGCTAATCTAGACAACTTGTTAGGCTCTAAAGTTCAAAAGAAAGTTTTGAAAAATTACTACCCAAGAACCTAGGTGGCCAGGTTTGAAATGATAAAGTTTGATATACCGATATCTGTGACTATTTTGAGTCAAAACCCTTGAATTGGAACTAATCATATTAATACTTATGTACTGAATCTCAAAATTAATACTAATTATTATTATAAGTTTCAAAAATTTATGTCATTAGCCTAAAACGCACCCAACCCAAAGTTCATGAAATCGGAATTTTTTTCTATCATAGCACACTGATTTTACACGCTTGCATAGAACTTGCATTTATTTGTGTGTTTTCATTTATAAAATCCCGATTTTATGAACTTTGGGTGCGTTCAGGCTAGTGGGTTATACTGAATTCAAACTTCAAAACTAAAATGAGTTTATTCAAAAAGGTGATTTAACAAAGTTAATCCACTTCAAACTTGAAAATTGCATTTTATTTAATGTAATAAATAAATAATTATGGTAGTCACAGTTTTCTAACATGTTTTATTCGATTTCGTAGCTCATTTTACAATCAAAATTATCCATTTGAGCACCTAACAAGTTTCTATATGAGTAACTATTAAGGAAAAATGCATTAATCTGACTATAACTGTAGAGCTATATTCCATTACACAAACAGTGTTTCTGTAATCTGTTCGTTATAATACAACAAAACAGATAGAACCCTTCGGCTTTAATAAGTCCTTATCTATTAGTTATTTGAGAATTTTTTATTTCTGAAATTTCGGGGGGGGGGGGCCGGGCACCATGGGCCCCCCCCCTGGCTACGCCACTGAACCTGAGCGTTCTTCTTTCTCTTCTCTAACTTTATTATTTTTTATGTTTTCCTTAGTTTTATGTACTATATAAACTATTAACTGTTTACTGTTTATAACTAGCTGAAATGGAGTCGGCGTAGCCGAGTTGGCTTATCGCTGGTCTGATAAGCCAAAGGTCCTGGGTTCGATCCCAGTTGAGTACAAGATATTTTTCTCGAGCCACTCCCGTGTTTCGGAGGACACGTTGAGCCGTCGGTCCCGGTTGCATATAAAAAAAAGCAGTCGTTAAAAAAGCGGCGAGGTGGAACTACCCGTAAGGGTCTCCCCACCACGAAAAGCCATACGAATTTACTTTTTACTAGCTGAAATGATAACTGTCTATCTATATAAATAAAATTAGAGTTTTGTCTGTACTTTTATCAGAATTATATATTTTTTGGTTATTTTACGTTTTATACATCAAATAAGCCGAAAATAGTCTAATCTCACTTTCTGTCTGTCTGTCTGTCTGTCACGGCCCCAAAGGCATTTTACGCGGCCTTCTCCTCAAAAACGAGAGCATCGATCGGGATTTTAGTTATTGAACATTATTGAACAGTTTATTGACAATGTCTTTAGCTATAAAAAACTAAATTAACTTTTTTTTTAACAGAGTAATAAACGTTTAAAAACCAAGTGTTTTGCGATTTTGGATACATTTTACGCGGCCTTCTCCTGAAAAACGAGAGCATCGATCGGGATTTAAGTTATTTATCAGTATTGAAAACCTTTTTGACAATGTCTTTAGCTATAAAAAACTAAATTAACTTTTTTATTAACAGAATAATAAACGTTTAAAAACCAAGTATTGTGCGATTTTGGATACATTTCTTCCAAGTTTTATTACCACATAAGAATAAGAACAAATCACGTAATTTATCATGATATATCAATCAGCTGTTCTCAAATAGAAATGGTGGGCCCTTCACGGCGTTATTTACGCTGTCTGCAGACTTGTGTAGTCGGAGCATTGCAGTCTTTTAGGAAACATATGTCTGGTGAATTAAAGCTCATCTTATGTTTTATCAATTATTTCTTTGTTGAAAAAAAAACAAAATTTTCTAATTTCAATTTATCAAAACAAAAATTAACATTTTAGGAAGGTGCGGTTTGTGCCAGGCTCTTGGGAATTCGCCAGGTAGCACTATTATTACCATGTAAGAAAAAATCACGTAATTTATCATGATATATCAATCAGCTGTTCTCAAAAAATATTCTCTCCGATGCCTCTCACTGAATTGTTTACATTCTAAGTTGTTTACTAAGGGCCCGTTCACACGATACAGTTCTTGTGCGGTACAGTAAATTTGCTGTATCAGTTATTTTGCAGTGCTTTCGTTTGCATGTACATTTCATATTGTATGTTCACACAATACTGCTTCGACTGGATCCAGTAAAAAAGCTGTTCTAGCCGATTTCTACATTCGGTTTTGTCTTCGAAAACTGTATCGCTAAAATCAGCTGTACCGCAAAATAACTATCCGTATCCGGTGGCACATGTATTGTACCGGGAATGGATATGTTCAAATGATACGCTTATTATGCTGGAAGCAGTCTTCAGATCGTCAGCATTGTTCTTCTTCATTGATATTCTTCAGCATTGATCTTCTTATTAGTGAATTCCAGTGTCCAGAAGTGGAAGATATTAATTGTGAAAATTAAATTTCTCTAATATATGAGAGACCCGCCTTGTGGGACAAGACTTAAGATTAATATAAAAATAAAGAGAGAAAAATGTGTGGAATATTGAAACAAGAATTTGCGTACTTTGATCAAAATTTAAGAAAAACCTTCAGTAAGAAACTTATTTAAAAAAATCTTATATAAATCTTTAAATAAAATCCTGGACAGGAATAAATAAAACTGAACTGGAAGCGCAATGGAAGAAGGAGGAGAGCACAGCAATAAGCAGCAAAACCGGACTGTGTGAGCATCACAGTACAGTTGACGCCGTACAGTAAAAAAGCCGTACCGCAAAAAAACTGTATCGTCTGAACGGGGCCTAAGCTGCTAACAACTTCATGATCGTTGCTATCAAAAAAGCCGAAACATATTTAGTCTTATTTCTAAACATAATCCGTACGAAGGACGGGCACAATAGCTAGTTTATTTATATTTCTTTGTCTAGAGCTATAAGTTAATTAAATAATGGTTCGCAACCCACCTAAAATAGTAGGTCCACCATGTTCCCCGTAACATGGCACAAACGGCGAGGTGGAACTACCCGTAAGGGTCTCCCCACCATTAAAAGCCATACGCTTATTATTATTATTATTAAATGATGGTTATCAGCAGACAAGCAAATGCGTTTGCTGGAAATACACTGTATTACATATTTTATTTCATATACTTAGTACATAATTTATTTCTTATTAATTTTACATATACTTAGTACATAAATTATTTCATATTAATTTTACATATTTTATTTATTAGGCTATATTTCTAGTGCACAGATAATATTGTAGATTTGTATTTAATCTTTTAGTATTATTCGATACTGTAGTTTGGAATATTAATGTAAATCTGTACATGCATGCAATAAAATAAATTTAACTTTCGTCAACTCACTCCTAGCGCACAAGCATTCGGGTTATATCCTAGTTTTCATTTTATGTAAGATAGGCTCACCGTATGTGTTTATACTGATATTTATATTACACTGATATTGTATTCAATGTTGTAAGTCTGTTTGAAAATGAATAAAATTTTAATGTGAATGCAATGTAAGAATGAGAATAAATTTAATTTGATTTAAATAACAATATTGTGAGCAGTTTTGATAAGTGAATTTGGATTTTAAAGAGGTTTATTTCTTCAGGGATATGGTATAGAATCAATGAATATAAGGAAGCATATTCCCAATTTACATAATAAACTAAATAGGTCTATAAGAAAATTCTACTATTTAAGCAATTTCTGTGATAGAGGATTATTGAGAACGTATACTGTGCAATAATAAATCCTTCCTTACAATACGGTATAACATGTTAACATGTTGGGGGGGGGGGGGGGGGGCACCTAGAAGACATTGATTAAACTTTTAAGAACCACACAAAATCATTTTGCTAAAGCAACAGCAAGACAGCTCATTTTCACTATATAAAGAAATTAATATTTTACCAGTACAACACTTATTTGTGTTTAAAGTTCTGCGTTTATTCTATAAAAAAGTGGTAATAGGGGAACAGATAATTTAATATACAATACAAGAAGAGTAGCTACAATTTTTTTAGAACACCAAAAGTTTTAATTCTTATTTTTAAAAACTCGTTTAGTTATTTGAGTCCGCAATTGTTCAATAGCTTGCCAATGGAGATATTAAAAATGTAATATTGTAATATCAATTAATATTAATGGAGATGTAAATGTAATATTAAAAATGAATTGGGTCCAACTCATCAATCACCATCATCCAACTCATTACCCACGCACAGGTCTCTGACCTATGTGGGCATCATCCTCAAAAAAAAAAAGAATTTGATAAAAAATGAAATTATGGCTGTGGAACCATGTTGATTTTGGAGCTTTAAGGATTAACCCAGTAAAGATATTTGTTGAATTATTTTGTTAAAAGTTTGTAGATTATTTTTATTGTTGTAAGAAATTTGAAGTTTATGGATTGTTGTTGTGATTCTTAAGTTTGTTATTGTTTTTTGTTTTCTCGGTGCAATGTTTTTGATTTCAAAATACATGAAATTTGAATGTGGTCTAAATGTGTCTAAACGATAAATATTATGAATAGAGAATGTTACAGTTGCCGTGCATCAAATAGTTTTAAAAAAATGAAAGAAATGAACACAAAAATCAACTCACTAAACATTTATTATTTCAAAGAAATATGTAAATACGAAAATACTTACATAAAACTAACATTATTTTGTAAAATAAATTAACTTATATTATACGGCCACACTACTTGTAAAAGTGCCCATTAATATTCCAAAGATTGTTAAAAATGTGTAACGTGTAAAAGAGTGATGGAACATAAACATTATATTATCAATATCATTGAATCAATTAAATTTGGGTTTCAATTAGGTTTATTCCTTCAGAGATACGGTAATAGAATATTATTGAATAGCATTGCATCAATTTAGGTTTTTTTTAGGATGAAGCCTTCCAGAGTTGTGTATCTAATAAGAAAACTCAAATATTGTGTAAGCACACAGGTTCTTATAATGACCTATTTTGGCCTTCTCCACTCTATTATTAGCTATGGGGTAACAGTAGCAATGCTAAGAAGATACTTATCCTGCAAAAAAAGCTATAAGAATAATTGCAGACCTGCGACAGAGAGAGTCCTGTAGGGAGAGTTTTATTAAGTTTGAAATTATGACGGTACCTTCATTGTATATTTATTACAATTTGATCCATGTTAAAAATAATTTAGACAATTTTGCTCAAAATAGCAACAACCATAATTATAATACTAGAATGAACTCTGATCTTCTTACTCCTTATATAAGACTAGCCGGCAGACTCGCTTCGCTCGCCTTAACCGTCTAGCCAGGGGGCTCCGCCCCCTGGACCCCCGGGGGGTCCAACCAATTTCCATTGTGATTAGATAAATTTACAGAAATAGGTGATTTTGGGGAGAATTTGATACCATTACTTAGTATGCATCTAGGGTCTTAATCAAACATATACTTTTCATAAACGTTGGCTTTTAGCTTTGTTTGAAACAAATTATTATTCATTAATAGACCTAACCTACTGAACTTGTCAGCCAAACAGCTTAAAGGAACAGCTGATAGAAGTCAACCGTTTTTAATCATATGGCAGACCCCTTAGCAGCGTTATTTACACTGTCTTTGAACAGCAAAAGACTTTGCACTTTGCATGTAGGCTACCATACAGTCGGAGCCTTGCAATATGTGGGAAACATATGACTGGGTATGATGAAATGTTATTATGCCAGGTTGATGACATCTGTTAAGTGCAAATTTCAAAATATTTTCCATATGATTAAAAGATCCCAGTAAGCTAGCTAGCCATGTACCCGTGCTTTGCATAGGCAAAACTTTAACCCCCTAAAAACACCCCTAAAATTGCGAATTTTGAAAAATCCTTTCTTAGCACGCGTCTAGTCCCCCTACTGAATACGTGTACAAAATTTTATCGTTTTTGGTCGAGTGGTTCCTGAGAAACTGTGATGAATGAGTGAGTCAGTCAGTGGTATTTCGATTATATATATATATATATATATAGATTGTCTACAACTCATAAAAGCCATATGTACCAGAGATGTATAATATTTAATAAACTTCCTCTAGAAATAAGAATGTTACCGGCAAAGACTTTCAAATTAGTTATTAACAAATGGCTGAGAAAAAAAAACATTTTATAATTTAAGAGAATTCATGGATTGTGATATTGATATTGTGGCATGATTGTACTTTATCATTGTAACTTGAATACTGACTTTAATGTATTTTACCATGACGAAGCCTATTGCAACTTCATCTTTGTTTAATGGCTAGTAAAATTCTTATTCTTATTCTTAAAAAAAAGCCCACATAGGTCTGAGACCTGTGCGTGGGTAATGAGTTGGATGATGGTGATTGATGAGTTGGACCTACAGTTTTAGGTGGGTTCCGAACCACCGGGGAGTGATTTTACAGCAGAGAACAGTTTATTTTTTGCTGGCCAATCTAATCGGTCACCGTTACAAACAGGACCTACGAGAACGCAGCTTATCTGAACAGATACCTGCTACGGCTCGCGGCTATCACTTCCCATTGGAATCATATTGTCATGAATTCTATTACTATTAAGATGTTACCACATAAACCTGTTAAAGGCATAAAATCATAAGTTAGAATACTTATTGTTCATTTGAATCAAATAATTAAAGCAGAAGAATAGGATCGCTGCTCCACATTTATATTCAATAGGCTACAACTTTGCATGATTGTTTTTATATAAGTAAATAATTACTAATATAAATGAAGAGTTTAATACATTGAATGAGCAAATATGTATGTACTCACTTTTTCGAACCATGGAGGAAATGCGAATGAGAAGAATGGCAAACGTTCCTCCAATTTTCCCTGTTGAGTATTTCGAACTTCTTCAAACCTACAATGATGATAAAGACATATAAATAGAAGACGTAAAAGACGAAATACATTTTTGTGTGGAGGATGAAGCCCACATAGGTCTGAGACCTGTGCATGGGCAATGAATTGGATGATAGTGGTTGATGAGTTGGACCCACAGTTTTAGGTGGGTTCCGAACCACCGGGTAGTGATTCTACAGCAAAGAAAACAGTCTTTTTTGCTGGCGAATCCAATCGGCCACCCTGACAAAGAGTGCCCAGGAGTTGAGATTTTCACTTTTCACTTTCTTTGTAGTGGCGAAGGTGGTATTGTGGAAGATAACCATAATGAATAAATAAGATTTGAAGTTGTCACAACCACATATTTATTGAAAACCCTGGGTCTCGATTGGTGCACCATTATCAATCTCAAACAAACTAAAACTAAAGTTGATACTTAAACACAAAATGATACTTTTGGCTGGCCTTCATTGAAGGTCTGTGATTGGCTGAAGGCCATAACAAGTCACGCCCACTGGTGGGAGGAGCAACAATTGTTGCTCTCTTGTAGAATTTCCAAGACAGTTTGGATGTTTTTGTGTGAATGTCTAGTGTTGATTAAGTGATCTGCGAATGTTGAGTCAGTGTTGGAATGTAGTACTTTGATGTGTTCTTTGTATCTTGTATTGAATGATCTGCCTGTTTGTCCTATGTAGTACTTGGGGCAAGTGTTGAATTTGAGCTTATATATTTCTGGTTTGTGAATTGTGCTGTTTGTTAGGTGAGATGTTTTTTATTGGAGCTGGCGTTTCAGGTTGTTTGTTGTTCTGAATTCTGTGTTAAGTCCGGATTTTTAGAAGATGTGTGCTATTTTGAGTGGTTTTTGTTGAAATATGTGAATGTGACTGATCTGTTTTGGTTTGCAGGTTTTGGATTTTTGTTTTTCATTTTAATAAAAAAAATGACACTTATTAAAAACTGATACTAATATCAAAACTGACGCTAATATCTTAACTGACGTTGTGTTTCTATTTAAATTATGTTGTAAACTCACTTGTACTGGAGGAATGCATTTCACTTCTAAAGAGAAGCTTCATCAACTCGTTGATAACTAGCATCGCAAAATCAAGCACATGCTGTTGAATGATGTGTGACAGATTGGATCAGCGTAAACACCGCCATTCCGCAGCATGTTTTTAATTTTGCGACGGTGATTTTCATCGAGTATTGGATGCTCCACTGTGCAAGCACCCTAAGGTTTGAGTGGTTCAAAGTCATGTTATCTGCAGGAGTCTATAATCGATGTCAGAGTCTTTTGTCTATAGTAGAAGTTTTCTATATTCTGAGATGATAATTGATGAAAAATCTTAATATTCACTCACCTATGGCCATGATCACTCATGAGTATGAGTACAGTGTTGTTGAGGTGGCCCTCATTATTGAACCATTTCATCCATTCTAGTAGATCATCGTCAGCTGCACCAACTTGATTGTAGCTGTCATGAGAAATTTCGCCATGAAACCCGAACACAAACTTGGGTCTCTCTCTGTTCACTGTAAATATATGTCTGGCGTAGTCCAGCATTACCTGTAGAATTAAAAGAAATTGGTTCAATCATATTTTCCAAATCCATCTCTCAAAATCTGTTAATTCTGAACTGAAATGCTTAATAAATCTTTCCTAGTTGTTGTTGTTGTTGCATCACGATTGTGGAATTCATTGCCATTTCAAATTGCCTCAGCTCCATCTATTTATTCATTTAAATCCCGCCTATATCTTCATTTATTAAGGAAACAACCTTTGTGACACATTTTTTACCATATACATGAATTGTTGTATTATCATCGTTAAGGTTTTCATCACCACTGCTCATTCTTTTCATTATATTCTTAGTTTTCTTTTTACTAACATTATTATTATTATATTATTCCACCTCCAATTAAAAATACTATTATTATTATTATCCTTTTTCTCTTTAGCAATAAGATTTTTTGCAACTTCTATTACTTTTGTTATAATTAAGCCTTGAAACTATTGTCAATATTACAAAATTCTGTAAAGTATGAAAAGTTTCCGTCATCTACATTTCTCTAAACAGTGCAGTAATAAATTAATAAAAATATACCAAGTATGTAATAAATTTTGTTAATTTTCTAAAGGGTTACAGCTGAGCATGCGATAAGTGTTTCAGGTAGGCTAGTACTCTAATCTCATGAGAAGAGGTGCTACCATCAAAATAAATTTAGAGTGTGCTCAGAAAAGAATTTGAAGTTATTCGATGATGATAATAATAATAAAAATAATAATAATAATAAAACTGATAAAATAATTAATCCTAATGATCTTATCAAGAATTACCCGTGAAAGGATGCATGAGCTTGAGAATATTAAATTTAATTCATGCTCCATAAATATAAGCGTTGTTAATCTGCTGGGATATAGTCGGTTTAATTACTTTCTTTTGATGTAGTTTGGGTGTAATTTTGTATCTATTTCTTTTTTATTTCATATCTATTTATTTTTGTATCTATTGGTATTTGGTTTTTATATCCATGGTAATTATGTATTGACACATTCTGAAAATCCTATGGGTGTAGTTGTACTACTTTTGCCAATAAATTGATTGCTGACTGAACTGAACCGAACCTACCCTAACCTAACCTGATCAACTGAAGCAATGACATTCAACTCTAACTCACATTATGCCTTGGCATGGATCCCACACATAATGGTCTGTACATATTCAGTTGTGGTTTCAAGTCAATGTAGAATGTATGAAGGTAATAGTCGGTTGGTTGGTCAGAAAATCCCTTCAATCTGTAGGTGAATATTCCAACATCTGGGGTGTCTTCCATGTAACCTGAAATCAAAATTACAAGTTTGTCAATTTTATACAATGTTAACGTTAAGGAGTTGGACCTAAAGTTTTAGGTTTTTTTGTAGATTACGTTTAGACAAGTCAGATTAACAATTATAGTATCTTATACACTAGCTACCATAATTACTGTATCAATTAGTTGAGGTGGAGCTTAATTTTGATATGAAAGGAACTTTTGTACACTATAAAAAGATTTATCAACTAAATATTTTTTCAATGTTTTTTGAATATTTCTATATTTTCAAGACTCTTTAGAAACTTCGGTAGCTTGTTATTGTAGTTTCCTACCAATATAACTAGGTTTTTCTTTGAATAAGCTACCATTTCAATGACTCACCAAGTAATAATCTCCTCGGCTTCTTGTATTATAATCGTGCACGTCAATATTTTGGTTAATATCACATTTTTTACATAAAGTAACTTTATACACATACAAGGAAGGGAGACCAAGTCTCTTGAACAACGGTCTACATGAATCTAATCTATTTACTCTTTCCTTACACCCAATAGCTTTCTTCTGGATCCTTAACACCCTATCAAGGTTTTGTTTTGATAAATTACGCCATACTAATATAGCATACCTAATACGTGACAGTAAGAGCCCATGGTAAAGTGTAAAAAGTAGCTTTTTGTCATTTAATCTAGCAAGCTAGATTACTGCAAATGTCCCAGATGAAATTTTACAACATATTTTTTTAAGGTATGGAGCCCAGGTCAATCGTCTATCGAACAGAACTCCTAGAAATTCAATGTTTTCTTCCTGGTCTAGTTGATTATCTTACTAGATTATCGTATTAGCGATCTATGTTGGATTACATTGAATGGGAATATATATTTCTAGACTTATCACTACTCGTTATCATTCAAGTTAAGTACAAACTGGCAGAACATAAAAAGGAGTAGAATAACTCTATTGAAAGCGAAATAGAGACAATAAAATTTTATCTTCGATGTAATGACCTTATAAATAAAAAACCTGGAATTTTTTTAATGCAAACCTGTAACATATCCATTATTGTGATAGTCGTTCCAAACGAAAGCATAAACATTAACATAGTCAGCATTGCGTCCCATACGTTTTCTAGTTTCAGGTAGTTCTAGTTCTGTTTTACCTGAAGAAGTATGCAATAAATATTTAAAAATTTGATTCAGTTTGACACAAAATACTACAGTAGATTTTCAAATTTATGAATAAATGAACAATTAATTTCATGAAATATTTTAAGAGTGAATTTACACATTACAGCATTTGAAAAAATAGGATTGTTTTTAGTGGAAATTAACTCTCACAGTTTGGTGTGACGGCCCTTTCGCACTCTTGATTACGAGCATCTTCGATTTACAAAGAACAAGTATCGAAAAAGTGGTATTCACAATACAGATTCCTAAAAAAAATGGGACTGATTTTTAGTTAAAGTTAACACTCAAAACTTGATATGACGGCTATTTCATTCTATTGTACAAACTTCCTCAGTTGATTACCACTGCAAAGTCATTCTTATTTGAGTTGACATGAGAGAAGGTGGAACTACAAAAAAAATCCGTAATTTTGAAAAATAAATTAAAAGGGATACTTTTATATTAAAAAAAACTGATAAAACTGCTGAAAATAGATTTTTACATTTTGTATTGGATGAAAAATTATTAAAACTGTTTCTCACTATTAAAGTGAATTCTCACATTAACTAATCGATAAAATATTACTGTAAGTAAATTTCATGTTTATCTAATGAATGGATAATATTTTGGCTCTAGAATCTATAGAAACAAAAATTAAAAATTATGTCTGCTTTCTTTGGACTATGTTAATGCTTCTTTTTAAACTGTACTTCTGTATAAAAAAATTTGATCAGAAAGAATCTGTCTGTCCCAAGTACCACCTTCCCAAAATATAGGTAAAATCCTTGTACAAAGTGGTATGACCTAACATTTGGTTGGATTCTGCAATGTTGAAAATGTTTGAAGAAAGCTGTTTTGTGCAAAAACCTGTTGCATCTCTGCTTGAATAAATAAATAAAAACGAGTTGGTTTTGAAGGAACTGACAATTTATCAAACTGTTTTTTTAATTATCTTTTTTATTAATTTTTCATATTAATAGCACTGAGGAATGCGAAATTAATAATAATAATGCCCGGTTTCTGAGTTGTTCATTAACTTAATGGAGCATTAACTCAATGTTGGAGCAATGGGTTAATGATCCATTAAACTTAATGAACAACTCAGAAACCGGGCATAAGATAAATGAAATGTTCCTGGATTTCTTGTTCCATCACGAACTGCGTTGTTAATATTAACTTTTCAAGTGAATTCAACGACTTTCAGTCAAATTTTTATTAAAATAAGTAGTATTTCACTTACTCTGTAAGCCGAGTGTTTTCGAGTTGTTAAAACCCTCGAAGAGGCCTTGAAGATGGGTTTAAACAACTCGAAAACGTTCGGCCTACAGAGTAAGTGAAATACTACTTATTTTAATAAACATTTGACTGAAAGTCGTTGAATCCACTTGAAAAGTTAATATAAATAAAATGATTGACACTTTCCTCCCACCTGCTGAAATATAGAAGTTGATTATCACATATATATCATTGAAAAAATATTCATCAAAAATAAATTTTCACATTTTTTATTACGGAAATTCATTATTAAACCTTTCTTCTTACCTGTTAAAATAGGTATAAGCGCTTGAGGAGTCCCATCACCCACTATATTGTATCCTTTCAAGACGATTGCTTTCAGTGTCTTAGTTAGATAATCGTACGATTTTGGTAGCTTTCTTATAAATGTGTTTCTCGATAGGGAATCGAAGCCAAACATTAACACATTGAGACGAAGAGATTTGTCAGGCAGCTTTTCCCAACCTGATTGGTCAAGAACATCTTGATCATGGCGAGCTCCCGCCATCAAGTTACTCCACCTAGAAATTAATTTATTGATTAGATTATTAGAGAAATAATGAGTTTTTATTTCAACATATTTCAATACGGGAAGTGATAGCTGTGAGCCGTAGCAGGTATCTCTTCAATCAGATAGAGATAAGCTGCGTTCTCCTGGGCAATCTTTGTAAGGGTGACCGATTGGATAGGCCAGCAAAAAAGACACTGTTCTCTGCTGTAAAATCACTTCCTGGTGGTTCGGGACCCACCTAAAACTGTAGGTTTAAATCATCAATCACCATCATCCAACTCATTATCCACGCACAGGTCTCAGACCTAAATGTGGACTTCATTCTAAAAAAAATTGTGTTGTTTTCCATGACGAAATACTTGATTAACAATCTAATATCAAGACTGACACTGTATTTCTATTTAAATTATGATTTTCACTCACTTATACTGGAGATACTGGATGGATGCATTTCACTTCTAAAGAGAAGTTTCATCAGCCTCTGAGTATTTTAATTAGATTTTTACAAAATGGAAGAGGAAAAAGGATAAGGATAAGATGCAGAAGGAAAAAGAGGAAGAGAGGTGATTAAAATAATAATATTTTCACATAGACAACAAGCAGAAAATTCACAATAAATAAGAAATTTGAACTTTAATTTAAAAAAAACATGTTCTGCCTCAAGCAAAAAAGAAAGTTCAAAATTTATTTTTCATTTTAAACAGTTCTGCATGTCCTCTATGTAAAAATATTTATCTACTATTCTACTCGCAGTTCGTTCATCGTGGATCAACAAATACTAAGAAATGAAAAATAATAAGAGAACAAGAAGGAGTTGGCAAATAAGATATTCCGACTCAATTGAATCGGGCTACCTGCTAGTAAATTATAGCGTGGAATACTTACCTTTCACCATCCTTTGCCACGCAGTGAATTCTAACAAAATCAGCATTTTTCAGATTGTACTCAGTTTGATTTGTAGTTGAAGTTCCTGTACTCGAATGAAAATCGGTGTTCCTGAGAACATCTGCAACCAATGAAATTAACGATTTGCAGTCGATTTTAATAGAATAAATGAGTATTTACTCATGTAGGCTGCAACGTTTTCGAATCGTGATAATTAATTTTCAACAGACAAATTAAAATTGACGACAGTCGTTAAATTTATTACAAAAAGTTCTTTTTTTTCGGAGGATGAAGCCCACATAGGTCTGATACCTGTGCGTGGGTAATGAATTGGATGATAGTAATTGATGTGATGGACCTACAGTTTATGTGGGTTCCAAACTACAGGGAAGTGATTTTACAGCAGTATTTTGTTAGCCAATCCAATCGGTCACCCTTACAAAGAGCGCCCAGGAGTTTCGTAGCTTATCTCTCTGATGAACAGATACCTGCTACGGCACTCGGCTATCAATTCTCGTTCATATTAACTACGGTACGCAGATCGGTATGGATCAAGAAATTCATCAATGAAATCATTTTTAATAAGTTACAAAAAAGTGTAAAATAGTTTACAAATAATTCACAGAAAAAGAAAGTACGTAAATAGTAATTTGCATTCAATTTTCATAATTGCAAGAGCATAATTTCATCGACTGTAGTAATAGATAGTATGTAGATATAGGGGAGGGTGCAATTCTAAATATCTCTGCGTACAAAAAAGATGTGTTGATTTCAAATTATCAAATAATAAAATTTTTATCAACAGATCTTAATAATTTACTTTCAACAATGATAGCAAAGTGACATTTTAATACAATAATAATAATAATAAAAATTATTTAAACTATTAAATAGTAAAAATAATTATAAAACTGGGAAAGTAATAAACATTCTCAAAATGAAATCTGCTTCTAATCATTAATTGATTTAATTTGATTTCTTCAAAATATTTTTTTTAAAGAATTCCATTTTATCTGCAGACAAAAGTGGAATTTACTTTTTTTTATATTTTAATTTTAATTGTGCCATATCTTGCACATGGTTGAATAAGTGAAATTGCCGTGAGCCGTAGAAGGTATCTGTTCAGTGAGACAATAAGTAAAAGCTACTAGCTACTATATCCTGGGCCCAGTTTGGATTGGCCAGCAAAAAAGACTGTTCTCTGCTGTAAAATCACTTCCTGGTGGTTCGGAACCCATCTAACATATTAGGTATGCTATTTTAGTATGGGATATTTCATCAAAACAAAACCTTGATAAAGTGTTTAAAAGATCCAAAAAAAAGCGGCCAGGTGTATGGAAAGAGTAAACAGATTAGATTCATGTAGGCCGTTGTTCAAGAGACTTGATATGCTAACTGTACCGTGCTTATAATTATATTTATGAAGCTACATTATTATCTAAAAAAGAATGATATTAACCAAAATCTTGACGTACACTATTATAATACAAGAAGCCGAGGAGATTATCACTTTTGGTGAGTCATAATAGTAGCTTATTCAAACAAAAACCTAGTTATTTTGGTAGGAAACTCTACAACAAGCTACTGCAGTTTTTAAAGAGTCTTGAGAATATAAAAAATTCAAAAAACATTGAAATAGTTACTGTTGTTTTCATATAACTTGGCAGCAGTTGGGTTCAGATGTAGCAAGTCCTTCCATTTTCTACACGCTGCCAAGTTATATGAATACTACAGTATTTATGTATTAAGAGCGTGAAGCGCGACTTTATCGCTCGAGCCAAAACAGTTACTGCGCGACGCATAGCGGAGCGCAGTAATTTTGCGAGAGCGATAAAGAAGCTTCACGCGCGAATTAGATATAATATTTTTCCTACAACTGCAGTTCTGGATTCCAACACTATAAAAACTTAGTTTGTAACATCACAGACCGTGCGCGGATTTGGTTAGCGTGGGCCATTGTTGATGGTTACGAAAATGTCACGGATTTCGTGATCCACCAATGAGACGCCATCAAATACAGCTGGCGAGCGGTAAAGTACTTTTTTCGTTCGTCAGCTGACTTAACCGTTCGCTGAGCGGTAAAGAGGTATTTTACAATCAGTTTTCAGCACGTAAAGAAATACTTTACGAGCAGTTGTAGGAAAAAATATTTAGTTGATAAATCTTTTTATAGCGTACAAAAGTTCCTTTCATATCAAAATTAAACCCCACCTCAACTAATTGATACAGTAATTATGGTAACTAGTGTATAAGATAGTATAATTGTTAATCTGACTTATCTAGACGTAATCTACAAAAAAACCTAAAACTGTAGGTCCAACTCATCAATCACCATCATCTAACTTATTAGCTCTCAGACCTATCACCCGATAGGTCTCAGACCGATGTGGGTTTCAACCTTTCTCACCTGTAAAGGAGCATTCAATCTCGCCGTGCTTTTGTCGTGCTTCTGCTGTGATTTTAGCCTTACTGCCATCAATTTGCACCCAGTCCTTTTCCGGCGAGCAGACAATTGGATCTGTTTTTCGTATGAGCCATCATCACGGGACTGTACACATCCAGGTCGGGATGTTTGCATGCTTGCTGTATGTTATCTGGCCTCCTTATGCATAGAAACATTCTAGCATTAGATTATGAAGGGCTCAGAGGAATAATGCATATATTCACAAAAATCAAATTTCACAGGAGACGATTTTTAAGTTTGATCTTGTATAATAAAGTTAATATAAAAGTTTAATCAACCATTTTATAATTTTTAAAATTTTTCATAATGTTGTTAATGAGTGCTGTGGAGAAGAATTTGATCATTCAAAAATTAATTGTCTCCTCTTTTTTTTCATAAAATGCTACCTGGACTCTGTTCATTTTTCCTATGAATATTGGAGATATTAATAAGGAAAACTGAAAATATTCATAAAAACTTTTTTAATATATCCTTATAATAAAAACTTCTGTTCAATTTTCGTATCCACCTATCTGTCCAAAGTATCTGTGATTTTTATTTCATAACAACCTGAAATAAAACAATACTTTGTAATTTTTCTATTCATGGAGCTGGTTTGTTCAGTAATTGCTGTTTTGTTCAGTAAGTAGGCTACAGTTTTCCTCAAATAATGAAACTTGATACTGCTTAATACAAACTTAGTAAAGAATAATTTAACAACACTGTGAACACAGACTAACACAAACCCTCAGAATATCAGGTGAATTCTGCTTTAATGCAGCAGACAGCAGACACCAACTACTATAACCTTGTGAACAGCTGAGTGGACCTTGTTCATTATTACGTGGAAAGCAATGGACTTTGTGCGTTACTACTCTGCATGTTATTTCTTTATTTGTTTATATTTTGGACTATATTCAATATAACTCTGTAAAATTTTGCATGGTAATAGAGCTGCATGATAGCCAAATATTGCAATAAAAATCTCAATTTTGAAAATTTTGGACTATGTGCTTATTTTTCTGAGCCCTTCATATTTGTCTAAAGCATCTATAAAAATGTGAATAAAATTTCCAAATATAGTAGCCTACATGGATACAAATGCATTGATGATACATAAATTTGTGAATACGCTAGTAAAAAAATACTTTGGATATGAATTTTTCATGATGTAATAATAAAAATATTAGTAATAATGTCACTTGTCAATGGAGGAGAATGGATACGAAATGTTAGAAAAGGCCTAGTACTGGCCAAAATAACCAACAACGAAATTTACAATAGAAACAAGAAGAACAAATCCAAAAATGAACCATCTTCACATAGCGTCTTCCACTCAGGGAGTTTTGTGTAATATCAATAATAATAATAATAATAATAATAATAATATTAAGAATTTCAAAAAATAACCAACAAAGAAATTTACAATAGAAAAAACTTCAGAATAAAAATTTATAAATGGGAAGTTATAACAGAGACAAAAACTCCAAGAGTTGGAACAAAATGGAGTGAAGAGAGAAAAGCTGAATTTGCAAAAAATGAAAAGCTGGTGGGCAAACAAGAATAACAAGTCCTAAAAAAGAACCATCTTCACTCAACGTCTTCCACTTTGGGAGTTTTATGTAATATCAATAATAATAATAATATTAAGAATTTCAAAAAATAACCAACAAAGAAATTTACAATAGAAAAAAATTCAGAATAAAACTTTATAAATGGGAAGTTATACCACAGAGACAAAACCTCCAAGAATTGGAACAAAATGGAGTGAAGAGAGAAAAGCTGAATTCACACAAAAAATGAAAAGCTGGTGTGAAAACAAGAAGAACAAGTTATAAAAAAAACATCTTTACTCAGCGTCTTCCATTTTGGGAGCTTCACGTCTAATAATAATAATAACAACAAGAAGAAGAAGAATAAGAATTTCACTATAAATATTTATTTTTAATTAGTACTCTACTTTTTGCATGCTCTCATCACAAAAATAAAGGCTCTATTCAAACAATATTAAGTTATTGCAGATGAATATTTGTGGATTGAATTGCAAATAATCATGAATAAGATAGTAACAAAATATGGATTCTTAATGAGGTGAAAATTAAAATGATTATGCTCAGAGAACAAGAGGTGTCGAGAAATTAAGAAAGTACCAGGAGCATTTACTCGCAAGTACTAGCATTCAGGCAAAAGGATATGTAGGCCCTATGGATTGAACAGTGCTAAGTTCCAATTTTGATTGCTAACTGTGGGAGGACTGATGGTATATCCATACCATAGCCGGAGTCTTCAAGATGAAATCTTTAAAAAAAATAATAATAAACAAATAAATTAATAGAATCAATTCCGTTACTATTACCGGTATGCCAAATTAATACAGAGAATAGTAATACTCAAATATATTGGGAAAATTCTGAATATTAAGAGAAAATACTTCTGTGATGTTTTCCATGACGAAATACTTAATGAACAATCTAATATTAAAACTGACACTGTATTTCAATTTTATGTATTGTTTTACTCACTTATATTGGAGATGCTTGAGGGATGCATTTCACTTCTGAAAAGAAGGCTGACGAAGCTCCTTTTCAGAAGTGGAATGCATTCCTCAAGCATCTCCAATATAAGTGAGTAAAACAATATATATAAGTGAAATACAGTGTCAGTTTTGATATTAGAGAGAATACTTCTCTATATTGAGAAATACTCGTAATGTATTGAGTAAGTTAAATTTAACATAAAGTTATAATTAACTAATTTAACATGAATATCGAGTTAATACTCACAACAGCGACAAAATGCTCTGTAAATTCAATTTATAATTTAATCCAAGAAATATCTCATTGGTCATATAAAACACAACGATAGCAACCAAAGCATAATATGTGAACCTTCGGAAATGAAAGTTGTGTGAAATCATTTTATTACTGAAAAGAAACCAAATTCAGATTAAAAATCATCAAAATTGACTGTGAAATACAAGACAGTAATTTGTGCAGTTTTTTGAAGATAAACACAATTTTAAATTCAATTATAACCTAATTTTCACACCTGAAAGTATTTTGATGTAATTAAAAAAATAATAAAACTCTTTTTTTCTACAAAAAATTGCAAATTAAATTTTTTAAATAATTTTAAAGTATCTATAAGAATTTATCTTCATGATAATTCAAAATTCATGAAGATACCAAATTAAAACTGATTATTAGGGTTAGTTTAGACTATGTTACATTATTGTATTGTTACAATTTCATACAACAAAGTTAGTTGAACAAAGAGGTTTCATAACAATTTTTTTATGACATTGGTATGAATATTAATAATAATGAGCTATTGACAAAAATATTGCTACAGGTTCTTTCACTAAAGTAATACTGGCAACTCTTAAAAGTAGCACTCGAAATACAATTAAATACCGTAAAGTAGCTATCAATTTAAATATAAAATATTCATTCACTTACGAATATCAAACAAACAAAGTTGCCTTTGTTATTATAGCACTTGGATGTTAGAAGCTGCATTCCTCTGTGAAAAAGTGTACATCTCATCAATTCGGACATTCACATTATCCTCAAATATTGCAACGTGATAGATCCCATCGTTCTGAAACTATTATCAATCCAAATCATCATTCTCAACAATACCATCATAAAGATCGTCTACCTCTCCATTTGTCTCTGAAATATTATCAAACTCAATAATCAAACACCATAATTATGAACAATTTTATTTTTATTTTTCAAATTTTTATTTCTTCCGGGAACCATAATGTCTTACCAGCAAAACCCACTCCATATGGGACACCACGACTGTATTCTCCACCTTTACCTTCACGAAATAATGCTGACACAAACAGAATTGTTGGAAAATCCTTGCATTATGTCCTGTGGAAGTCAGTGCTACACCGTTAAATTTCATTACTTCTTCCAAAAATCGTGGAATAGACATCATAAAAAATTTTGTAATTCACTTTTTATTATCTAAAATTGATTACATCACATAAAATTTACTCACATCTACATAATTTTCCATTCCAACATTTCAACTCAACTAAAAGCTATTTCGCCAAACCAGCTGTGCTAATTTTGATGATTTGTGTCACACAACAACAAAAGATGCAACTATATCAACAGATAACATTTAATGCCGGATGCACAAAATACAGCTGTGAACTCCTCGCCATCTGAAGGGAAAAGAGGTTATAAAATTATCATTTGAAACTTCAAATTATTAGATGTTATAGTTTTATTAAACAAGATTTTTAGTGAAACAGACCTAAGATTTCGTGGATTTCTTGTTCCATGACGAACTGTTTTATGGATGCCTTGAAGATGGGTTTCAACAATTCGAAAACGTTTGGCCTACAAAGTAAGTGAAATACTACTTATTTTGGCATAAGTACCCTTGCCCTTATTTTTAATAAAAATTTGACTGCAAGTTGTTGAATTCACTTGAAAAGTTACTAAGATTTCGATTCTAATTTGAAATTTTGTGAAAAGCAGTTTTGGGCAATAGCCTGTTGTATTCACATTTATTGTGTGTTAGTTAAATGAATAAATAAATGTCTATATTAATTTTTAATTTACATTTTGATGCTATAAATCATGCCCTCCACAACTGCGCATGATTTATAGCTTCAAACTTCACAAGTAAGTTATTTTTAATGTTCAAATATCAAGTTAAACAGTAATATGGGACTACAACATCAAAAGAAATATTGGAAATTAATATAAGATAGGTACTCACATAATAACGTATTAGATGGTTCCGTGATACGCTGAATCTTGGAGATTAAAAAATTTAGGTGTATTTTACTCTGACAGAATTATTAAGTAGCACATTAAAAAATGCAGAGCTGATTATGAAATACACTTTCTAGGACACTTTTAGACAAGTACCGAACGTAATAATTGATTTCAATTTAATTTTCAATTGAATGCCATGAAAAATCCAGTTTCAATTTATTGTAGTATTGTAACGCGAGGAGCAGAAGTGATAGGCCTATTTGAACAAGTGCAGTGTTGCAGGGGATCTGCACAAGCAAACACCATTCGTCTTATGTCAACCTCATTATTGTCTTGGATTTCTTGTTCAATAACGACCTGCGTTGTTTATATTAACTTTTTGTTGTAAATTTAATGACTTGCAGTCAGTTCTAAATTCTGAATAATATTATATATTATACAGAGTGTTTCGGAACTCTCTACCAATACTTCTAGGCAGTGTTTCTGGACCACTAACAAAAGTAAATATCGTAATAAAAATTTTCTAAAATCCCCAGTTACTCACATAGCCGCCATTTTTTTTTTTTCACTCATTATTTTTTTATTCGAACACCTCTGAATGTATAATTTTGAAATTTTGCAAACAGCTTTATAACAATTAAATCAATCTGAATTGAATTGAATCTTGAAAAAAAATCAATCAAAATTTTCCGACATCAAAAAACAAAATGGCGGCAATTTAAAATCTTTGAACAGGATTAAATTAATAATGGCTGATAATATCAAAATTTGATTAGAATAACGTTTTTTAGATATTTTTATATCCAACGATACCTCATTTTTCAAGATTGGTCAACAATTAAGTTAACAGAGATATGCTACTTTTTAGGGTGTGCAGTGGTTGAAAGCGAAAAACTGAAACCCGTTCTCAACCACCGCACACCCTAAGAAGTAGCATATCTTTGTTGAGAGTTCTTTGTTGAGATTGGTAGAGAGTTCCGAAACACTCTGTATAATAAATCTACTCGCATTTGGCCGAACGTTTTCGAGTTATCGAATCTCAAGATTGAGCCTTGAAGATGAGTTTCAATAACTCGAAAACGTTTGGCAAAATATGCGTACATTTATTATAATATTCACAATTTAAAACTGACTGCAAGTCGTTCAATTTACAACAAAAACTTATTATTGTGTTATGAATTTACTTATCAAGTGAGAAAAAACAATGTTAGAATCATCACAATAGTTTTATTTCAGACATGAACCACTGTTACAAAAACCGGAAAATAATAAAAATAAAATTATCAAGACACACACCATACCACAAATATAACAAATTTCTGCCAAAAAAGGGCAGAAAAGACAAATGGACTAAATACACACTTGAAGTTTTAAAATTAAATTAAAAAATAAAACTTAATGTATTTGAAAAATAAATTAAAAATTCATTTTATTCACAAATTAAATTTGAAAATAATTTTTGAGCATTAAAATCCAAGAAAAAGTGACACAAGAATATTCTTATCGTTTAACTCTAATAAAAAAGGAACTAGTTTCATTACACATAAAAAAAATAGAAATACTATGTTTATAAATTATACTATTACATCACCAAATCTAATCCTACACTTTACAACTACATCTTAATTACCTCAAATATTTGTAATTATCAATAAATTACATAGATTTTATTCGAATGGTTACTACATACTACTGTAGATAACAGTCAGTATTACTGTCATGATCTAGAGTAATATTATTAATCTAATAAACTCACTAACTATATTTTGGTATATATTTGATAATAAAAAATTATACATATTCACAAGTTATTTGTGATTAAATAAAAACATTTAATATTAAATGCATCCATTCGTTGGCACGAAAGTAAATTATTTTGATTCGTTAAATTGTGCCATTTTGATAGTTCGTTTCAGATTTAGTTAGCATTATGGAGTTCGATTTTGTTGTACTTATTGCTTATTTGAATTATCGGTCGAGTTGCTGGGAGCTTTACCGGTAACTGGTAAATGTTACCGGTGGCGTCTGATTGGTCTGTTCAAATTTTTTAACGTCTATGAATTTGAGTAGGCCAATTAGGTGCCACCGGTAACATTTACCAGTTACCGGTAAAGCTCCCAGGAACTCGACTATTTGTTGCCATTTTTTTTAAACAAAAATTTGTCATGAAATGAAATATAATATTTTTCAAAATCAAAATATCAAGTATTAACAATATATTAATATATTTTAATTAATAATTGGTTAATACTGAATGAATAAAATATTTTGTTATTAAAATCATATTTGTTCAACAAACAACAATCTATCACACCTCTTGCAGTATTTCATATGGAATTCATACTGCCAAATAAATAAGAAACGAACTACGTCACAGAAAATTGTTACAGATCAGAATGTGACCAACTTCATAATGGAAAGGTAATGATATCACAGATTAATTTTTACAAATATCTGAATATTAATCCAATAACTAACTTAGTAAGAACTTACCAATTTGATGAGAAAGCAACGTTAAAGCCTGTTGTATTGACATTGATTGTATGTAACTTACATGAATAAATAAATACCGTTAATTTGCATTGGAGGCAACTAATGAACTACTAAAATTAATACAAGTTTTTTAAAAATTTACTCACGATTAAAATGTGTCTTCTAAGTGATGAGTCCAAAAATTTTATCATCTATTACATGTATTTCCAATCGTTAACAGATAATTCACACGAAAAAATAAATTGGAATATTACACTAATTTCATACATTAAAATATTAGTTTCTTGGATTTCTTGTTTCACAACGATCTGCGTTGTTAATATTAACTTTTTATTGTAAATTTAACGACTTGCAGTCAGTTTTAAATTGTGAATATATAATAATTTTACTTAAAAAGTTAAATTTACAATAAAAAGTTAAAATATTAGTGTGCTAGATATAGCACTCAATAAAAACATTACACTGTATAATAATTTAAACTGAAAAGCCACTCACTGTTAAGAAGTCATCAGTTTATCCCACAACAGTATATGAATCTACTTGGAGACAAGAAAATTCAAAGCCATGAATTCAGATTACAAAAAGATAATTCTTTTCAAAAGTTTGCATTTTACAATCAAATGTGACCTTATGCTGTCGTATTATGCTCTTAGATGAATGTAAGTCACGTTCATAAATGCGGCCCCAAGTACTGCCAATTATTCTAAGTAACGTTCTTCAAAACGCATCCATGAAAAGATGTTAATGTTCAATAGGGAGATACAGCTGTTTCAATTAATCAAAATGGAAAATTTTCCGAAAAAGTTACCAATACTTTGAAAAATTTTGGCCGAGCACGTGATATACAGGGCTCACCCCTGGGGTCAAAATTATTGCAAATTTTACTGTCCTAAAAACAAAGTAATTTTTGTCTGAAGCATAGTTTGGCCACAATTTTGAAAAAACAAAAATAACTTCGGGAAATTTTACAGTTTTTCCAAGATGGCGACCGAAGCACAGCTAGGATTCTTGGGGACTTTTAGTATGTTATTCAACATATTTTTTTGGACATATAATCTTATTTTCAGCCGTGTTTTTCCTCTCTCACCCAAAATTTGTGCTAATTTGACTAGATTATATACAGGACAATTAATTTGATGACTATTTTAATAGCAGCAATATGATAACTGTCATTATTTCTTAGTAACAATGTAATAAGTCCATGATCTTTCCGTGGAATATTATTTTTTGAGCAGTTTACTTTTTTGATTTATTGTTTCATTATTGTGCTGTTTAAATTATTATACTAAAATTTACAAATAAATATTTAGTCTTTACTTTCACTAGATTAATTATTTATAAATCAATAGATAGCTTCGTTTTTAATTTTCTTACAAACTAATTATTGTGACTGTGATAAGATACATTCTCAAGATTTACCATCCCATCGGTTACAAAACTATGATTAAAATGATTTGTTATGAATTTAATTTCATAAATAAGCAACATTAGCTTCTCAGCCACACAAATTGTCTTCTCAAACATACTCATAATACAATAAAATACATATAAAAATAATACATAATACATATAAAAATAAATAATGAATTCTTATAAATGAGCAATATAATTTAAATTGTATCCTTATAATACTGTAAATTGAATGCTAAACGTATTGAATTGAATTGAATAAATTGAATTGAATTGAATTGAATTTTGAATTGAATTGAATTGAATAGTTCTTTATTTCCTCTTTAAAAAAACAAGTACATAGGTAATGACAATAATTTTGAGAAAAAAATATTCTTCACATGGGCTACAATGCCTGTGTGCGAAGAAGAGTCTGAATCGTAGGATTTTATTTAAAAGAAAAAAAGACAAATTAAAAAAAAAAATTGAAGAGAAAAATAAATTACAGCCAAAAAAAAAGAGGAAAAAAAACAAAAAAAAAAGCGAGAAAAAAAGGCTTAATTATTTGAGGAGGATCATCTATCTATGGGAAATGCGAGGCCAACAAGAGAAACCAGAGAGAAAAAACGTATACAAGTAAGGTTTCTGGGATGAGCACTAGTTGTATCAAGAAAAGAAAATTATGCAGGAGCTTCTTTCAGCACATGTAGAAAAGGTAGGAAGGCAGAATGAATATTAAATAAAAGATCAAAGAAAATAATATAAGGGTTAGAAGCAGTTATTTTATTTGGAAAAGAGAAATAATAAAACTCTTAAAAGCGGTATGCAGACTGCAGCAGCATCTCAGATGCATCTCTTCCATGTTCTAACAGCCAAGAGAGCAGCATTTTCTTGTAGGAAGTAACACTAAATCGGTCAAAAGTAGAGAACTGCGCAGGCATATTGCAACACAAACGGTGAGAAATATAGAGAGGGTCGCGAGAAGCGGCCATTGTTACTAATCTGGGCATCCTGATGTTGTTGATGCGGGAGAAGCGAGTAAAATGATCATGATTTGATACAGTCATAATTTGGCTATCCCGCCTTTTATGCATGTGCACAAGCAATGCTTTGATGAAGAGCTGCCGTACATCCAATACTCTAAACTCCATGAACAGCTGGTCAGAAGAATAGCGTCTAGGCCGACCAGCAGCAGCCCTGATAACCGCCTTTTGCACAGTCAATAGAGGCTTCAGGACATTCATAAAAGCACCACCCCATACAACAATGCCACTGTGCAGTAAAGACTGCACATAGGCAAAATAAGCTAGCCTTATGATAGGGGGATCTAGCAGAGAATTTAGTTTTCTAAAAACGAATATATATTTTCTGAGCTTCTGTTTAAGGTGAGTTATGTGCCTATTCCATCTCAGGTTTCTATCAAGGAAGACACCCAAATACTTGTATTCAGAGACCTGCTCCAGCTCTTGACAATTACAAGTTGTACTTGAGCTATCTCCACAAGTATGAATTTTTATAGACAAACCGTTCCTTGCATTAACATTTTCGTTCCTAAGAAAAAGTGGCATTACTTTTGTTTTGCTTGTATTCAAGGTCAATGAGTTTTGATCAAACCATCTTTTTAGGTAAATAATACATGTAAATAATGATACCAATAACACAAATAATTTGAGTTTTTAATCCTTATTCATTGAATGTTCTAATTGATTTATTTGTTCTATTTTATAACAAAAACAATTTGAGTTTTGAATCCTTATACATTGAATGTTAATTTATAATACATTATGTATGAGCAACTCAATTTACACTATACTTTCAAGATTAGAAAATACTAAAACTAAATTATATAAATAATAAATCGAAATACTGATAAAAGCTATGTGAAATACAATTTAAATAATTAATACTCGAAAATCTTGTGTGCTTGTGTAATTAATTCAGATGGTGATTTTATAATAGATGAAATACTAAAATATAGATCAAATAAATAATAATATTGTTACTAATAACACAAAGTAATTCGAGTTTTTCATTGTTCGCATTTATTAAATGAAAGAATTTCGTACAATTACTTAATGCTAATCGTGAATATTCGTCATAAGTGAAAGTGAATCGTAACCTACCACAATATGAAAAACAATTCGAAAATTATTAGAATTTGAATTGGAAAATAATTTTGAAATTACTTTTTAATGACATGAATTAAATATCTTGTAAACATTCAGAAATTATTGTAACATCTTCCAAAATAACTCTAGCTAGAATTCGACTAAAAATTAGAGGGTAACCGAAAGTATCTAAAGAGTATTTTCAAAATCTTGGTGTGGGCCTCCCAGCTTTAAGTAGAATAATATTTCAATATAAACTAAATCAACTAATACAGTCTTAATAGTTAATAATACATTTAACAAATCACAAAACTTCATTTCACAGATACTGGTCGAAAAAATAAATTATTCTACAAGTCGTAATAGTGAATCAATTAATATAACTAGGCTACCCTATAATCACAATTGAAATTTGATTGAAATTTCATATTCTGCAGTGTTTTGTTCACATCTTTAGCTTGAGAACTGTAGCATAATTAATTTGGAGGAAGTTAATGTGTACAAATTCAATGTTTAGTTAAAGGGTTAAAATTCAAATTTCAAATGAATACTTCAGATTTAAATTTCAAATTCAAAATTCAATGGGTCCAAATTCAAATCTAAATTTCAAATTCAAAGTGTAGATAAAATAAACCTTTAAATTCAAATTTTAAATTTCCAAATCAAATTTCCAAATTCAAATTTATTAAAAATTATGCGTATAGACTAATCTATTCTGATTGATAAATAGCTGTCACAGTTTTTATTTCAGATTAATAAATTCAGCTTAACATCTCTTGTGTTTTAGTCTAAAGTATTATTTAGTTTATTATTTTGTTATTTTGCATGATATACTTTTTTGTGAATTTTTTAAAATTGTACCTTTGGAATATGAATAAATAAATAAACTTCTTATTTATCAATTTTGAAAATATCCCTCCCAGGAATTAACAAAGCATGCACTGAACCCGACAACCTTGATCATTGGCCATGAAACTATGACCCATAATTTATTAACCTTGAGACTTTCTTGACTCAAGGGTTACTTGAAAAGTCGGGAAGACTTGAGTCAAGGAAGACTTCAGGTAAGTTCATAGATACGGGCCGATACATATCACAATAATTATGATCAATTTATGAAAAAAATGCGAGTAATGTTATTGAACCTAAACTCGATACTTGGACCCTTTTTGGAACTGGTCAGGCCCAACCTTCGGTTTACTCCAATTATTTGAAAATATTCAATCCCTCTCTCCTTCTCTCTCTCTCTCATGCACATACACACACACACACACTCTTTCTCTCTCACACACACTCTCTTTCTTTCTCGTTCATTTATTATGCATCGCTTTTACAGTAACAGAATTTGCGCAATTGCTCCTGTGTGTCTTCTATGCATCTGGCTGCCGCTCCATATTTGTTGATTCTACTCACTTCTTCAATCTGTAAATAAAATGAGAAAACTGTCAATTTATTGTTTGGAAAATTAAATTTAACAGGATAAATAGGACTTTTCAATTTTTTATACGTAATCCGATAATTTGACTCGATCCAACGCGATCCATATATTAATGGCTCACTTTTTTTTTTTTAATATTCCACGTACAGATCGATAAAATCGACTAGGCTTTCGAATATTTATTTTTTAATGTGACTATATGGTATTTATTTTACGCGAAGTACAACTTTTACTTTCATATATCATTTGTATTCAAATACTCCGACTGGCGATTGTGGAATCAAGCTGTAAATTTAAACGGAATAATACATTCAAATTCAATTTCAATTGAATAATACCCTTAAGTAAAATAGTATCTGATTGACATATCTTTTGAATTGAAAGAAATAGGTAAAAGCGAAAAAGAAGGAGAAGAAGAAGAATGGAGGAGAACGAGGAGAGTTAGAAGGAGGAGAAGTAGGAGAATAGTAGGTGGAAAAGGAGGAAGAGGAGGGGGTAGGGTGGCAAGGAGGGGGAGAAGGAGGATGATTAGCAGGAAGAGTAAGATGAGGTGGAGGAGGAGGAGGAGGAGGGGGAGGAGGAGTAGGGGGTGGAGAAGAAGGAGAATGAGGGGGGAGGATGAGGGGGATGAGAATGGAGAGGAGGACGAAGGGTAGGAGGAGGAGGAAAAAGAGGAGGAGGGGTTGAGGAGGAAAGAGAAGGAGGAGGACGAGGAGGAGGACGAGGAGGAGGGGTAGGAGGAGGAGAGAAAGAAGAGGAGGGGTTGAGGAAAAGGAGGAGGAGTAAAAGAAGAAGAAGAAGGAGATGATGATGAGAGGAGGAGGAGGAGGAGAAGGAAAATGACGAGGAGGTGTGGAAAAGGAGGAGGAATAAGTGGAAGGTGGATAAGAAAAAATAGGCTATTAAATAGGATTTGTAAATAAATAAATGTCACGTTCTTGAAACCCACAATAGATTGAATCGGACAACCTGCTAGTTTGAACAATAATTTTTCATCTCATATCATTTTTATCTTGGGGAGTGATAGCCGTGAGCCGTAGCAAGTATCTGTTCAATCAGATAGAGATGAGCTAAGAACTACTAAGCTCTCATATAAGGGTGATCGATTGGATATTGGCCAGCAAAAAATACTCTGTTCTCTCCTATAAAATCACTTCCCGGTGGTTCGGAACCAATCTTAAACTATAGGTTCAACTCATTTAATGAAATTCATTACTTACGCACAGGTCTCAGACCAAGGTGGCCTTCATCTTAAATATATTATGGTAAATTCAACGACTTGCAGTCAATTTTAATTGGGAATAAATGATATTTTCCTACAACTGCTCGTAAAGTAGTTCTTTACGTACTGAAAACTAATTGTAAAATACCTCTTTACTGCTCCGCAAGCGGTAAAGTACTTTACGCTCGCCAGCTGTTTTCTTTACGCTTCTATTTTGATTTTGATGTCTTCTCATTGGTGGATCACTGAATCCGTGAAATTCACATAACCTCAAAAAAGGCGAACGCTAACCAAATCCGCGCATGGTCTGTGATGCTACAAACTACAAGCTTTTATTGTGTTGGAATCCAGAATTGCAGTTTTAGGAAAAATATTGTATGCAATTCGCGCGTGAAGCTTCTTTATCGCTCTCGCAAAATTACTGCGCTCCGCTACGCGTCGCGCAGTAAATGTTTTGGCTCGAGCGATAAAGTCGCGCTTCACGCTCTTAATACATAAATAACTATTTTACTTCAAAGTAAAAATATTTTACTTTCTTCAGAAGATATTTTTACAATCTTCAAAGATTGTCCGATTAATATTAACAACGCAGATCGTTATGGAACAAGAAATCCAGGAACTTAAATAATTATATAACCTATATAAGAAATCTTAAATGACTCAGAAATTTCCTGGCACTGAGACTTAAGCTGGATTTTCCTAGCTCCGCACTTTTTCCGGAGTGTACTGCGCATCAACCTGTGTTGCCAGGTGTAAGCTAAAGATTTGTGGGGATTTGACTTGAAACTATCGTGCAGAACTATTAAAAGGAAAAAGTGCACACCAACCTGTGTTGCCAGGTGTAAGCTAAAGATTTGTGGGGATTTGACTTGAAACTACCGTACAGAACTATTAAAAGCACAAAGTGTGCACCAACCTATGTTGCCAGGTGTAAGCTAAAGATTTGTGGGGATTTGACTTGAAACTACCGTACAGAACTATTAAAAGCACAAAGTGTGCACCAACCTGTGTTGCCAGGTGTAAGCTAAAGATTTGTGGGGATTTGACTTGAAACTACCGTACAGAACTATTAAAAGCAAAAAGTGCGGAGCTAGTAAACCCCAGTTTAACATACCTTTAACGAGAACGCGTCATCCTTGATCATGTAGTTTAGCGAAGCCTCGAACAGTCCCCCTCCGGGAAGGACGGATATTTTGATTTGATAGAGCTCCATTGTGATGTCCATTTTGCCACTCAAGTCGGGCACGAAGCCATCCATGTCGGCCGACTGCTTGAATGTCTGCACCGCTTTGCTGGGCATCAGCTTGGCTGCCCACAGCACCGAGTTCAGTGACAGGTGCTCGCAAAGGTTCGAGTATTTCTTGTTGTACCTGGGAAACATGAGACGTATTAGCTTTATAGTTTCGGAGGACACGTTAGGCCCGTTGGTCCTGGCTTCTTTTTCTGAGGATGAAGTCCACACAGGTCTGAGACCTATGAGTTAGATGATGGTGATTAATGAGTTGGACCTACAGTTTTAGGTAGGTTGCGAACCACCGTAAAGTGATTTTACAGCAGAAAACAGAGTCTATTCTGCTGGACAATAGGTACTGCATATGTGATTTTTCTGTATTATTATTGTTCAACTGTATATTATTAGCATTCTGTAATAGAACTGACATTATGTTTTGTTAAGGAAGCAAATAATAGGAAAGCATCTCTCGCATGCCATACTTCAAAAAAAAAAATTTTTATATGCTTTGACCTATATTTTTTATCTACATACATAAAATTAGAGTTTTGTCTGCACATCTATCAGAATTATATATTTTTTGGTTATTTTTATGTTTTATACATTAAAGAAGCCGAAACAAGTCTTACATCAATTTCTGTCTGTCTGTCACGGCCCCAAAGGCATTTTACGCGACCTTCTCCTGAAAAACGAGAGCATCGATCGGGATTTAAGTTATTTATCAGTATTGAAAACCTTTTTGACAATGTCTTTAGCTATAAAAAACTAAATTAACATTTTTTTAACAGAATAATAAACGTTTAAAAACCAAGTATTGTGCGATTTTGGATAAATTTTACGCGGCTTTCTCCTGAAAAACGAGAGCGTTGATCGGGATTAAAGTTATTTATCAGTATTGAAGACCTTTTTGAAAATGTCTTTAGCTATAAAAAACTAAATTAACTTTTTTTTCAACAGAATAATAAACGTTTAAAAACCAAGTATTGTGCGATTTTGGATACATTTCTTCTAAGTTTTATTACCACATAAGAACAAATCACGTAATTTATCATGATATATCAATGAGCTATTCTCAAATATTCTCTCTGATAACTGTCACTGAATTGTTTACGTTCTAAGTTGTTTACTAAGCTGCTAACAAATTTATGATCGTTGCTATCAAAAAAGCCGAAACATATTTAGTGTTATTTCTAAACATAATCCGTACGAAGGACGGGCACAATAGCTAGTCACAAATAAATATAATTCATATGCTTATGTATGCGAGGTAAATCTGCGTGGGTAATAAGTTGGACCTACAGTTTTAGTTTTCTTTGTAGATTACGTCTTGGAGACTCCAGTTAAGGAGTATAAGACAATTCAGAGGTGGGTCCCGAACCACCGGGAAGTGATTTCACAGCAGAGAACAATCTTTTTTGCTGGTCACCCTTACAAAGAGGGTCCAGGGGCTCGCAGCTTATCTAATCTGATTCAACAGATATCTACCACGGTTCATGGCTATCACTTCCTCTTAAGCTGCCTAAAAACTGCATCAAGTCACATCAGAGGCCCCGAACTTATTCAGGAGCGACCGATTTTTTTAGGAAAGTGATAGCAGGGATCAGGTATCTGTTCGGTCAGATAATGATAAGCTACGAGCTCCTGGGTCCTGTTTGTAATGGTGACCGATTGGATTAGCAAGCAAAAAAGACTGTTCTCAGCTGTAAAATCAAAAAACAGCGGTTCGGGGCCCACCTAAAACTGTAGGTCCAACTCATCGATTGCCATCAACCAATTCTTCACCCACGCACAGGTCTTAGATTTACTTATCAAACTATTGACTTGAAAGCACCTCCTCCTGGACCAGGCTGGAACTGTTTCAAATTTTATTTCACACCAGATGAATACTTGGCTTAAAATCGATATCAAATTGATATAATTAATATTAAATTAATAACGTAATTAATAAACTTACTCATTGATGGCATCCACCAGGGTTCTGGCTGCTTTTTGAATTATGGAAGTTCCTGGATCAATTTTTTCCCAGTCCAAGCATGCGCACCAATGGGGCTCGATATGAGCATCTATGCATGATCTCTCCTTTGGAACCTAAAAAATTAAAAAAACTTGATATAAATTATTAAAGTAAAAAAATTAAAAGTCTTAAATTATTATAAGAGTAATCTAGCAAAGGCTATGTAATTATGATAAAAGTTTTCCTGAAAAATATTTTTTTCTTGAGAAACCAAATTTTGCTTTGGTATACAGTTCTTCTAAGATAGATAGACCTTATCTAAAATAAAAAACAATACACTGTTATTGAAAACTGACAAAATATGTTTGAACGCTTTTGACTATCTAATCATGTATAGATATGTGTGTTTACGCATATGTTGAGTTAATATAATATTGTGGCATTATGTAAGAGTCACCTTTAACATCAGATTCCCATTCAACATTGTAATATCGTTTATCAAGTCGCACTGAATTGCAAAACGTAAGATCTAATATAAAAACTGACACTATATTTCTATTTAAATTATGAATTTTAAATGCATTCGCTTCTGTTTAGACGGAGGTAAGCTTCTCTTATAGAGAGAAGCGAAATGAATCCCTCCAGTATAAGTAAGTAAAAATCATAATTTAAATAGAAATACAGTGTCAGTTTTGATATTAGATTGTTCATCAAGTATTTCGTCATGGAAAACATCACAGAAAACGTACGAGTTTTAAAAATCCTTGGAACTCAGGTTTTCCTTCAAATTAGGTTTGAAACTCCTCAGTAATTAATTCACTTTATTACATACAAGATTCAATTAAACTAAATATATATATACTTTCCATATTAAACTAAAAATAGAAAATAAATTGAGAATAATAGAGCGACTTCATATATTTAATTTCGGAACAACCATCATCAAAGAACATATATGTCAATGTTATTTGTTTGAATATCACTCACATGGTGGTTTGAAACTCACGTAAAATTGTATGTCTACAATAAAAGGGCTCAATGATGAGGTGGAACTATTTCTGAGTTTGGTTTGGAACCTACGTAAATTTTATGCTTCCAATAGCATTGCTCAATGACAAGGTGAACTGTTTGTGAGGGTCCCACACCAATAAATTCATTTTTGAATGGTGACATTTTTATAAAATAACTTATATTAACACTGAGTTATATTGTATATTTTATGTATTTTAAGACGATTGTATGACTTAGTTTATATTTTAATATTACTGTATTACTTATGACGTATTACAAGCTACAATGCTCAACATATGATTAAAAATTATAAATAAATACATTTTCAACTGAATATTATTGTTTCTTACAAGCCACAATGTATTACCAAATATCATGAACTTTGTCCAGGTATCTTTAATGAACAATGCATTTTACATTGTATTCATGGAATTGAAGAATTCAATGTAAATATTGATATTAACATGAAATATTTGATTTGATAGAATACCACTTCACTGCATCTCACCTTCCTCTCCAGCCTCAAGGGTGCTCCTGGAAATCTATGCAGTTCCCGTTTTGTCCAGTGACCAATTGCAGTTTTAAATGTTTCATTGTACAAGTTGCTGTTTCATTTTTTATTGAAAATTAACAATAGAATAGTATTTATTTAATCAGTTGGGAACGTCCATCTTCGTCTTCAACTCTAGCTTGCCCACAGGCAGTCGCCCATGCAGCCTATTTTCCATAAGATTATCGATTTATATTCTGTAAACTATTAACATTAATATTTATTTACTTGTTTATTTCTAATGCTATGAATCTATTTTGTAACATTCTTTTATCATATAATGTAATCTAATGTAATGTGAAGGAAATATAAAATAAAGATCATTCATTCATATTCTATTAATTTCATGAATAATATTCACCTCTTTGAATAGACTGATCGATCTTTGGCTGATATCTCCCATTTCTGCACCTTCAAATTTGATGATGTTCATTAGCGTGGAGTGAATATCGAATGGCGTCGTCAGGCGTTCGGCATTTATTTTGAAATTCCTTGCTGCTTCGGGGTGTAGCTGTAAAAAATCATCAATATCGATAACCGGGTTTGGAATTCAAATAAGAAAAATATGCAACAAGAAGAATATTTTGAACAGTTTTTATAATTTTATTCATCAATCGCTTTAAGCAAACAGGGCATCAGTCCAAAATTTTCAAATTTTATTTAATTAATTCCAAATTATATATATCTTTGTTTCTCTTTTGAAACTGTTACAAAGATAATAATGACAATTACATACATGAATTTGAGGATTCTGTCGATTAATTGTGTTGTAAATAAGTTTTTTTCAATATTGCCAGAAATTTGGATTTTGGACTAATGCCCTTTTTGCATGAAGCGATTCATTTAGGATTTTTGAGGTTTATTACTTTAGAAATACGATGGATACATAAATAGGTAACTGTATTCATTTTTTGTATTTTCAATAAATCATTGCTGTGAACGCTATTTCATCATAGACCAATTCTTGAAACACGACTTACAACAATACTTGCAGGGTGTAAATACTCGGTTAAGTGCATAGACCAACCATCAATTATTCTAACCCTATCTTACTCTATTCTATATCATTCAAATCAAATTCGTTTTTTATTTGCATGGAAATGAAAGAGAATACAAAATATAAAATCACATAAATTCAGCACATATCATAAAATATAAAAAATCATAACTTTATAATGCAATTGTTATTATAAATATACATGCGACTCGTCCACGAAGGCCTAAGCCTGTGTGTGGAAGGGAGTCTGGAATATATTTCTCTGCCGGTTTTTACAATTTGATCAGGCTTTTTAGATTTATCACACTTGAAAGCTGTGGTTCAATAACAGAAAATTCAAAATAAAATACAGTAAATGTTCACAATGAATCTGAACGAGAACATGACACAATTCATAAACGATGAGTATCTTCAACTCAAATCAGGGCATACTTCATAAAAATTTACGTATATATAATTTATTATTTAAGTTTTGTATCATATTATTATATGAATTTGAACAATGACAACATGATACAATGCAAAGGGATGTATATCTTTAACCCAGATCAGGGCGCACTAAAAAAATCACATATTTAGGGTAGAATTTATTATTTAAGTTTTGTTTCATATTATTTTTTCTCTTTTTTTATTTCTTAGGCATACCGCGGAGTACAATTATTGTTGAAATCAGTGACAATTTGAGCTTTATGTGCGACCCCGTTACAAATAATATAACATCTACATCTACAAATAATATAACACATTACATATAGCTAATAGAAGATCACCTGTAGATGGAATGTATTAATATTTCTACATTTTCTCTTCCAACCTCTTTTAGCCACCTACTCACCAACCTCTTATACATGTTTAAAGAATAATTATGAAAATTTCGTAAAATGTTAGGGATATTCCTGTAAATTATGTGCGCTATGTAATGCGTATTTGTTGTAGAATGTGTTTTTGTAAGCTTTGGTGCATTCAAACAATAGGTTCGGAACCATTATGGCTTTTTGATAGTCAACTGTTATATTTTTCGATATTTCGACACAAAAATATTAAAAGTAAGTGAACTTAATGTTCATTTGAATTTAAAAATGAATTCAGAAGTGATATTCTGCTATAAATTAATATTTAATAATAAATAGAATGTTATGAAGGGATGGATTCAAAGATCCTCACACGTCAACCGAAGCTTATTGTGTGTCAATAGAATGTTAGATAAAATAAAATACTCACTTTTTCGAACCATGGAGGAAATGTGAATGAGAAAAATGGCAAACGTTCCTCCAATTTTCCCTGTTGGGTATTTCGAACTTCTGCAAACCTTTTATGAAAATGAGAAACATCTCTATAGAACACTTGAATAAAAAACTGATAAATGTATAATAAACGTGCTTCAGTAACTGATAAATGTACTTCAATCGTGCCTATGAAAACGTCTTGAAAATTAAAGTATTTTTTGTCCAAGTTTTGAGTGGAGTACTATTGGATAATATGGATAGTACAGTTTATAGTGAGTTTAATGAAGTAGAATATGAAAAAAATGGATTTGAGTAGTTTTTTTAATGATTGTATTCGTATTATAACTGCATTTAAGGCGTGCGTAGGGTTTTTGGTCATAATTTGTTTTCGAAGTTTTTTTTGTATTGAATTAGGACTTTGAAATGTTGTCTAATGCTGAGGAAAATTTTTTTCTTTAATTATTTTGTGAAATGTTGGGTTCAAAGAAGAAAATTTTCGGTTTTGGGGCAATTGATCTCACCTGAGTGATTTTAAACTTTTGATAAATTTTCTGGGACTGAGACACCTTGAGTAATAAAATGACATATTTTTTACACCAATCTAGCAATTATTTTTTCAAAATACATTTTTGAAAATCTGTAAAAAATTTCAATTTATCAAAAAATTAGTTTAAAACTATTTTGTTAGATTAAAATAAAAATATTTCATTTTATTCCTCTTAAGGTGCCTTTTAGTTATGGAAAATTTATCAACATTTTAAAATCACTCATAGGCGAGATCAATTGCCCCCCCTTCCCCAAGACAGACAAATTTCTACTTTAAACCCCCATATTTCACAAAATAATTGAAGAAAAACATTTTTCCTCACAGCAATAGATAACATTTTAAAGCCCTAATAATATTCAATAAAAGATTTGAAAAAAAAATTATAACCAAAAACCCTGCGCACAGCCTAAGCTACGAGTAAAATGTAAGTGAGGCACGAGCGAAGTGAGAGCTCTAACATCTCACGAGTGACTTAAAGGCAGTCACAATACAATCGTTGCATAAACTATTATTTCATCTACGACTACCAATAATCTACCTTTTTACTTTTACCAATCACTTAACTAACTCACACCAGCATAATCTAGATTGGCATTAGTTCACGATCACTTGTGGGTTTAATTGAAATCAAACTCAATTTGATTTCGAATTGTTTAAATCAGCTGATGTGAGAGTATGATAATGTTTATTTTGTCACTAAGAAGAAAAACGGCTCTGATTGGTCTAGAGCTAATATTGAAAAGAGATTGCAGTGATAGAATAACTCTATTTTTCAACTGTGTGATTAGGCATGAATGAAGTCAGCTATTATGATTTTTTGAAACTTCTAATAGGTAGTGAGTAATAAGACTTGAAGTTGTCACAACCACATTTATAGAAAACCGTGAGATACTAGTTTTGGTTGTTACACCATTATCAATCTCAAAAAACTAATAAGTAGTACTTATTGACTCTTGATTCTACTTCATAACGTAGTAGTAGATAGAAAATCTTAATATTCACTCACCTATGGCCATGATCACTCATGAGTATGAGTACGGTGTTGTTGAGGTGGCCCTCATTATTGAACCATTTCATCCATTCTAGTAGATCATCGTCAGCTGCACCAACTTGATTGTAGCTATCATGAGAAATTTCGCCATGAAACCCGAACACAAACTTGGGTCTCTCTTTGTTCACTGTAAATATATGTCTGGCGTAGTCCAGCATTACCTGTAGAATTGAAAAAAATTGGTTGAATTATTGAATTTTCAAATTAAAATTGATTAAATTCGTTCAATCTCCTAGAAATGGGATACGATAAAAGTGATACAAAAATCAAAACAAAGTGAAGGAGGAGGAGGAGTGGGAGGAGAAAGAGGAGGAAGAGAATGTGGATGTGGTGAAAGAGGTGGATGAATAGTAGAAGTAGAAGAAAAAGGAAGAGGAGAAGAAGATGAAGGTGAAGAAGAAAAAGAAGGAGAAGTGGAGGGTGGAGAAGAAGATGAGGAGGAATAACTGGAAGATGGATCATACAAAATAGACTATTAAATTGAATTTTAGAAGTATTTGTAGAAAGGAAAAATGGAGAAAGAGGAGAAGGAGGTGGAGGAGGAAGAGGCGGAAGTGGTGGAGGAGGAAGTGGCGAAGATGGAAGATTCAGATGACTTTATTTGTGCAAATTTACAATGTACATTAATGATAACAGTATTATTGAGATTAGCAACACTCAGATTCCCAGTGATTTTGGAAAAGTTAACATACTGGTTGAATAGAAAAGATTAAAAATACAACAAATAATATATATTTTAAGGTATTGTACAGCAGAAATTATTGATGTGATTGGTAAAAAAATAATGAGAGCTTGGATCTGAGAGATGATTACACAAAAAGGCGAAGTCTTGGCCATTGAGGCCATTCTTACACTTAACCTGTTCAACATGTCCTACTTTTTCACATATCAATAGGTATTAATGAAATTTATTGATACAGTTCATCTAATTAAGATGAATCAATCCAAATGAGATGAACTTGACTAAAAAAATGTATATATATATATATAAATATATACATATTTATATTCCTAATATTAGAGCAAAAAATAAATAGATGATTGAATTATAAACATAATTTGTAAATTAAAAATTAAGAGGAAGAGAATGAGGAAGAAGAAGACAAATCCAAAATTAGATAAGGTGGGAGTTAGCTCAATTATGTGGCTTGATGTTATAACTTAGTTTATTTATTATAAATTATTATCACTATTATATCATTATAAATAAACATTTATCGTATATATATTATTTTCATCTTTTATAGATCTAAGATCCAGCACAAAAAATTGGTATGCAGCATTTTGTGGCTAACAGAAATAAATGGCACTCTACAAACAGAAGCGAGGCGTTCCTCTTGATACATTCAATAAACAACACCGAGTTTCGCAAATAGGAACAAGGATTTGGTCTAATTCATTTCTGTTAATTTATTTAATACATTGAACGTAACTCACACTTCTATTTGCGAACTCCTATTTATTTGTGTGCTTTAGAAAAAGTCACGCAGCCTATTTGCGCTGGACCTCAGAGTTTAAACGCTATTTTTTTTTATTGCGGATGATGCCCACATGAGTCTGGATACTTGTGTGTGGGTAATGAGGTGAATCATGAGAAACACCCATGGCTGAATGAGATTCGAACCCAAGGCTGTCGGAAACGAAGCCAGCCAGAGTCCTATCTTATCACAGACATCGCTCCAACTAACTGCGCTACCAGAGCCGCCTAACTTACCTTATGCCTTGGCATGGATCCCACACATAATGGCTTATGCTTATGCAGTTGTGTTTTCAAGTCAATGTAATATGTATGAAGATAATAGTCGGTTGGTTGGTCAGAAAATCCCTTCAATCTAAACGTGAATATTCCAACATCTGGCGTGTCTTCCATGTAACCTACAACACAAATTACAAGTTTGTATTTTATACAATGTTCAATTTTATACAATGTTCATTTGTAATTGATGCAACGATTGTATTATGACTGCTTTATGCTACAAATGATATGTGCTCCTCAGTAGTTGGAAAGTGTTGACCTCAGCCATTTCTTCAGTTCTGGAAAAATGTAATTCGCTGGGTGATAGGTTGGAACTGTATGGTAGGTGGTCAAAAAAACTTCACAAAAACTGTAAAAAATTGTTATTTTTTTAGATTACGTCCTGAGAATCCAGTCACAGATTAAGAAATCTCCAGTTAAGGAGTATAAGACAAGTCAGATCAACAATTATATGTCCAATCTTATACGATAGTTACCATAATTACTATATCAATTAGTTGAGGTGAGGCTTAATTTTGATGTGAAAGGAACTCTTGTACACTATAAAAAGCTTCAACTGAATATGTTTTCAATTGTTTTATTAAATATAAATATCTCTATATTTTAAATATTATTATAGTCACTACCGGTTTCAACCCTCCTATCATCATCAGGTGGTTGTCGATGATACAATAACATCTACAACCACCTGATGATGGAGGGTTGAAACCGGAAGTGACTATATAATTGGATACCAAAACGCAGATATTTAAAACTTTATTTATATTTACAGGTATCCGGAGGCTTAAAAATTCAATATATTATCAAGTCTCTTTAAAAACTGCAGTAGCTTGTTGTAGAGTTTCCTACCAATATAACTAGGTTTTTGTTTGAATAAGCTACTATTGTGACTCACCAAGTGATAATCTCCTCGGCTTCTTGTTTTATAATCGTATACATCAAGATTTTGGTTAATATCACTCTTTTTTACATATAAATTAGCTTCATACACATATATAAGCAAGGTACAGTTAGGAGACCAAGTCTCTTGAACAACGGTCTACATGAATCGAATGTATTTACTCTTTCTATACACCTAACCGCTTTCTTTTGGATCTTAAACACCCTATCAAGGTTTTGTTTTGATGAATTACACCATACTCATTTTTTTTTGGAGGATGAAGTTCACATAAGTCTGAGACCAGTGCGTGGGTAATGAATTGGATGATTGTGATTGATGAGCTGGACCTACAGTTTTTGGTGGGTTCCGAACCACCGGGAAGTGATTTTACAGTACAGAACAGTGTCTTTTTGCTGGCCAATCTAATCGGTCACCCTTACAAAGAATGCCTAGGAGAACGCAGCTTATCTCTCTCTGATTGAACAGATACCTGATACGGCTAACGGCTATCACTTCCCTAATAATTCAATATTTTATGAAGAGGGTATTGAAAATAAGTTTGTCTACAGGCAAGACAAATGTTTAAATCTTCAAGATTATTATGTTCGAAAGTGAAAACAAGCGTAAATACATTTTGAAAATGAAATAATTTTGTATATTCACTGGTCTCTTATTTATGGATATATATCTCTATTTATATCTCTTATCTTATCAGAGGTTGAAAAATATGGCCATCGTATATTCCTGGACTTATTTCTGGTTATAATTCAACTTACACACTCTAGTGCTGGCAGACCATTAAAGGAATAGAATATTTCTTAAACTTCTTTATCCATAATGATCTGCGTTGTTAATATTAACATTTTATGGTAAATTTAACGACTTGCAGTCATAACAACTGTGAGTCGTTCAATTTACCTTAAAAAGTGAATAGATTAACTCCATTAAAAGCGAGGTAGACTATAAAATCTTATCTATCACTTTGACCTTGAAAATAAGAAAAACTGGAATTTTTTTAATGCAAACCTGTAACATAGCCATTATTGTGATAGTCGTTCCAAATGAAAGGATAAACATTAACATAGTTCGCATCGGATCCCATGCGTTTTCTTGTGTCAGGTAGTTCCAGCTCTGTTCTACCTAAAAAAGTAAACGATAATTATCAATAAATTGCTTAAATTTACATTAAAAAAACTATGGAGGAATTTGAATTTTTCAATTGATAAAATATTATAAAAACATGAAAAACACTTGTGGAAATTGTGACACACGTTTCCACTCAAAAGTGTTGTTTAAGTTTTTATTATATACTAGTGGAAACAAGATGGATCCTCAACATGATAAACTATTTTTAAACCAGAGTTTTTAGATTTCGTGCGGCAATTAAAAAAATAATAATACTGACATTTGAGTGGAAATCAACACATTTTTCGACGTGAAGGCCGTTCTGCTCTTTTGTACGGACACCTTCGATTTACATGGAAAAATTGATTTCCTCATTGCGGTGACTACCAAAAAATTAGACTGATTTTTAGTGGAAATTAACACTTTTTTAAATTTTGTATGACGACCGTTTTGCTCTATGCACATCTTCAGTTCATTTCCACTACAAAGCTATTCTTATTTCAGTTTAATCATAAGAGAAGGTGTAACTATATCAGAAATTCCGTTTTAAAATTGATAAAAACTACTAAAAGTGGATTAAAAAATTTTTATTCCATGAAAAATTATCAAAACTTCAATCTTATACATGTTAGTGGATTTTTCTAAGGAGAATTTTCACATTATTAATTGATAAAATATATTTGTAAGTGGATTTCAATTTTTCTAATTGAAATACAAAAAGGTTGTAAAATATTGGAGTGAATTCTCCCATTTATCGATTAAAAAATATGAAAACTTACCTTTATCAATTGAAAATTATACTTATTAAAAATAAATTTTCACATTTTTTATTACGGAAATTCATTATTAAACCTTTCTTCTTACCTGTTAAAATAGGTATAAGCGCTTGAGGAGTCCCATCACCCACTATATTGTATCCTTTCAAGACGATTGCTTTCAGTGTCTTAGTTAGATAATCGTACGATTTTGGTAGCTTTCTTATAAATGTGTTTCTCGATAGGGAATCGAAGCCAAACATTAACACATTGAGACGAAGAGATTTGTCAGGCAGCTTTTCCCAACCTGATTGGTCGAGAACATCTTGATCATGGCGGGCTCCCGCCATCAAGTTACTCCACCTAGAAATTAATTTATTGATTAGATTATTTGAGAAATAATTAATCTCTTATTTCAAGATTAAATTATTTTTGTAGATTGGTTTACTTGAAAATTGATTAAGTAACTATTATTATTTTTTCTTTGTAGATTACATCTTGGAGACTCCAGTTAAGGAGTATAAGACAAGTCAGACCAACAATATTATACACTAGTTACCATAATTAACCACTATTTCAATTAGTTGAGGAGAGACTTAATTTTGACGTGAAAGGAGCTCTTGTACACTATAAAAAGCTTCAACTAAATATTTTAATTGCTTTTTTTTTTAATATTTCTATATTTTCAAGACTCTTTAAAAACTGCGGTAGATTGATGTAGAGTTTCCTACCAGTATAACTAAGTTTTTGTTTGAATCAATTACTATTGTGACTCACCATGTCATGGTGAATCACCAGGATAATCTCCTCGGCTTCTTGTATTATAAATAACTAAGTAAGTTACAAAATTAGACAGTAAAGTAATTTCTCTTGATTCTTATCTTATTACTGCTTCAAGAGTTTAAATCTTTCCCTCAACTAGTTGTAGAATAGAATAAAATAAAATAAACTAATAATAGAACATAATAGCTTACTGTAGAATAGTGTTTCTATTGATTACAAATGAAAAAATTAAAAAAAAAATAGATGCAAGTTATGCATCGTAACAATAATATCCATAACAAATTGGAATTTCAGAAATATGGAGTTTTTTGCATTAATAAAACAACAATACCCCGTAGGTAGCCTTGAGTAAAAAATAATCCAGGAAAAATTGCAAATTATATTTTCTGTTTGCGATTGTAACCGAACTAATTTTGAACAGGCTTTAATTAATAACACTTCATGTTATCACAGACACCGATTTTATTAAAAAAAAAACCGTGACACTTCCTATTCTTAGCAGAAATAGTAAACGTTTTGGGAGCCACAGTGTGGTAACGGGTTTAATTCTCCTTCAGCCTTGGGTGTTATTTTTAATCATTCACCTCATTACCCACGCACATGTCTCAGACTCATGTCGAATTAATAAGCAAGAAAAAATATTCTTCAAGTTATTTTGTGATATTGTATGTTATCTGGCAATTCTGAAATATAATATTGACGATTCAATTGCTACTAAGCCTGGCTTATTTATTACGAATTTCAATCAATATTTCTGAATTGAATTGACATAGATAAAGTTGAGTTTAGAATCTGTAATGTTTTCCATGACAAAATACTCGATGAACAATCTAATATCAAAACTGACACTGTATTTCTATTTAATATATGATTTTTACTCACTTCAACTAGAGGCGGATGAAGCCTCTCTGTAGAAGTGAAATGCATCCCTTAAGTATCACCCATATAAGTGAGTGAAAATCATATATTAAATAGAAATACAGTGTCAGTTTTGATATTAGATTTCATTTAGAAGTTGAAAATAATGTGTAATACCTTTAAAATGTGCATGCAAATATATAAGCAAAAGTTGATCTTACATATATGTAATCACATATTTAAAGTTAAGTTGCTTACCTTTTACCATCATTTGCCACGCAGTGAATTCTTACAAAATCAGCATTTTCCAAGTTGTACTCGGTGTGCGTCGTAGTGGAAATTCCAGTTCTCGAACTGAAGTCGTTGCTTCTTAGAATATCTGCAACCAACAAAGTTACATCCGTTTATTTACTAGAAAATAATAAGAATGAAAAATAAATTTGGAATACTCCGCCCTCGATAATTTACAGAAAGGTTTATTAGCCTACTTTTGATATGTTATGTCCCCTTGTAAACAAAAATTTTCTGTTTATCTTATTCAATTTTCATTAATAAATGCATCCGTTTTGAAATGAAGAAAATGATTAATAATTTCCATGGCAAAAGCAATAGATTAGGAGTACTATGAAAAGTATCCTTAATTCATAATAATCGATAATGTCTTCCATATGTGGATAATTTCTTCAAGCTTTGCATATGTGTATATTCTTGGTAATTTTGCTATTTACCATGACTTTGTTTGTATTTCATGGCCAAGAATAAATTTATTTATTTACTTCATGAAAAATAGATTTAGAGTACTACGACCTCAATTATAATTTTCAAAAAAGGTTTTTACTTTTCAGATGTTATTCCCTCTAGTAAACCACATTTCCCTGTAGCGCATATTCAATTAAAACTTAATAAATGCATCAGTTTTAAATGGAATTAAATAAATAGTAATTTCCAAGTCATGTCAATAGCCGGAGCCCACACTATGCTGGCCTACTACACAATGAAAAGATGCAGTTCACATTCATTTCATAATGGACTCTACATGTGTATTTTGTTTATGTATTTATTATAATTTTATTTTTAAGAATGAAAATAAATTTGATTTAAAAGTAATTTAGGAATGTTGAAGAGTGTGAGTTACGAAATTTTTCAAGTGAATTGAAAGAATTTGGTAATAAAAAACCAATAATAGTTCCATAATAGTATCAATACACAATAACTAACATTACTTTTCTTCAATTTTTCCTGTTCTTTGGAAATTTCTGAAGATTTTGAAATGAGAGTTAACATAATATTAGGATAATTTACTGAATTAGACCTTACAAGAATGTTGATTTGAATTTACCTCTAATAAAATAACTATTATTAATTCATCACCTGTGAAAGAGCATTCAATCTCGCCGTGCCTTTGCCGTGCTTCTGCTGTGATTTTAGCCTTACTGCCATCAATTTGCACCCAGTCCTTTTCCGGCGAGCAGACAATTGGATCTGTTTTTCGTATGTGAGCCATCATCACGGGACTGTACACATCCAGGTCGGGATGTTTGCATGCTTGTTGTCCTCGCCTACGTAAACATATAAATTATACATTAACTTAGATAAAACATTTATAAATGATATATGTATCTGAGATAAAACATACTAAAGCATGCAGGAGACTTCCCACTATTTGCTTCCTTAACAAACACATATCAGTTGCATCATTAAATACAGTGTACAATCAATATACAATTAAACAATAATAAAATATTCAAAAAACCCAGTCAAATATACCTAGTAGGTCTCAGACTAATTTTTTTAAGCCCACGTAGCTTTACCATCTGAAAAAATTAACTAAGTACTATGAATATACAATTAAATTTTCTGACTTGTCATACTCCTTAGCTGGAGTCTCCAATACGTAATCTAAAAATAAAAACATTAATAAAGTAAATATCAGTTGAATGAAGCTGAAAAATACAATAGATCTATATAGAATATTCGCTAATAGCTATTTGTGTAACAAACTATAGAGTGCAAAGCAGCGTTTTTCTGCATCGAGAGAAACAGTTTTTTTCACAAGCCGAAGGCGAGTGAAAAAAGAATTTTTAACGTTGTTCGGATTTACTAGGGTATAACTCATACATTATAATTATTAACTAGAAGATAATAATTACTTTTGACAACAAAAGAGAGAAAATAATTGTAGTATTAATAGAATTGTTCAAGCTATGAGAACGAATGTGGACTGTAAAAGCTCAGAATCAGTAAATAAATACACAAACCATGTATATAATTAAGTTTAAAACACTCGAAATTCTAAGTAACGTAAGCTATATTTAACAAAAAATTCTTGTACCCGTAAAGATTAACTCTCTCTATTAATATGAATAAATTTGACTTGTTGCTTAATTTTACAAAGAAAAAAAACATCAAGATGACACTTTCTATAGCGTTATAATCTATCAATGATATTATAAATGAATGATATTCAATCAATGATTCACTTACCAGATTCTCGAATTACCAGATCCAGACGAGAACAGTTTTGAAAGTTGTTTCCTATGAGGAAAAGAAAAGAAAAACAGTTATGTAAATAAAATATAATAATTTGATAACATATAAATTTCATAATACCAAGTGAAATAGCAGAAAAGTTCAGGTTTGTTTGGAGTTTTGGAGAAAGTGCACTATATGGGCTTCTAACCAAACCTAACCTAACCTGGCTAGATGTGACTGAACCACCTCATACCTTTATTATTTTGATGCATAAGTGCCGTTTGATGAAAAGTGCCTAGTTCCTATTAATTTACATTTTGCGATAAAGAGTTCCTTTTAGTTTATTGTTTTATCTGTTATATTAAATTTTGTTGAAATTTAACGTTTATTATTATTAAAAACTTTTTATTCAATTAATGAATATCATAGTATTAATGAATAATACTAATAGTGTTCACATAATCATAATCGTTCAAGTTATTCAATTTAGACACTTTATTGACAGAAGCCCATAAGCCCATATATGGGCTTCTCTTAAAAATGACGCGATCAAGTGAATTATGTCTATCCGACTAGATATCCATCTGAAAATGAGTATAATCATAGTATGTAACCTCTCCCGTGTTCACATAATCGTAAATGTCCAAGTTATTCAATTGACGACAAGTTATTGACAGAAGCCCATATAGTGCACCACAGCCGAAGTTTTCACTCAACTTTTAGTAATTGCTTTCAGTAATTTAGTAAATGCGGCTCTGGTAGCGCAGTTGGTTGGAGCGCTTGTCTGTGATAAGATAAGTTTCGTTTCCTGCAGCCTTGGTTCGAATTTCATTCAGCCATGGATGTTTCTCATCATTCACCCATTCACCTCATTACCCACGCACAAGTAGTCTATCCAGACTCATGTGGGCATCATCCGTGATAAATAAAAAATTGTATTCTTATTTTCCAGATTCGTGGTAGCTATTAACACATTATACATTGCGCTGGGTAAATTATTTTGAATCTTTATTGATATTATCAATTTATTTTTATATCGGGTATTTTTATATATTTCTAAAATGATTAGATGAAAAATATAAATTCTATATTCTGTGATGCTTTCCATGACGAAATACTTAATGAACAACCTAGTATTAAAACTGACACTGTATTTCACTTTTAAATAATGTTTTACTCACATATATTTGAGATGCTTGAGGAATGCATTTCACTTCTGAAAAGAAGCTTCGTCAGCCTTAATATCACCTCTTTTCAGAAGTGAAATGCATTCCTCAAGCATCTCCAATATATGTGAGTAGAACATGATTTAAAAGTGAAATACAGTGTCAGTTTTAATATTAGATTGTTCTATATTCTATAAAATATATATATTCTTTAGATATATTTTATGCTATTTAATATTTCAAATTCTATTTCTACTTTTAAATGTTATTTATGTACTTTTATTATGTATTAAATTATTTTTTGTTTTCGAACTTTCATAATAAATTACTAGAAGCTCATGTTTGTTTCTATTCATATTGATGACATTTTTATGAGACGCTCGTTTTGTTCAAGTGATGATCAATAACCACGGAAAAAATATAAATTTTACAATATAAATTAATTAATAAGTTGATAATATATATGAATTATCAAATTGTCAATCATAGCAGTGAAAGAAGATGAAACATAATAACGAATCTCCAAGAAATTATTCCAATTTCACAAAATAAAGCCAATACACATAATTTTGAATCAATATTATTATAGCCTATCAAGCCTTATAGAACCAAGTCAATACTAATAATTTTGAACGAATTATCAAATTAATTGCTACAATAATATTGAGTAATTACTCAAAGGCGGCTCTGGGCACGCAGTTGGTTGGAGTGCTTGTCTGTGATTAGATGAGATTCCGGTTGGCTTCGTATTCCTGCAGTCTTCAGTTCGAATCTCATTCAGCCATGGATGGATGTTTCTCATCATTTACCCATTCGCCTCATTACCTAGACACAAAGTTTCAAGACTCATGTGGGCTTCATCTGATAGGAAAAAAATAAGTAAATACTTACAACTGTGCAGTTCTGTCCTGTATATCCAGTTGATTGTTAGATCGGAACATTTGTCCAGTTATGTACAGTACAATGATGGCAATAAAAGCATACGTAAGCCTTCTTACATTGTACAACAGCATTGTACTCCTGAAATTCAAGTAATAATAAATTATAAAACAATCATTAGTTTTCGAAATTTCGTTTGAAGATAAAATCAATATTATTTGTATTCATTTATATAAGAACATTCGTCGTAATGGCGAAGGTGATATTGTGAAAGGTATCCGCCATAATGAATAATAAGACGAAATTGTAACATTTATAAATGTGGTTGTGACAATTTCGTCTTATTATTCATTATATAAGAACAATTAATTTTCGAAGTTCGTTTTGAACATAAATCAATTGATGAATTCGAAATTAATGAATTCTGTTTCTGTATATTTGTCAGTTTGTTAAATTGTTATTGTTTATTCATTTACTAAAAAAATAAATTGTGATATAAACAATGTTTGTATATTTCTATTCAATTTAAAAGAACTTTTTTGAAATTCTTTTTGAAGATTAGAACAATATTTGTAGATTTATATTCGATTGATAACAATAAAAATTATCTTTCTTTATACTGTAGTAACTTTCTTTGTAGTGGTGAAGATGATATTGTGGAAGATATCCATAATGAATAATAAGACGAAATTGTCACAACCACATTTATTAAGAATATAGAGATTTTTCAAAATATAGAGTCTATTTTTAATAAACGTGTTTGTGACAATTTCGTCTTATTATTCATTCCTTTGTAGTGGCGAAGGTGATATTGTGGAAGATATCCAAAATTAACTATAAGACTTGAAGTTGTCACAGCAACATTTATTGAAAACCGTGAGATACTAGTTTCGGTTGCTACACCATTATCAATCTCAAACCCAACTCAAAACTAGGTTTAGATTGATAATGATGTAACAACCGAAACTAGTATCTCACTGTTTTCAATAAATGTTGCTGGACAATTTCAAGTCTTGTTATTCATAATAAAAATTATTAACTTTTCATGTGAAATTAAACGACTTGCAGTCAAATATTTATTAAGAATAAGTATAACTTACTTAATCTGTAGGTCGAGCGCTTTCGAATCTTTGAGATCCATCTTCAGGGGCCTCTGAAGATGGATCTCAAAGATTCGAAAGTGCTCGGCCTACAGATTAAGTAAGTTATACTTATTCTTAATAAATATTTGACTGCAAGTCGTTAAATTTCACATGAAAAGTTAATATTAACAACGCAGTTCGTCATGGAACAAGAAATCCAGGAATAAAAATTATATTTGAATTCAATTTTCTAAAATAAAAATGATTTATTCACTTGTGAAAGTGGTTGCAATGAAATTAATTATCCGATTTTGTAATTAGGACTGCATATTTTTGTTTTTAATTCTAAATTTGAATCATTTACTTTGATTTGTAATTTGCGGCAATGGTTGTATGAAACGGTTGAGCCAATCTTATCAAGTAATGTGACTCCCACATTATATCACACATTGCATTGTGATAAACATATCCCAGATAAAAGAATGAGCTTATTATTGGTGTTAACTAGAAAAAAGTAGTTGTTCCACATAGTTTTATGAATGTCATGAGAATGTCTGTCTAATTATAAAGGTCGATTCACACACATCAGTCACGGCGCATCTCAGTTCCGAGCTATCCGTCTCGTCACAGTCATAGAATATATTCTTATCTGAGTTTCCGGTTTCGCTGTCTACACTCGTCCGGCGCCGACCCGTCAGGTGACTGATTGTTACCGAGACGGAACTGTGACTGTGAAGCGCCGTAACTGATGTGTTTAAATCGACCTTTAGACTGGTAATTTTATGACGGTGAATATACTGAAAAGTGAGCTTTGAATAAAATAGAAATAAATTAATGAACGCTACTAGAATATGCATTTCAACAGATTGTTTTCAACTCGTAGACTTCACAAATAATATATCAGATGACAATACCTTAATATATTAAATAAGTTTTACCAAAAAGTACGCGAACACGTAAGAGAAAAATGACTGACCATGATTGTACAATGATTGATTAACCTCAATGTTTTGTCAATGCAACATATTCAAAATTTGTGAAGAGAGCAGTTTTGGACTTGAGTATGTTTTACCCACTTTACATTCATTGTAATTTTGTCACAATAAATACAATTTTGTTAAATAAATCCTGGACTACGGTAGCCTACTGCTTGTAAATGTGCAGCCAGTAATACTTCCAATGAATGTTTTTACTTCAAAAGATAGGTTTTCACTGCAATATTATAATTTATTTCTACCGCTCTATATAGCAGCAAAAATATAATAAAAATAAATTAATACACCTGTAAACTATTGCTAGCTATTTCTGTAAACTAAATTCTAGCTGTAAAATCTAAAAAAATGGTGAATCTTCTTTTGTTAATCATTCGGTCTGAATGGGGATAAAACTTTTGATTTTTATAATCAGTGAAATAACTGATTGTTCGTAATTTTTGGGAATTAATAATCCACTAAGCTGGAATATCCAGTAAATGAAAAAATCTCTCAGCTACAATAACAAGGGATTGAAAATTACTGTAGAATTCAGTATTAATAGTAGCTTATTAAAAAAATTTAGTTATATTGGTAGGAATCTACAACAAGATACCGCAGTTTTTAATGAGTCTTGAAAATATAGAAATATTTGAAAAACAATTTTAAAAATATTTAATTGGTAAAGTTTTTTATAGTTCAAATCAAAATTAAGCCTCACTTCAACTAATTTATATAGTAATAATTATGGTAATTAGTGTATAATATTGTATAACTGTTGATATGACTTGTCTTTTACTCTAACTGGAGTCTTAGACGTAAAAGACAAAAAAGAAAAAACAAGAACGGGAAGCACACCTAGAAAGTTTGAAAGAGTAAAAGACAAAAAAAAAACAAGAACGGGAAGGACACCTAGAAAGTTTGTTTCTGTTAGTTTTAAGTTCTAGTGCTAATAATTTATTTACAGCATTTATTACTGAAAATTGGAGATCTTACTCCAAGCTGGAAACACTAGCTTAGGCAAAATAGAAGCTGAGAATTAAGAATACCATAAGCCTTTGGCTTGTTTCACTCATAACCGGCATCGGGTAGCCGGTGTCGTTTACCCTGCATTATTACATTGTGTCTTACGATTTTAAAAATCGGGTAAGTGTGAAGCGCTCCATAAAATACTATGTCACAACGGCCGGGTTAACGACACCAGTTATCCGACTTCCAAAGCAACGAATGGAAGACATTATATTATAAGGCTCAGAGAAGGCTGAATAATAAAGCTTATAAACTGTTAATGTACCTCGCAAATCGGTCCAATTCATTAATATTAATAAATTTAAATAAAAGCGTATAAATTTTATATTGATGATGAGAAATGTGATGTTTTCCATGAGGAAATACTTGATGAACAATTTAATGTCAAAACTAACAGTGTATTTCAATTTAATATATGATTTTCACCCACTTTTACTGGAGATATTGGAGGGATGCATTTCACTTCTAAAGCTTCTCGTTAGAAATGAAATGCATCCCTCTGTATCTCCAGAAAAGTGAGTGAAAATCATATATATTAAATAAATATACAGTGACAGTTTAGATATTAGATTGATGAGGAGACCCTCACGGAAAGGGCTACTTCAACTGAATGTTTTATACTCCATGCCTAAAGCCTTCAAAACTATATCTACAAAAAAGTTCCATCTCAACGTTGGATCTATGTTACGGGAAGTATGTGGTGGACCTACAATTTTAGGTGTGATCCGAACCACCATGGATGCTAGTATTCTACTTTCTTGCAGATTTGACGCCTAGTGGGATCGGACACCTCAAGATCTTTGTAAATTATGTGAGTAAAATTTCATCATTATTTTCTTATAAAAATGACTAAAATGTCATGAACTACTCTGAGAATTTTAATTAATGGGTGCAGTTTGTAATGGTAGGAGAAATTAAAGAATATAATAAATACTGATTAATTAATTACTATGCTAGCTACATTTTTTCTCATAAATTAAATTTCATTGGAAATCTGAAGCATGGAACCATGAGTCCTATAGCCCAGCCTATATTAAGGCTGTGCACAGGGTTTTGTTCATAATTTTGTTTCAAAGTTTATTATATTGGATGTTATTAGGGTTTTGAAATGTTATTTATTGCTGAGGAATTTTTTTTCTTTAATTATTTTGTAAAATATGGAAGTTCAAAGTTGAAATTTTTTGGTTTTGAGGGCGATTGATCACACCTATGAGTGATTTTAAACTTTTTATACATTTTCTTTAGCTGACACCTCGAGGAATAAAATAACATATTTTTTACTCCAATCACGCAATTAGTTCTCTGAAAATAATTTTTTTTTAATATGTAAAACATTTCAGATTTTCAAAAATTTATTTTGAAACAACTATTTGTTTGATTGAAATAAAATGCATGTCATTCTATAAATAAAGGTTTAAATACCTGCGTTTTGATATCCAATATGACATTCTATTGCTCAAGGTGTCTATTAATTGGTATAGAAAATGTATCAAGAGTTCAAAATAACTTGTAGGTGAGATCAATTGCACCCAAAACCACAAAATTTCAACTTTGAACCCCCATATTTTACAAAATAATTGAAGAAAAAATTTTCCTCTCTGCAATAGCTAACATTTCGAAGCCACAGTAATATCCAATACAAGAAACTTCGGGGAAAAATGATCAAAACCCCTACGCAAAGCCTGCTTGCTTGATCTAGTAAAGCATTTCAAGCCTACTGTTCTAAATGGTGTAACTCTAAGAATTTATTCTAAATTATCAATTTATTACTACATTGTAATCACATTCCTCTCATCAATCGACCATTTTTAGTTATTGGTGACTAGAAAAAAGAAACTATAACGTTTAGAAACTATAAGTACCAGAAGCCAAATAATTAAATATTTTAAGGGTTTTTCTTGACCTAGTAAAGCATCCAAAGCCTACTGCTCTAAATGATGTCAATAAGAGTTTAACCTGAATTATTTATTAATAAATTAATTACTTTTCTAATATTTTATTTTCATCAATAATTATTGAACTTAATTAGTTACTAGTCAAATATTATTTATATTGGAAGCCGTACGCTCTAAAAGCCAAATTATTGGATAATGCAAACTCGAGCTTGTCTAGTAAAGCATTCAAGCCTTTAGCTCTAGAATATTCTCATTATGCACTTCTCATAAATTCACGTTATTAGTTGTTGAAGAGTCACATTTATTAGAAATCATAAAACCTTTAAGCCAATTTATTACAAATTATAAAGTATTTAAGCTTGATTGTTGATCTAGTGAAGCATTTCAAGCCTACTGCTCTAGATGATATGCCACTTTAAAAATGGATTCTAATTCCAAAGCTCCTAGGCTTCAACTTTGAAAAATTACCTTAAAAACCACCGCATCATGAATCTTCTTGGCATTCTCATGTTTTATCTGTCATTCAAGATTTTTCATATGCCATCATGATACTTCGGACAATATATCTATAAAAAATTTTCAGTTTTTATATCTAACATGGTGGATAATGAAGGTGATAGATCAGCTAATTATCTACATGATTTTGTTAGAAAAAATGATACTTTAATGGGAGGAGAATTTGTGTAATTGTTTAGAGAATGAAATAAAATTACATTTTTCATGCACATTTTTGGTCTTTGCACTGTTTAAATCATATTTTACTATCTATTTCTACTCAATAAGTAGTGGTAAAAGTAGTTTCAAGTATAATTCGATGAAGATAAGAAAGAAATTGGTTGTGATGGAAATATTCTGGAAGTTGAGAAAAATTGGTTGTGATAGTAATATTCTGGAAGTTGAGAAAAATTGTTTGTGATAGTAATATTCTGGAAGTTGAGAAAAATTGTTTGTGATAGTAATATTCTGGAAGTTGAGAAAAATTGTTTGTGATAGTAATATTCTGGAAGTTGAGAAAAATTGGTTGTGATAAAAATATTTAGAAGTTAATATTGTGATATCTATTCATGATAAATAAAAGAGTTTGATGTTGTTGAACTACTTGTTTTATTATTTAGTTTCAGTAACCTATAGTAAACTATTTACTACAGATGACAATGAGTTAGCCTAGGTCAGTGGCGTAACTAGAGTTGACTTATGGGGGGATTTACCCCCCCCCCCCCCCCCCCGGTCAAACACTCTTACATATTACTCTCATCAAAAAAATCTCAGAATATAGATATAACAATAATCATGTAGGGTAAAGGAACCAGAAGCTGACGAACCCCCCCCCCCCCCCCGTCCAGCTGATACAATAAAAATTTCAAGTGTATTCCTCATTAGGCTATAGCCTGTGTGGAGGAATGGTTTGTCTCTCAACATCAGAAATTATACAGTAAATAAGAAAAGACAATAACAATATCTTATAAAATAGAACTAAAATACTGCTGCTATGAACTAATGACAGTTATATATACTATACAAAAATGTAATTATGAAGAAAAAATAGATATATTCTGGAAAATTTTGTATTAATCCAGACAATAGTTCCAAAGTTAATAGATAATATTCATGAATTTACTTACTAAGGAGGTGTCAGCTACAGGTTCCTTTACATTAGCTTCAAATTAAATAAATAATCTTTCTAATTTTTACTATTTCTAATTGTTTTTTAACAATTTTTTTAAATTTCTTCCGAGCAATGGGGGGGGGGGGGGGTTACGACCCCCAAAACCCCCCCCCCTCGTTACGCCTAGGTCAATACCGTGAAATTATGAAAACTGATTGGTTAATAAAACAAAAGGTTGAAAATCATCAAACTTTTATATATTTATTCATCATTTTTGGCTCTTTATTTATTTATCATCTATGTGCATCATCACATTGAAGTGAAATGAAGAGGAAACAACAGGCTTTACAGCCCAAAACTGCTTCCTCTTCTAAATTTCAATACAGAAATGTCCAAATAAAAGTTGTGTCTAGAAGTCACAGTTACATTATTAATTTTCACTAATTCATCATTTTTATCCATTACTTTTTGAAATTTTTTACATGTAAGTCAATAAAAACAAATTACCAAACAAACAATACGAAAAGATCACAAAATTTTGAATTATTTAGTCTAAAGATTTTGAGATATAAATGAAAAAGTAAAGTTGATTGAGTTTTGATTTGAGTATTTATTAAGTATTGACTTAAGTTTAATCAAAGACTATCAAGGTATTGCATAATCTTCGGTTTAATACAATCAAGATTGAAGACAAAATTGTGATTTATTGTAGAGAATAGAAATGTTTTAATGGAACTGAATACTATAATTTTACAACTAATGCATGCTATGACAAGTGTAATGAGAAATTTGTTCAGTACAACCAAGATTGAAAGAAAAATGTAAGATTTGAAGAGAACAGAAATGTTTACATGGAACGGAATACTATAATTTACAACTAATGGATGCTAAGACAAGTGTGATGAAAAATTATTTGATAAATAGAATATTTAATTATTTATGTTCAATAAAATAATAGTAAGGACATAACATTCTAAAGTAATTTAAGAGAAACTAGAAGTGATAAAAGTGTATCAAGTAAAATATTGAGGATTGAAGAAGAAATGCTTTTAAATGGTGAGATTTAAAGGAACTGAAATTTTAAAATATAACGGCACTTACAACTACTAATGCATGCTACCACGAATGTAATGAAAATACATTGATAAATAAACTACAAAATTATAAATTTCTGACTAGTCTTATACTCCTTAACTGAAGTCTCAGACACAATCTACAAAATATAGGTATTCGTATAAAAAACTAAGTTTATTAATGCAAGGCCTATATTTATTTAAAAAATAGTAAAATTATAACACTTTAGTTTTATCAAGCAACAAATCACATCAAAATCATCACAAAAATTGCATTTGTTGGAAGAAAAAAATTTAATAAAGAGCATAGCAAGTACCGTACTTGAGATAAATTGAAGTGAGAAAGCAACAACATCTAAAAAATTAGTTTTATAGTTGAATCTTTTCACTTTTCGTGAAATATTTGCATAACAATTTCAAGTTAATAAAAAATACATTTGTTTGGGTCTGCAGCAGCTCCTCCATGCCTACAGGGATGTTTTCCCTTGCATGAGAGTATTTATTGTCAACAGCATGCATCTAATATGTTATTAGTGATTCTATATTGTTTTGGCACTTGATTAGCATTAGTGATATGTTAATATGTTAATTAGTATTAGTACTCTTGAATCCGTGTTTCGGAGGACACGTTAAGCCGTCGGTCCCGGTTGCATATAAAAAAAAGCAGTCGTTAAAAAAACGAGGCGAGGTGGAACTACCCGTAAGGGTCTCCTTACCACAAAAAGCCATACGAATTTACTTTAGTACTCTTGAATTAAGTGTCATTGATCATTTTTTGTAAGCATTGTTTTTGGCAATAAAAGAATTTATTATTATTATTATTATTAATACAATGCAGAACAATTTCAAGTTAATAAGAAATACAATTTTTCTAATATTAATATTCTTGTTTAACTCTTGCAAAAGTTAGTAATTATATTTCAAAGTGAAATTTCTAGTTAAACATGGATATAAGGTAAGATTTAGATTTCTTAGTTGAAAATTTGTAAAGAAAGCAGTAGTGGGCTGTGCCTGTTGTATCTTTACTTGATAGTGTTTCTTGTAGCAAATGAAGAAATAAATAACAAGATATCGGGCTCCTCATATAATGTTGTTGCGTTACATCAATATTTAGATTGCCTTATGCAAAACAAAAAAAATATTTCAACTTAAAAATGTTATCAGTCGAAAAGTGCATTTTTTCAACTATTCTACTCACAACCATGGATCATCAGATAATAAATTGGTTTCAATAAAAACAACATTGAAAAGAAATCACAAGGAGTTTCTTACATTGATAACTAACAAATTGTGGTACAAACCTTTCGTTTGCCTGCTTACATACACCTCGAACAGTCCTTGTTGAATGAATCTATTGAAACGATTTTATGGCCTTCATGAAAGAGCTAATAATAACTTTTTATGGCCTTCATGAAAGAGCTAATAATAACTTTTTATGGCAAATTTCACGATTTGCAGAATTTTAATTGAGAATAAATCATATATTTGATCATATATTCGAGTCATGGAGACTTATCTTCAAAAGCCGACGATGTAAATAAGTTGTAACTGAAAAACCTGCTCAACGAATAGTGCTAAGTGTTCAGAATATGCACTGCACTAGTGTATCATCAAACGAGTGTGTACAAAAACAAAATGTTGCTAGGCTTATCTCATAAAAAAACAGATATTGGACGAATTAATGGAATCGGCGAACATTGATTGCGATAATAAGTCGAGTGGATACGGTACTTATAAATCTACTAGCAAGATGCTCGATTCAACTGTATATGAATTTCTAGAATGTGTAATGACCTATTTACAAATTGATTGTCTCTTTTTTCTTCTACTTCTTCCTCTTCCTATTTTCCTTCTTCTCCTTCCACCTATGTTTCTTCATAATATTCATATGTTTTCTTCATAATGTTTCTTTTCATATTTTTCTTGTTGTTGTTCTCCTTCTTCTTCTTCTTCTCCATCGTCAACCTCTTCTTTTCCTGCCTCTTTTTCTTCTTTCTCAAATTCATCTTCATCTACTTCTTCATTTTCTTTCTCTATTCCTTCTTCTTATTTTTCTTCTCCTTCCTCTTCTTTTCCTCCATATTTAAATTCTTCTTCCCCTTTTTCTTCAACACCATTTTCTTCCTCTCATTCTTTTTCTTCTACTTCTCCCTCATTTCTTCATCTTTCTCTTTTCCCTCTTCTCTTTTTTCTTTGGTCAGTCTTTCATCTTTCTTTTTCTTCTCCTTTCTTCTCCCCCATACTCCGATTCTTCATCCCCTTTTTCTTCTCCTTCACCATTTTCTTCTTCCTCTTTTTCTTATTCTTCTTCCTAGTTTCCATCTCCTTTTTCCTCTTTTTATTCTTCCTCTTATTCTTTTCCTTCTACTTCTCCCTCTTTTTCTTCTTCTTCTTCATCTTTTCCCTCTCCTTCTTTGGTCAGTCTTCTCATATTTTTTCTTCGTTTTCTTCTCTTTTCCACTTCATTTTTTACCTTAATCTTCTTCTCTTTCTCCTTCCTCCTCTCTAATTTTTTTTCTCATTCTTTCTCCTCTCCTCCTTTAATCCCTTATCATCCATCTTTTGAGTTTCGTCGACAGATAACAACAAGTATCTGTTTATTATAGAGGATATAAGGATATAGCAGTTATATCACTGTTCAGGGAATTGTCATCTTTTAAAGATTTTCGTAATTGGGGTAGTCCCTTAAAATAATTAAAAAAGTCACATATATCGAAAAGTCTTCAGACTTTTGAAATTAATCGATATTATTGCTGCGATTTACAATTTTTTCAAACATAGATCCAGATTGAAACACATTTTGCCTTAGATTGCGAACGTAGAGCAAAATTTTCAATTTAGACATGAGTTCATAGAGTGTCTAGTGTACAATCTAGATTGATCTAGCCTAAACTCCAATTCTAGGGCAATAAGTGTCTAGATTTGTTTAAATTTAAATTCAAGTTCAAGTTCTTTCCTGTATGAAAGCTTGGGTCCTTTATCATTTGCCATAGAGTGAACTTGACTTCAATATCCTATACGATAAACAACTAGCCTACTTGCTGTTATCTGTCGACGAAACTCAAACGATGGATGATAAGGGATTAAAGGAGGAAGAATGAGAAGAAAAATAGAGAGGAGGAAGGAGAAAGAGAAGAAAAAGGAAAAGATGTAGGAGAAAGGGAGGAATATGATGGAAAAGAAAAAATAAGAACAAGAAAAAAAAATGAAATAAGAGGAAGGAGAAAGAGAAGAAAAAGATTTAGGAGAAAGGGAGGAATATGATGGAGAAGAAAAAAATAAGAACAAGGAGGAGAAGGTGGAGGGAGGAGGAGATGCAAGAAGAAGAGGACGCAAGAAAAAGATGATACAAGAAGAAGAAGAGGTAGAAGAAAAAGATGATTAAGGAGGAGAAGAAAAAGAAGAAGATGGAGAAGAAGAAAAAGAAGAAGAAAAGAAGAAAAAGCGGAAGAAAGATTAAATTTGTAGACAGGGTATCACACATTCCAAAAATTCAGATTCAATTGTATCGGGCAACCTGCTAACTGTAGTATAAAAACAATTCGAATAGTGAATATCGTAGATAGAATTGTAACATTTAGAACTACTTTACAAAACTATAGTGAGCGTTAGTGAGTAAACGTTGAATAATAACAACTGGGATAACTCTCATAATAGTTGTAGCTGTACTCAGTAAAAGTACACTTCAACATACTGCACTTCAAACTACGATATTGAATAACGACCTCCGATAAGTAAGCAATATAGGATGTCTTTTGCAAGAAAACGGGTACAATGTACTGTAATTTAAAACCCCAGTCATAATCTTATCAAACATGAGTTTATAGTATCTATTTTAACATGACTTCAGAAGCCAGTAATAACAGCCTATGGAAAGCTGATGATTTTTCTCTGTGATGCTTTCCATGCCGAAACACTTGATGAACAATCTAATAGCAAAGCAATATCTATTCAATATATGATTTTCACTCATTTATACTGGAGATACTAGACGCTGATGAAGCTTCTCTGTAGAAGTGAAATGTATCCCTCCAGTAAAAGTGAGTGAAAATCATATATCAAATAGAAATACAGTATCAGTTTTGATATTAGATTCTTGTTTTTTGTAAGCAAAGAGGCTGATGAAGATTGTCTTTAGAAGTGAAATGCTTACCCCACAGCTTCTCCGGTAAAGTGAGTGAAAATAATAAATATATTTAATAGAAAAACAGTGTCAGTTTTTATATTAGACTCTTGTTTTTTCTTAGCAAAGTGGCTGATGAAGCTTCTCTTTAGAAGTGAAATGCATCCCACCAGTAAAAGTGAGTGGAAATCATATATTAAATAGAAATACAGTGTCAGTTTTGATATTAGATTGATGTTTTATGTTACATCTCATTTCTACAGGATCATGTATATTTAAATTTATATACAAGAAATATTAATAATAACAACTATTAAATCTCAATGTACTAGCATAATGCCCAATTCAATTGAATCTGGATTTCTAGAATATGACGTATAACCTATTTACAAATCTAATTTAATATTTTTTCTTATTCTCTTCTTCTCCTTCTTTTCTTCTCTATCTTCTTCCCATTTTCCTCCTCCCCCCTACTCCTTATTGATTTTCCTTCTTATGTTTCTTCTTTTGTACCTCTTCTTCTTCTTCTTCTCTTTCTGTATTACTCCTTCTTTTACATCTTCGTCCTCTCCTCCTCCAATTAACCATCTTATGTTTTTTCTTCCCTTGCTTGTTCTTCTTCTCCTCCTTCTTTTTCTTTGAGGAAACGTTTCTGTCGAATGATGTCCGGAAGTAGCTCAGTGTACTAGATAGTATACACACTCACCTGTGCAGCCAGACCCTACGTAAAGGTAGAAGTAGACTGTTAAGCATAGAGCTTCAGAATTTTTTTGGTGTGCTTGAGATAGAAACAACTCACTTGAATCAGCGTTCTAACTCACTCCTCTTTTGCGTAGCACGGTACGCTCTTTGGCCCAAAACATAATGTTGAGTCACCTACAGTCGAAATCCACTTTGGTACGATACAGGGCGATTGGACAGTGAGTCACTCAATACTCGAGGATAATCATCGCAAAATCAAACACATGCTTTTGAATGGTGGTATTCACGCAGCTCCAGTCTGGCATGCATCATTCCACAGAATGAGTTTTATTTTGCGATGGTGATTTTTTATCATCAAGTAGGCCTATTGTGCGAGCACCCTTATAAACTTCTGTTACTGATCAGAATTTAGAAGACATTTCTTGTGATCTTGTTTTGTATTATTATATTGAACTTACTGTTGAAAACTTATTAGTTCTATCAATTTCATAAGCACAATCCAGTTTAGCCAGTAAAATTTCAATTTTTTCATATAGGCCTAACTAAAGTCTGCAAGTTGCTTATATTAGTGTGTTTATGTTAACGCATTTCGTAATAAGTTAAGAAATTCAAGGAATTCCAATTTTTCCTGAAAATAATATACATTTCTCTTTCTGTATTCAATGAGCTTCTTTTTATATGTTTTTAATGCTACAAAAATTGAATGATTGATTATGACTAATAATGTGAACCACATTTGCAAAATATGGACCCGTTGGGGTGCTTGTACAGAGGAGCATCCAATACTTGTGGATATAATTGTTTAAAAATGTTGACACCCGAGTAAAAATAAATAATCACCATCGCAAAATCAAACACATGCTGTGGAATGGTGGTATTCACATTGCTCCAGTCTGTCATACATTATTCCACAGCATGTATTTGATTTCGTGATGGTGGTTATCTTCGAGTATTGGATGCTTCACTGTTTTGCAATATCTTCTTCAATGGTCTGCCAGGGAAATTCTTTTGTGATGCATGAGTTTATCACAGAAATGAGGTTCTTTAGAAGACTTGGACATTCCTTTACCCAGATAAATTATACAAATACGTCAAAAATAATAATGAAAAAAAAAGAACTAGTGAGGAATTAAACGAATAAGAATAAAGTCTCTATAGCTAGGTTTATTGATCACAAACAAGCAGATGAAACATTACAAAACAACTACCCGTATTACAAGCAATACAACAAAAAAATAACTAGGCCTACCATCACAGTTGTAACATAGACTTCACAAAATTTAAACAAGCAGCATTCCAAAGTGCGAATAAAAACAAGTTACAGAAAATACAAAATGCATTAAAATATAATTATTATTAACATTCACTGAACATGAATGAAAAATGAAGTCTCAAAAAAGATGAAATAAATTTGCAAAATGATTTCTTCTATCCAATACAATGTTTTAGAAATTATGTAGTAGGTTTATATGGTATTACAATTACTGAATTTGTATTATGAAAATAGTAAGTTATTTTGTACAAAAAAATGTATTTGGGCACATCCTCTAACCTTCATCAAATTTGTGAAAATCAATTTGGGATGGAAGATGTACAAAGAATCGTTTTTCCTCTACAAATTTCTATTAGACACATTCAGATGATGCTAAATTATAAAACTTCATTGTCATTATTATGGTTTAGTTATTCATGAATAGCAAGGAACAAAATGATATTGATGCGAATGACAAATGAATGTGTGATAAAATAAAATAGATATGTCACATACAGTACTTTAGACTTGATTCCACAGGTTTTTTTCTCGTTTCAAGAGACTATGGATTGTTCATTGAGGTGAAATACATATAACGAATAGTTCCAGAACATGCAGCTAACAGTCACATTCACCCAACAATATTACCTCATTTTATCCGGCTTAAATTTACTAAGTGTTGCAAAAATACAGATGATGCACTTTTAACGGAGTGTGGTTAGAATGATGATATCGTTGCACTGTTTCACTAGGCCTATTCAAAAAATCAGTTTTCCTCATTTGATTTGCAAAATCATGTTTAAAAGGTCAAGAGGAAAGTTAGTCTACATTTAAAGCAATACATCACGCGGTTAATTAGCATTTTATCAATAATTATTATTCATGAATGACAAGCAAGCTACACAAGTACCGTCTCGCAACAAACTGAGATCATCTTCAAACTGGAAGATGGATGTAGATATCCTAAAACCTGCACAGTAAATAAGAATAATAATAAATAATCGTTTAAATAAATACAGATTATTGTGAAAAGTGATTTGAATTTCGCTAATGATATGTGCTTAGAAGATAACTCCCCTCTACTTCAAATTCTAGCCAATATAATTTTATTTATTTTTTGTTTTCGATCTGTCACGGTTGAACGACATCAGCTGTTACTCAATAGCATGATTATATTAATAATATGTATGGTATTATATCGATTATTAATCAGTAAAAACCTCTATATAATTATTTTTCCATTTTTTTCATGGATTATTTCCAAATGTCGTTGCTTTATAATGAGATTTAGATAAAATCCGATAGCACAACGATTTCAGTTGGTAATGTTGGCCATCATGTCTTTACCCGCCAAAAGCACTCGTCAACAGGCTTCTCTTCGTGTTTTGGTTATGTATGACCGATAGCTCTACCGTTGAATTTTAGCCTGTATATATTTAACAATCAATTCCATGTTTTAATCAACTTGATCGCAACAATATTACTCTCTTAACAATTTTAATATTTATAGCGTGTTAAAATTCGTTTTCAGTTATAACTTTTTTCACAAACTCGTGTAAAAATGTCGTACGGCAAAGGCAAGAAAGTGACAGACTACGTCGTTGAAAAAGGTTGGTGACCATTTCCATTCTAGAATAATATGAAATTTGAACATTCAATAATGTATTAATTGTGTAATGTATTTAACGTAAATTCAATTGAATTCTAAATTTTGGAAAAAATTATATCATGGACGTACTTTGAAGCCTTCGTAGTTCAGATGTTCAATTCCTCGTTCACTAATATCCAGGCCTTGCAATAATTCATTGAATGCTTTTAAACTTCGAGAAATTCCTCCAGTAAACCCCAATTAATCGAACTCTTACATAACATTTGTTGACGAAGTACTGGATTCAGTACCTACAAATTCGTAGTCAAGTTCTTTGTATTGAACCTTTGATGAACTGCTCTCTTGTAGTACTATGTTATAACTTGAGATATTATGTCTTATTTTTTTACTTATTTATTTATTATAACTGGATTATTTTGTTCTTATTTAACATTCTTTCTTGATTTTCAGAGAACATCAAGAACTTTCTGATCGAATTCTATGTTGAAAATGATGATGATATGAAAGAATTCAAGTATTCTCAGCAGTTAACAAACCTAGCTCACAGAGAACAGGTGTGTATTGTACTTTATTTAGTCGAATCAATCCTTATATCATTGAGTTATTAATTTGTTTTTTCTTTGAATTTTCATACAAATTATATAAACACAATAGTCAGTATTATATACAGCATTCTGGTGAGCATTCTTCATATAGAAAAAATAAAATATCATTTTCACCCAAAAATTGAAGTCTTTACTGCTTTTTAATTTTAATTTTCTATTTCTAGGTTGCTATTTACATAGAAATCGATGACATTGAATCTCACAATTCTAGACTTGCCGAAGCTGTGGTGGCAAATACAAGGCGATACACTTTGCTGTTTTCGGAAGTTATATTTGAACTGCTTCCAACATACAAAGATAAAGAAGTGAGTACTTTTTCCATGAGTTCCCATGAAGATTTTTGATGAAAAATCTTTTTATGATAATTAAATTTTGTTTTCAAAGCCAAGTTATATGGAGCATGATGGTTCTTCAGGTTAGGTAGATTCTGAACCACTGGGTTAGTGATACAGCTGATAGCGTCAAGTCAGAGCTGCTCGGTCACTCATTCAAGTAATGACTTGAGCCTTCGTGACTCAACTTCCTGTAGATCTCGCTCATCGCATATTCAAACACTGCCTATGAATATTAATAATAATTTATTTCTCTGCAGAAAAACTACAATTGTATTGTTACTTTTTATCCTATAATTATACACATCATTTTGGACAGTCTTACATTTTCGATTTTTTAGAATGGTCGATCAATAATGGTCTGGTCAGGGTTTTGATCAAGATTTGGTACAGATATCGATTATTTTGATATCAAACTTCCTCATCCGATTGTTTTGGTGGACTGATGGAGAACTGCTTCCCTGGTGCTTCAATTTAAAGTAGTCGGTTTTATCTTAACGTAAGATGAGCATTTTCAATTCTAATTTATTTTTTGGCTATTTTACTTTCTAGGTAGTTGCAAAAGACTCTCTGGACATCTACATTGAACACAGATTGTTGATGGAACAGCGTATGAGGCAGCCCGGTGGAGGAGAAAACCGTCCAACTGAAAACAGCTACCCGAGAGAACTTATGTGCCGATTGTGAGTCTCATTATCAATAATTATTTTTCTATCTATCATTAAAAATATCATTTTCCATAAATCTATCAATAAAAATATAATTTCAAATAAAAATATCGTTCCTTAAAAATCTACTCATAAAAATATCATTTGTTTATGGTTACGTTATAAAATAGATGGAAGAGGTTAGAAATTTATGTCAATTTATTTGCTAACTTTATTCACGCCTTATGAAAGTATTGTCATAATGAAGCTATTTCAACACTACTGTCACTTTTTAGTGTAGAAGTAGTATACACAAAACACAATCAAGTAAATATACAACAGGCATAGCACACTTCTGCTTTCTTCTTTTCAAATGAAAAATCCAAATTTTAGGTTATGTCCACGTTGAACTAGGAATTTTACTTTGAATACAATTTCTGATTCCAAAACAAAAATATCAAATTTAGGAGCTCGATTTAAAAACATAGCACTAACACAGTCCAATAGTCCAGAGAAAGTAGACATAATTTTGAATTCTGTTTAGATTTGAGAGCCAAAATAAAGAAGTCAACGTATTCATTTCAACTGTTTATATTCATTTCTTCAAGTGTTTTGGGTTTTGCAATCCATTTTATATATGAATGTATCTTGCAACAATAGAAATGTGTTAATGGTGGATATATTCCAAGGATATTACAATAATTAACAATTTTAAAAAAACTTTCTTTGTAGTGGCGAAGGTCCCACACAGCACAAGTATGTTCTGAGAATCTTCTAGGAACGTTCTCCGAGAAGTTAGGGGACATCCCTAGAACATTCTGTATGTACCTTGAAATGTCCTGGGGATGTCCCTGGAAGGAGCGAATGTCCAAGAATAGCAGGTTCCAGGAACATTCTCAGAGCACATCCCAGGGATATCATGGAATATGCTCAGGACATTCTCAGTATGTTCTTAGAATCTTCAAGGAACGTTCTCTAAGAAGTTGGGGGACATCCCTAGAGCATTCTGTATGTACCTTAAAATGTCCTTGGGATATCCCTGGAAGGAGCAAACATTCTGTAGGTGCCTTGAAATGTCCTAGGGATGTCCCTTGAATGAGTAAATTTCCAAAAATAGCAGGTTCCAGGAACATTCTAAGAGCACATCCCAGGGATATCGTGGAATATGCTCAGGGCATTCTCAGTATGTTCTTAGAATCTTCAAGGAACGTTCTGTAAGAAGTTAGGGGACATCCCTAGAGCATTCTGTATGTACCTTGAAATGTCCCAGGGATATCCCTGGAAGGAGCAAACATTCTGTAGGTGCCTTGAAATGTCCTAGGGATCTCCCTGGAATGAGTAAATTTAAAAAAAATAGGATCCAGGAACATTCTAAGAGCACATCCCAGGGACATCTTGGAATATGATAAGGTCATTCATAAATGTCCTACAGTAGTACCTGACTGGGACATGCTTTTGAGAACATCCTGAAGGAATTCCAATTTGACATGATATAACAAAAGAAAGTGAACAGCTTTCAAAATAAAATTTAAAAAATATGTATTTCAATTGAAAATACAAAAATTGAAAATCATTAAAATTAATGACACTTTTCCATAACACTACTATTACTATATTACATAACTATTTCATAATCTTATTCATTTTCATACAGTACACAATTGCAATGCAGTATTTTTTTAATACAGATATCACACATTGTAAAATGTTGATGCCAATTATGATACAGGATTATTTGAGGAAAAAAGGACAATGAAGGAAATAGAAAAAGTACCTGGATTTCTTGTTCCATGACGAACTGCGTTGTTAATATTAACTTTTCATGTGAAATTTAACGACTTGCAGTCAAATATTTGTTAAGAATAAGTATAATAACTCACTTAATCTGGCCGAGTACTTTCGAATCTATGAGATCCATCTTCAGAGGCGTGGGTGAGACCCACGCCTCTGAAGATGGATCTCATAGATTCGAAAGTACTCGGCCAGATTAAGTGAGTTATTATACTTATTCTTAACAAATATTTGACTGCAAGTCGTTAAATTTCACATGAAAAGTTAAGAAAAAGTACAGTTTATGGGAATGTGATGTTACAATGTTGTTGCAAAACAATGTTTCCATAATAAATTAACAATGTTTTCTTTTGATTTACAAATTTTTAGATAACAGTAGAAGATTTACATTGTTCTTGTTTATTAGATTAGGAATTAGATTACAGTACAAGTAGTTAGTACTATAGATTGAATTTTATTATTCTTGAATTTGCTCACTCCATGAATTGATGTGACAAATGAATGGAGCATAAATTGAATTATTTGCAAGTAGTATATCCAGTGGCGCACTCAGGGGGTGGGGGCTTAGGGGGCTTAAGCCCCCCAAGAACCCAAGGTCCGTAATAAAATTTCAAGCGAATTTTCAAGAAAATTGTCTGTAGAGAGTATGTGCTCCAGGCTGATTAGTGTTGGTACATTTAATGATTTCACCCTTTTCAAGTAGAATAAAGTTCATAACTAGTGGCTTGACATGGAGGGCTTTGGGGCTCAAGCCTTACCCTCAATAAGTCTTGAGATCCTTATCAAAATCTAATCGGTCACCCTTACAAATAGGACCCAAGAGTTTGCAGCTTTTCTTATCTGACTGAACAGATACCTGCCAGCCACAGCTCAAGGCTATCACTTTCCTAAAAAAGAATATGGGAAAAAATTCTGCCAGATTCAAGAAATCTGCCAGATTGTGAAAGCTTATTTCTTTGAAAATGCTTCATCAAAGAAATACAGATAGCAGAAGAATGATGCTAACTTTCTTAGTAATAAATTAGTACTCATTCAAAAACGTTAGGCTTCTAGAGCCCTCATTTAGATGGTGAATTGAAAAGATTCGTTGTGAATAAGCTGAAAAATCACATAAAACAGAAAAACATTAACTACCGTGATTATTGAGTTACTCTATGAAATACGCAAAACAGGCCAAAAGAAGGCGTTTTTGAGATAGATGGGTACGAACTTGGTTATTGATTGCGAATAAAGCACCCAGAGTTCAAAAATCAGAATTTAAATTGGATGTTGGATCAAAACACACAATAATAGCAAGTGGAAAACATCTATGAAAAATCAGTTTTCTTTGATTCAATAAATCTTGACTTTATAAGCTTTGGGATAGTTCTTGACTATTAGGTACATTTACATTTAAATTAGTTTACCCACTAAGCCGACAATAAGAAATGTGTTTGCATGATCATTTTGTGAATTTATGTAAAATGTCCCACCAATTCTAAGATTAGGTAATCTCGACTCACATTGAGACTTGCATTTTTCGTTCACTTTACTACCCACGCAAGTCTCAGAATGACGTGGGCATCATAAAAATGTATTATAGTAGATCGTGTAGAACGTTTCAACCAATTTTACATTAAATCACACCACCTATGTGAAGGCCATAGAGATTTCGTAATGAATGATGGTAGCCTATACCTGTAATCTTTCACCCTCTTTATTTTTCTAAGAAAGCGTTTCCAGACCTACATTCATTTGAATTTTTTTATCTTCATGAGAAGATGCTTATGCAGTCTGGCAGAATCATTTTGAACTTTTAAAACACTGTACAAAAACAACATTATGGAAACATTTTGTTTTCCCATAGCTAATACACTTTAAAAAGTCAAGTAATGAACCTCTCCACAATGAACTTTAACGGGCAACAATCTTGTGAAAAGAAGTCTGAAAAATCCCAATTTTTCCCCCTCCCCCATCACGTCTAAATTTCAATTGGACGGGTAAGCCCCCCCCCCCCAAACCAAGTCTGGGTGCGCCCCTGAGTATATCCAATTGAAGTTCAATGGAGACTGTTTTCAGCTACATGAAACAAAATTATGTTCACTTGAATTCCAGTGCTGTATTTGAATCATATATTCATTTAAAATCTATTTTTGACTACTTTGATAATTTTTTGAAAATAAATCAAGTTTCTTATATTCATTATAAATGATCTTAATTATTGATTAAATACAAATCTGTAATATCCCATTTATTATGAATTTTCGAATAAATTCATAGAGAAATCCAAAGTAAATATCTGAAATGGGTGGGCGCTTCAACAAATACTTGAAAAATTCCTGGATATGCTAGCATAGACGAAGCATATGATGCTAGCTAGTGAATTTATTACAGTGATTGAAGGAGTTATAACTCCACAAGGTTATAACAATTTCAGGCTACTAAGCCGCTACTTTTGGATTACTAAGAACATTTTCGTTCAGAAAACATTTACTTCTAGTTCTGTATACAGCATTTATACCAAGTTATAATATTACCTATTATTCATATGTATTATCTTGCTGTGCAGAACTGACCTTTTTGAGTCGCGGCGGACGCGTTTCGAACTATGTTGCTCTTCTTCGGCGCTTGGTTGCAGCTGCACACCAAGCGCCGAAGAAGAACAACATAGTTCGAAACGCGTCCGCCGCGACTCAAAAAGGTCAGTTCTGCACAGCAAGATAATATGAATAATTCTACTGCAGTTCACGAAAACTGGATAACCACAACAATAATTACTTATTAGTTAGTAAAACTATGGGTGATTGGAGCACGGTATTAGCTAATCTTAAACTTACTAAACAAACCAAAAATTATTATACATAAAACATTGTTGCACTAATCGGACTCATTTTCTTCTACAGCTGTTGTAGAGCTCTTCTTCCTGAAATAAAAAATAAACTTGTATCAGCAAATAAAACTATTGTAAATGCAGATTTTTGCAGAAGAAATACAGTTGACCTGAACAAAAAATTGCAGCAAACTTGAAATAGCCTGAAAAACATATTTGTTGGCAGCTGAAGGGAAGTCACTCCAGTTCGCACTCCTCCTCTCTCGTTGTTTGCTACTGGTTTTAAGTCAAGTTTGTCATCAATATAAACCGATATATTCTATCTCTGATTCTCCAATCACATGTTATATATAGTACCTAAAGTCACTTTAGTAAAGTGAGGCTCTGACTACACGTTGTCTTTGCATCCCTCCAATGTAAAAACCATCAGCCATATGATTGAAAATTCATCACATTGACCATATGATTCAATTGATAGCATGGAGCTAGTCTAAGCAAGGTATATTCTAAACGCCTTGGTCTAAGCTAACCTAAATGCTATAGTGTTCATCTATTTTTCATCATAATTACCGTATTGTTATATTTGATCCTAAAAGTCCAAAATCAATATGGATCTTTCTTGTACTCAGATGAAGCTGAAGCTTTATACAAAGTTTCAAGAATCTAGACTGTTTGAGTTATTTTGAGGACAGACAGATGGACTGTAGCACAATTGCAAGAAAGCCCCATCAGGTTCTTGATAATGAATTTATTACACTTGGTGTGATTATGACAACAAAAATATTTTTAAACAGGTGGTTGTTAGTTTCCCTTTGATCTGATTCACAATACAAAGCTGCTCATATGATATGGGCCTAGGCTCGGCGACTTTTAGGACAGAAAGCTTATCATTTATGAAAGAAGATAAAAACTGTGAATGCTTACTCTCTCTCCATTCTCTCTTTCGCTTTCACAAGCCATTTTTTGATTGGCTCAGCCATTTCGGCATTTGTGGCTTCATCCTTCAAACTTCTTGCCGTATCTGAAACAATTAAAACTAATGAAACCTCAAACATGGTTTGTTAGGTGCTATATATCCATCCTTGTTTCCAGATACACAAGTATAATATAATAATGAACTGTTTGACACTGTATTGAGACTTGATTATGGAAAAATAACGACTCATGTTTTGGTGTGATGGCCATTTCACTCTGTTGTCAAAAGCACCTGAGGATGCTCTTGACAACTGAGTGAAACGGCATTGCGCTAAAACGTGCATCATTATTTCCATAGTTTAGTCTCAATACAGTGAAATAGTTCAATGGTTTGTTTCTTGAATGTGTTAAAACCCAGAATTGATATTATATTCATGAAATTAATACAAATCTATGTGGTTTGTTAACAGTTATTGTGTATTGCAGTTATTGTGTATTAATCACTATAGTTATTGTGTAAATTTATACCTTCATTTTTTCCAATAAGGATTGCCCTTAATGCCAATATAAGTAGAGATACCATAACCTCTATATTATTATCAATGGTGTAAATTATGAAAATGATCAAATTCCGTAACTAAATTTGAAGCCAATTACTAACTGGGCAGGTAAAGTAAAATTCAGCCATGTAGACATAATTATTAGAAAAGCATGACGTTTTACTTTTACAGCAAATTGAAAATATTTTTCAACCCTTAGCAAAGATAATACTATACAGTTATATTTTATCTAAATACATTATAAATAGTTTATCTATGGTTTGGGTTATACCTTGAAAAAGTTTGACTTCAAAAAGTATTGTAATAAGCACGTACATTAAATAACTAGCTAGCCTAATACACAAAATGCACCATGATAGAACGGTTAATAAATATAATAATAAATGTATCTTACCTTTGAATTTTATAGCTGAAATCTTCAAATGCGAAAAAATGCTAACGGACACTGAACGCTAACGAGCTAACAACGTACCGTAACGAGTCACGAATTAGTGAATTAAAATGGCGGTGCGCAGCGGTGGAAGCGTGGAAGCATGGTCTCTAGATTAGACCGAGGAAGATACTGGAGTGGGCCTATTATATTAAACACATGAAATATCATGTTTCCAAAATTTTCCCATGTTAGCCATCAACATAATTAAAATCATTGTTTGTATGCACTGTATGAAAATCTTCTTGGAGTCCACTGGGATATAATTATTTAACCCGAAATCTGTTGCGCTGCTACGCTCTCTTGACTGTTGTTGACACAACGCGTTCCTGGGTCTCTGCTTGTGATTGGCTGCTTGCCTATTGGCAGTTTGATGCTAAGTGCGCCAAAACATTCAAAATACCTATGCATCCTTAAATTAATAATTAATGTTTTTCCCGTTTGTAGTACTGATTTAAATGTAATCTGAAAAAGCAAAATAATAGAACTCCTACAATTCCATAAATTTCAATTTTGAAAAATACATGATCATTGTCAATCTCAAGTTTAAAGCTTAAGCTTCTGCAGAATATTGATGAAAATAGACAAAATAGTTTTCATTTTTTAATGTAAGGAGCGCTCTCTGAGTCAAGCAGAAGTAGGAAAGAGATGTTCAGCAATGTTACAAAAGTGAAATTTTCTATTTCAATTGAAAATAATATCTCACATATTTATGAACCGTTGTTAGCCAATTTTCAGGACTAAGTATTTTTTGTAGCACTTCAGCATGGCTCTGTCAGATATTCAAATTTAATTTCCGTTCAAATACTTGAAATTATGACTTGTCATTTTTACTAACTGATAAGCGTTTGACAGAAATATAGACCTACCTAGGGAACTTTTTAAAAGTTGTCACGAGCTTCACCAATTATTACAATATAAATATGAATAATCATTCTTTTATTGATATCTCAACATTCGAGCAAAATAGATCAGTTCTGTGAATGTCATCGGGTTCTACAATGAAAATTGCATAATTAATGTGAATTTAATATTTTTAGCTCGATCCCTTCCCCTTGACTCAATTGAGGGAATTTGCGGAAAATTGTAATTTGGTATCCACAGCATGTCCTTAGAACATTCTCAGCATATTTATGCATATAACTCAAATCGATTTTGGCAATGAAGTTCTGTGGAACCTCCTGAGAACATGATCAGTACATTCCTTAGGTCCTGGGATGTTTACAGAACATGGGGAACCTATATCAGTTTTTTTGTGAAATTTGAGTTTTATATATTATTTTTTTACAAATACATGAATACATGCAAAACATCAGATAAAGCAGAAAATTGTTGTCTATTGAAATGTTTCTATGGGAATATTCTTTGTAGGTCCTTGGAACATCCCACATGTCCCCTGACATTTATAGAAGGTATGGAACCAAAATGGAATGTTCCTATCTATGTCCCTGGTACATCCCTAGAACATTCTCAGCATATATGCAAATATCTCAAATTGATTTTGACAATGAAGTTCTGCGGTACCTTCTGAGAACATGATCTGCACATTCCTTAGGTCCTGGGATGTTTACAGAACATGAGGAACTTATATGAGTTTTTTTGTAAAATTTGACAATGAGTGTTATTTATTTTGCTTTACATACATCTAATATCAGAAAAAAATTGAATTTTTGTCTGTTGAAATGTTTCTCTGGGAATATTCTTTGTAGGTCCTCTGAACATCCCACAAGTCCCGGGACATTTATAGAACGTACAGAACCAAAATGGAATGTCCCTGGGAGGTTTTGTGCTGTGTGGGGTGATATTGTGGAAGATATTCATAATGAATAATAAGACATGAAGTTGTCACAACCACATTTATTACAAATAGTGAGATACTAGTTTCGGTTGTTACACCATTATCAATGTCAAACAATCTGAGTTTGAGTTTGTTTGAGATTGATAACGGTGTAACAACCGAAACTAGTATCTCACTATTTCTATTAAATGTGGTTGTGATAACTCTATGTCTTCATTTTATTTAATAAACAATCATTTTTCCGGTTGTTGCATGATTTTTTTTATAAAAGCATTTATCGAATTTTCGCATATCTATTTTTTACTATTGTCAATATTCGTAAATCGAAGGTCTGCAGTGCGATTGCTAGAATTAAAATGATACATTTATAGCCATCAACAATAGAAATAAAAACAAAGGAGATTGCTCAGCTGTTATTTTAATAGCATGTCATTTTTCTACTTAATTAATTTTTTTGTTAATCTTAAATTTAGAAAATTGATTTCTAATATTTATTTTCAGTGAGGTGTACTTTAAAGCGACAGCCGCTGCCAAGGTGATTCCGATTCGTGACGTGAAAGCGCATTACATTGGGAAGCTGGTGACTGTGAGAGGAGTTGTAACCAGGACCACCGAAGTTAAGCCTATGATGGTGGTGGCCACTTACACTTGCGATCACTGCGGTGCCGAAACTTATCAGCCGGTTAGTACTTGAGGGCCGTGTTTATGGACGTTTCTTATCAAATAAAGACTCCAAGTCATACCTAGTGGCAATAAATCTTACTTACACTTACAAGTACACAAAGTGACAAGCCAGCGAGTAGCTCTCACACTTGAAGCCAACCCAGCTCCCCTAACAAAGGCCTGGCTCCTGATAAATAATTTAAACACTAATAATTTACATTAAACAACACTAATTTTCCCTGATATAAGGAGTTTGATTGAGATTGATAATGGTGTAACAAACCGAAACTAGTATCCAGTAGCGGATCCAGGAGGTGATTTCGGGGGGGGCAAACACCGGGGGGTTTGGGGGGGGGGGGTCCGAAGAGGGGGTTCCGGGGGCCACCCCGGAAAATTTTTGGATTTTTTAATAGAAAATGGTGTATTTTGACAGAGTTTTTAGTGCCACTCATAATGTTGTCATGGATAGCACTGTTTTATCAATATGTATGTACAAATTTGTATTTGTATTGGTAATTAGCATTCCTTACCGTTTTACCTGATATCTATTTATGTCATTGTATTTTTTCTCATGAATTAAGTTTTTAAGTTGTTACGTATCAAATTTCAAATGAGTTCTCACAAACAAATAAATAAAATAAAAATAAATTTGTTAATAGTCACGTTAAGCTGCATCTATCGAGCTAGGCTCGCACAGCATGTGACACGTCAATTCACATCAACTAAACTAATTCATCAGCCATTCATCAAGCGTTCGTTCATCTATAAAAACATATTAGAAAACAGATTCTATTCAACATTTTGTCTCCGAAAAACCCCATATCATTCAGCCAGAGAGTAAGGACAGGCATCAATAAGCAACTTCCTGAGTTCCTTCACGAATTTGTCTTGACCGTAACCTTTTAAAACTTTGGGCAAACAATTTAAAATCTTTATACCCAAATAGTGTGGCGCCTTCTCGATCAGAGTCAGCCTATGCATGGGGTACCGAAGTGTTGACTATCCATGTCTTGTGTTGTATGGGTGAGCGATTATATTATTTTCATAATTACTCTGGTTCTTATGGGAATACACGGCAATCTCAAAAAAATACAGTGCTGGCATTGTAAGCAGTCCTAATTTTCTGAAAATCGGTCGACATGACTGCCTTGCACTTAATTCTTCAATTATTCGCAACGCTTTCTTCTGCAATCTGAATATTGCATTGACATTTCCCTTGCTACCACCCCAGAATATCACACCATAACGAACCTGGGACATAAAATACCCATGATAGACCGCTAAGGCTGTTTTTTTTATTCGAAACATTTCTTAAAGTCTTCAAGCAAAAACCGCATGGGATAACTTTTTCCTAAGGCTGTTAATTTCATTATCCCATTTTAAATTTGACTGTAGCTCCAGACCCAAAAACTTAGTTCCCATTGTCGAATTGCATTCCATACCAGAATATAGCATTAATGTATGATTGAATTCATTGTTTATCATTGAAAATTTAATAACATTAGTCTTTTAGACATTCATAGCTTCAGTCTGCTGCTATGAAACCAATCGGTAAGCCGCTTTAAAATTTCTTGAGCTTTCAAGAGGACGGTTGCATTATCTTTGCCCTTAACCAGAACAGTAGTGTCAGCATATAAAATTATTTTGGAGTCTATGTTGAATGGTAGGTCATTTATAAAAAGGTTAAACAAAACTGGGCCTAAAATTGATCCCTGTGGCACTCCGCAAGTAACCCTTCTCCATTCAGATGTGGTACAGCTGCCATGTCCTGTACTCACTCTAACTGATTGATATCTCTTATAAGAAGAGAAAAAGTAAAAGTAAGAAGACACAAATTGGAAACAGCCAATTTTTGTTGCTTACATAATTTCGTCCTAGCTTCTATTAGATTTATGCCATTTTTTTTCTTTTTCTCTTGGATCTCGGGGGGGGGGGCAATTGCCCCTTTGCCCCCCCCTTGGATCCGCCACTGCTAGTATCTCACTGTTTACAATAAATGTGGTGTGACAACTTCACGTCTTATTATTCATTACTAATAATATAACGATTTACACTACATAAATATGGCGGGGACAGCTATGTCGGCTTTCAGCTTAACTTGTCAGCTAGTAAACTCACAAAGTTTAATCAATACTTCAACTTAAGTTCGTTATAAAAGCAATAAAAAAATATAATGTTGAAGAATATCTAGACATAAACTTGGACTATATACAATAATATACTTGAGCTATCTAAACATTGAATGTAATATTTCTTCTATATTCGTTCTCTCACTCTCATTAGCCAATAATTGACTTTTTTCTTATAAATATATTTATATATTTCCTCAAAGTTGCGTATGTTTTCAGGCAGGTTTCTATAAAGAATGTGTGCTCTATGATAAGTGTTAGTAGTGGAATATGTTTTAATTTTATTAGCCTCGGTGCTTGGATTCCAATTGCTTCTGATGAACGAGTGCGATAGCTGTACTCAATTTTTTTGAACATCTCTATGATCTTTTTGAATATAATATATAATAATATATTTTAACGAACATTTTTCTGATGCTTAGAACGTTGAACTCTTTAAAAATTTCATTTCATGGACTGCGTATACTTTTTCGTAATGATGTCGAAAACAATAAATACTATTGCAACACAAAATTAAAATATGATGTTCACCAGCAATTATTCTATGAAATTTCATAAAAACAGTTAGTTGATTGGTGTTACTGAAAATTCAATATGTATCGTCTGAAGTGTTATGTTAGCGATAAAATATCGGCTTTGGCCACAATAACATTGTATTTTGGTGTTGGCTACACTGCCAGCTAGTAGCGAAAAATGTTGGGAGCCTGTCTAATTCGATGTTTTTTCTGGATAGGTGAACTCGCTGAGCTTTATGCCAGTGGTGATGTGTCCCAGCGAGGACTGTCGCGTGAACAAGTCGGGCGGTCGCCTCTATCTGCAGTCGCGAGGATCGAAATTTGTCAAATTCCAGGAGATCAAAATTCAGGAGCACAGCGAACACGTACCCGTCGGACATATTCCAAGGTATATATTGGTATATATTGGTATATTATTCGTCGTCGTCGTCGTCGTCGTCGTCTTCTTCTTTTTCTTTACTGTCTTTGCTCTTCCTCCTACTTCATAATCTTCTGCTTCCTGTTCTTTCGTTATTTTTTGAGGATGAAGCTTACATAGATCTAAGACCTGTGCGTGGGTAATGAGTTGGATGATGGTGATTGATGAGCTGGACCTACAGTTTTAGGTGGGTTCCGAAATATTGATGAAATTTCATTGAATAATTGTCTCTTCTTCTTCCCCTTCTTTTCTGTTTTCTTCTCCTTCCTCCCTCTTCTTCATCACCATCTTCCTACTTCTTTTTCTTCTTCATCTTCGTCTTTGTACTTCTTCATCTTCATCCTCTTCTTTTCTGTCTTCTTATTTTTCATTATTCCTCTTTATCTGTCTTCTTCCTTTTAATCATCATCTTCTTCTCTGTCTTCCTCCCACCCCTTCATCTTCTTCTTCTTCCTCTTCTTTTAGCGAATTTCTTCAAATTCAGCTATTACAGCAGGTCGTGATGTGCGACTTTCACCCGGGACCATGATGGAAATTTGTTTTGGAGCCCCCAGAGTACAAAAATCATAGTGGCACAAAATGCTATATATGTAGATATATATATATATCTATCTATCTATGTGTCTGATAGCACGATAACTTTTGAAGGAGATGTCCGATTTCCACCAAATTTGGTATACACTTTCCTCTTGTGAATAGCTTGGACAAGTTCGTTAGCCAGGAAAATCCAAAAAGGTTAACCCCCTTTTCGGGGGTATTTTCCCGCCAAAATTAGGGGTTTTCAAGAAAAAAAGGGTTGTATTTGAAAATTTTAGTTCTATTGTTAGACTTTAAGATAGAGCTCATGGAGTCAAAAATTTTAAGGTATTGCACTGCCTTCTAGCTCAACAAATTTTCAAGATATCAAGAAAAAACCATTGTTGTCAAAAGCTGTATCTTGCCCTATGGAGTTAGTTATTTGGTGCTAAAAAAGTGTTTCAGGAAAAAACTTTAATCTTTTTTTTTCTTGAATGTTCCTTATGGTTTTTGAGGCGCTGAATCCGAATTTCAACTCATTCACCTCGAAAAACCAGTGCGTTTTGAGAAAAGCAGCCATTTTCAAAATGGCGTCGAAAATTTTTTAATTTGTCAATTTCTTTGCAATATGAAAAAAGTGATTAGTTATCAGTATTTTTTGGTGATAAAAGCGAATATGGAGCTATTTTTTTTTTAATTTCAAATTATTTTAATTTCGTGGGGGGAGGGTTTGAGCGAATTTCTTAAAATGCAGATATTACAGTGGGTCGTGATGTGCTACTTCACCCTGGACCACGATGGAAACTTGTTTTGGGTTCCCTGGAGTAAATTAATATGTTCTACTATGCTCTTTTTTGTTTTTTATGCATGTGTATGAACGTAATAAGTGAGCTGTACTGGGACAACTCCCATTTCACAAAAAATTATAACTTTCAAATTATTTTATTGGGTTTGAGCGAATTTCTTGAAATGTAAATATTGCAGTTGGTCGTGATGTGCTACTTTCACCCTGAACCTCGATATAAACTTGTTTTGGGGTCCCTAGAGTACAGAACGCTTCGTGTTTTTTTCCAGAAATTAAAAAAATATATAGCCTATAGATATTCATAAATATTTGAAAAAATACAGAAATTCGCTAAGTTTTGCAGGTCCTGCGAAAGGAGTATTTTCTTTTTTCTGTCTTATTTTTCCTCCTACTTCTTCATATTTTTCTTACTTTTTCGTCTTCTTCGTCTTTTTCTTCTTCTTCCGCCTACTTTGTAATCTTCTCTTTCCTGTTTTTGTGTCTTCTTCTTCCTCCTATTTTTTCATCTTCTTCCTCCTATTTTTTCATCTTCTTCCTCCTATTTTTTCATCTTCTTTCCCTTCTTTTCTGTCTTCTTCTTCCTCCTACTTCTTCATCCTCTTCTTTTCTGTCGCCTTCTCTTCCTCCTACATCTTCATCTTCTTCCTCCTACTTCCTCTTTATCTTTGTTTTTCTCTTCTTTATTTATATTATTTTTATTGTTATCATTCTTATTCTTATTTCTATCCTCAATCATGTTGAGAAATGCTGTTTTTTAATTTTTCCAAATTTTCGTCATTTCATAATGACATTTATGTCATGTTCTTCGTTACTCTGGCAGTTGTGGTAGCGCAGTTGGTAGGAGCGCTTGTCTGTGATTAGATAAGGCTCTGACTGGCTTCGTTTCCTGCAGCCTTGGTTTCGAATCCCATTCAGCCATGGATGTTTCTCATCATCTCATCAACCACGCACAAGTCTCCAGACTAATGTGGTCATCATCCGCAATAAAATATGATTTATTTTAATATCTGTGTGAATCATGTTTAAAAATTGAATTAATTAACTGATAAATTCAGGTCGTTGACGATATTCTGCCGTGGTGAGACGACGAGAAAAGCTCTTCCTGGAGATCACGTGGCTGTCACTGGCATCTACTTGCCTCTGGTGCGCACTGGTTTCAGACAGATGGTTCAGGGCTTGCTGTCGGACACTTACCTGGAAGCGCACTGCATTGAGTGCTTGAGCAAGGTGAGCTTTGCATTAAAAAAATAATTATCTTGAATGTTTTAAGAGGTTTTGCTTTCAGATGTAGTTGTATCAACCTAGGGTGTACCATAGAGATACTTAATTCATGACTAATTAGATACAGGCCTTAGCACCTATATACGGTATATTATAGGTACAGCTTCTTCACGGTCTTAAGGTATGACTGCTTTTGTGTAGTGGCGGGGGAGAGGGGTTCCGGGTTACAGCCCCTCTTAAGCCTGTAAAAGAGGCCCCAAAAACGAGTAGGGAGGCATCAATTAAAATACGATAATATACGGGAGGTAAAAAAAAGTTTACGTGAAGAGTAAATAATGTTACAGCTTGAAAAATACTATAATTTTAATACTTTAATTAGTTTGAAAAAAAAATTGTCCAAAGTTGCAGTGAGTATGGGGCAAACAAGGCAAGTTTCCTTGCGCCTCAACATCAAGGGGCTACATCATTTTACAAATGTAAGCAAGTGACAAAACAAAAATAAGAGGCCCCAAATTGTTCAGCTAGAGGCCTCCAGATAAGCTACGAAACTCCTGGGCCACCTTTGTAAGGGTGACCGATTGGATTGGCCAGCAAAAAAGGCTCTTTTCTCTGCTGTAAAATCTTCCCAGTGGTTTGGAACCCACCTAAAACTGTAGGTCTAACTCATCAATCACCATTCATTACCTACAGGTCTCAGACCTATGTGGGCTTCATCCTCCGATAAAAAGATTCCCAGATTCTAATAGGCTGCATCTAGAATATTTCAAATTTCAATGTTTATACACCAGGGTCCTAATTGCATCCTTCAAAGGCCCCACGATGCTGGTGGGTCCCAGTATTTTCGGAGTATTAAACATGGGTTTCCAGGTCCCTCAGACCACTTGAATGAAGTTGACACAGTAGGCTTGAAAGGTATTAAAAAAAAGGTTATGTCAAATTCTAGAAATCCAGATTCAGTTGATTCGGACAACCTGCTGGTATGTTAATAATTATGTTATAGCAATAACTAATTATTTAATTGATCGATTGATACACTATTGAGAGTTTTTTTTAAATTTATTACATTTAACACTATCAAGTACAACAGGGACAACCCACTATGCCACTACTGCTTTCTTTACGAATTGTCAGCTAAAAAATCAAAATTTTAGGTTATGTCAAGGTCAAGTTCAACTAGAAATTTCACTTTGAAGTACAATTACTAATTCTTTCCAAAATAAGAATATTAATTCAAAAGTTCACTTTTAAAACGAAGCACTAAAACCGTCCAATAGTCTAATAGTGAATATTTTTTGTTCAGGTTTTATTTTAAACTTTTATTAATCGATTTGATTGCCTGCCATAGGTTGAAGACGACAAGGCGTGTCGCGGAGAATTGACAGAATTTGAAATCAATCAGCTGCTGTCGGCCAACTTCTATTCGAAACTTGCCGCTAGTCTAGCGCCTGAGATCTACGGACACGAAGACGTCAAGAAAGCGCTTCTATTGCTGCTTGTTGGCGGGGTCGATAGGAATCCGAGTGGCATGAAAATCAGAGGTAATTGACAAGAATCGAAAGTGTCTTGTCTTTTTTTATGAAATATTTCATTGTAGATTATATTTTATTATTTTTATTTATAAAATATATAACATACATAATATTATACAAGACATGCAAAAAAATAAAAAATAAATAATATTAAAATACATTAACTGAAATCCAATATTATATAAAAGTAAAATCCATAAACTATTAGTACTGTACTGTATGTGGAGATGGAAACCTCTCCATCTATGGTACTCCGTTCTCATAATATTAGGGTAGGAAGAAGAAAGGAAAAGTTAAAGGATTTAATGGGTGAAAAGGAAATGGTGTCCTGAAAATGTGTAAAAGCAAATCCAGTAAGCAAACCCACAAGCAGAACAAAAAAGAAGAAAACAGAAACAAGAACATTTTAATTTTTTTCGAAATTAAAGATCAGAAAAGTAGTGTTGCTCTTGATCCAATTGCTGATGTCATTTTTCATTTTCGTATTTTTGAGGTAATGATTGGGAATTTTGTTTATGATTGTAGATATGTATATTAGCTGTTTCCTAATTGATTCAATATTGGATTTATCGATCTAAGATTTACGTGAATTTTGTCTCAAACTGTATTGGCTGCTGACAATGTTATTGGCGTAAGGGAAAGTAGTATTATGTATTTTACTACATTCATAATGTACAGCTGTCTGACAAACATTACCTGAAATTCAGTAAAAATTAAGTCTAGGTTTATTCAAAATTGTTTCAATTATTAATTTCTGCATTTTGAAGATGAAATGATATATTTGTGCTTTATTGTCATTTCAATTACAGAACAATTTAAAAATAATAATCTCACTGCCACGGCTTGTTCAGTTACCGTCAGCCGAAAATATTTTACAGTTCTTAGTTGATAGATGGATAGACTGATAGATGAACTTCTTATTTATAAGTAGGCTACTGTTGGTTCTCTGAGTTCCAAATAATTTTTTCTAAGGAAGAAAGCCCATGTAGAATTATTTATTAATCTTTATAATCCTAATTTTATGAAGACTATTTCTTTGAACTAAATTTTTCTGTTCTGAAGAAGCTCATGAAAATCACATTCAAAGAAATGTTTGAATAGAGTAATGACGCTGTAATGATTGTAATAATGTCGTATTTTTCCAGGTAATATAAACATTTGTCTGATGGGAGATCCTGGAGTTGCCAAATCCCAGCTGTTGTCCTACATTGAACGTCTGGCTCGCCGCAGCCAGTACACGACGGGGAGAGGATCATCTGGCGTCGGTCTAACAGCTGCTGTTATGAAGGTAACAATAATTGTTAGGTTAGGAATTAGAATTATTCTAAATTTATCACAAAAGTAGAAATTGAAACTGTAATTGAAAACTGAAATCGAATAAAAAATTATTTTAAAACAAAAAAAGCAGTTTATTAACTTTTCTTCTAGGTAGATTTTCAGTTACTTTAGTTTATATGCTATATTGATCATATTGATTTGCTAATTTGATAAATATTACATAATGTACCGTAGGCTATAAGAAATTTCTCATGTTTTCAAAGCTTGAAAATTCAACTAAAAAGCTTATAATAAAACATATTTTAAAACCAACTTCAATGAAATTATATTAGAAAATTGAATACTCACAACTCACATACTAAAAAGTTTAAAATAAAGTATTCACTTTAAACTGAGAAAATGTTAAATCCAATACAAGACCTTTACAATACATACAAACCTTTAGAATTAGGCGCCAAATTTTTCATGAACTCATAAAATATTACATAGAATTATTTATAAACTCATAAAATATTTAGCGTCAACTTGAAAAGGTAACTTGCATTGGATTTGAAATTTTGTCTGTTTAAAGTAAATACTTTATTTTAAACTTTTTAGCACGTAAGTATTTAATTTTTTAATATCATTTTATTGAGGTCGATTAATTTTTTTTTTTCATTTAAATTTTGTTTTATTTTAAGCTACTAGTTGAATTTTCATGCTTTGCTGAACTTTCAAGCTTTGAAAAATGAGAAATTTCTTATCGCCTACGGTACATTATGAAATATCAAAATAGCAAATCAATATAAAATAAAGTAACTGAAAATATCTACCTAAAAGAAAAGTTAATGAAATATGTAAAATTAGTTCGAAGTAACTGACAAATATACAAAAACAGAATTTAAGGAATTCGAAATTAATAAACTCTGTTTAAGTAAAATTCTACAACTCTCTATTTAACTTGGAATATTGTGTTTAGGACAATTTTATAGCGAAAGGCTTGTTAAGAGTGAAATGGCATTTAATTCGTCATTTTCATGCGGTCTCTTTCAGAATATACCTCACTGAAAAATTAATGACTGAATAATATTTTAAATTATTTTTTACAATAATTAACAATCTCAAAAACATTTTTCACTCAAACTTATGATTGAAACTATATAACCTTATTCCTATGACTCCAAAACAACTAGATTATTTACAATGTTATATGAACAGGAATATTATATTATTTTTATTCTCAATTCAAATTAAGTTCACCTGATTGTTTAAAACGGGACATTACAGACTTGTTTCTCACATAACCGGCTTTGGGTGACTGATGTCGTTAACCCGGCATAATTACATTGCATCATATGATTTAAAAAATCGGGTGTGTGTGAAGCACTCTATATGATACAATGATGAGCCTGCTAAACGAGTAAATTTCTTCTTCATCTCCTTTTCTTTCTGCTCCTTTTTTCTTATCCTTATTGCGAATAATTATTGTGTTCCAGGATCCGCTAACGAATGAAATGGTATTGGAAGGCGGTGCTCTGGTGTTGGCTGACCAGGGCATCTGCTGCATTGATGAGTTTGACAAAATGGCCGATTACGACCGAACTGCCATTCACGAGGTAATTCTACCTATTTCAATTTAATTTATAAATCAATTTATCAATTTGTTATCAACCAATTATTAATATTATTATTTATTAAAAAAAAAAAAAAAAAATATTCATATGTATAAACTTGCTGTGCAGAACTGACCTTTTTGCAAAAAATGCAGTTCACGAAAAATGGATATCTACAACAATAATAATTTAAAAAAAAATTCCTGCTTTTTTGACCGCAATGGATCACTTTAGTTCAAATCATTTTAGGTTCGTCTTTTGTGGACTTCACTCGCCCGCTGTTTCTGCAAATATTTTTTCAAATTATCGGATCTGGCTTTTCTTTGTTCATCCGTCAACTGTAGATTTCTTGTCACTCTGTCCATTCTCACTTCAAGTCCAAACATTCCTTTATCTTCACGTTATCTGTCGCATTCTCAATCCGATTTCCGCAAGATCATCTTTGACTCCCATAATATATTTTCCGCAAGACTTTACGCTGAGTGCTCTGGTTACAAGTTGTTTCAGTAACCTATTCAGCGGCATTCTTAGTATGGGTAGAAAGTGGGAAATTCGGCGCTTTTTCATAACACTGATAATTGGCTCTGCGAACTGATGAACTGTTTCATAGTTGTGATTCTCAATACACCATTTTTTTTGTAATTCTTATTAATACATTTCCTGATAATCCTACGTTCCGTTTTAATTGTCTAGTCACTTTTCCTTCGTTTTTTATTCATTATTTATTATTATTATTATTATTATTATTATCATCATTAGACATAAAACTCCCAAAGTGGAAGACGTTGAGTGAAGATGGTTCTTTTTTAGGACTTGTTCTTCTTGTTTGCCCACCAGCTTTTAATTTTTTGTGCAAATTCAGATTTTCTCTCTTCACTTCATTTTGTTCCAACTCTTGGAGGTTTTTTATTTCATTATTAATTTTATTATTGTAATTATTTATTTATAATCATTCTTGAATTTCTTGTTCCATAACGATCTGCGTTGTTAATATTAACTTTTTACTGTAAACTCAACGACTTGCAGTCAAAATTTTATTAAGAAAAAGTAGTATTTTACTTCCTCTGTAGGCCGAACGTTTTTGAAGTATTAAATCTCATCTTCATCTTCAAATACTACTTATTCTTTGTCAAATTTTAATAAATATTTGACTGCAAGTCGTTGAATTCACTTGAAAAGTTGATTATAATAATTTATTAATAATTATTATTCATCAATCATTAATCAATTTATTAATTAATCAACAATAATTTTCATAAATTTACAAGATAAATTGATATAGATTATTGATGAAAATTTACATTAATATCCAAAACATATCGTATATTACTAAAAGATAAAATACAAATCTACAATACTATTTGTTTACTAAAAATACCAGGATTCAAATGAATCGGAATATCCTCTTTTACTTCTTCGCTATTTCCTTCTTCATCCCTTTCTTTTCGTTTCCTTTTTTCTTGTTCACCTTTTTCATCTACTCTTTTTTATCTCCTTATTCTTTTTCTTCTACTCCTTCTTTTTCTATTTTCTTCTCCATGTTCGTTTTCTTCTACTTCTTTTTCCATCTTGTTCTTCTTCTCCATATTTTCTTCCCCTTTTTTCATCTTCTCTTTCTACTTCATGTTCTTTTTCTTCTCCTTCTTTGTCTTCTTCTCCTCCTCCTCCTTCTTCTTCTCCCTTTTTCATCTTCTTCTAATTTTCCTTTCTCTTCACCTCTTGTTACATCTACTTCTCCTTCCTTTTCTCCTTTTGTTACATCGTCTTCTTCTCCTCAGCTCGTATATCAATAGTAGATGTTGTTCATTTTTTTTGTTACATTCAGTCCTAGGAGTTTTTGTTCCGAATCCTCTTTCAAGACGCTTGTACATTAAAAAAAAAAAAAAAACTTTATGGAACAGAAATTGAAATCCTGAAGATTATTTCTTCTCTTCTTTCTAATTTTTCATTTCTCAAAATATTGTATTTTATTTTTATTTTTGTCAGTTACGAAATTAATTTTTATTTTGCCATTAAGGCATTTAATGGAATACTCAGTGAGCCTTTTTGTATGTGAAATAAACAGATACTAGGGGTATTCACGATGTTGGAGTTAGCCAGCTAAGTCGAGCTATTCGCTAACTCCTGCTATTTGCTAAGTCAGTGTTAACTCAATGCTATAGTAGTATATTAGAAAAAAATTAGCAGACAAGATAGCAGATAGCGCAGGTTCCTGTCCGCTAACTCCAGCTATTTCCATTAAATCCGTGGCCATCTTTGTTTTCTAACCCTACTTTTTACAACCTCAACTATGAAGTTTCACGAATATCCGCTTGGAGCGCTATTGTAGTTAGCATATAGCAGTTGTTCCTAGTTGGGGTGTTCACAATCCCAAGTTAGAAAATAGCAGTTTAGCTAGTTGAAACGACATCGTGAATACCCCTAGTATCTGTCTTAGTGCTGGGAGTTTTAGCTCTTGAAATAACACCATAGGGTGTCTTCAACTTCTTTAAAAGTGTTTTTATAATATATTTTTTATAAGTAATGAACGTTTTTAGGTAATGGAACAGCAGACGATTTCGATAGCAAAGGCGGGCATTATGACCCGACTGAACGCCCGCGTCAGCATTCTAGCGGCGGCCAATCCGGCGTTCGGCCGCTATGACTCGAACCGATCCGTCGAGCAGAACATTCAGCTGCCCGCCGCTCTCTTGTCCCGGTTCGATCTGCTCTGGCTCATACAGGACAGGCCCGATAGGGATAATGATCTCAAGTGAGTAAGATATCATAATGACTTACATGCAAATCTACCATTGAGGGAGTACTTATGAACGTAGCTTAGCAAAGAAAGACCTGGTTAAGTCTTCTTAGCAGTGAAAAGTCTTACACTTACAAGTTCACGAAGTGACAAGCCGCTGTAACACTACGGGCCTTATTTATGATAGCTTCTTAGCAAAGAATGACTTGGTTAAGTCTTACTTAGCGGCGAAAAGTCTTACTTACACATTCGTTCACGAAGTGAACACAACGACACAGCTGTAACATTACAAGCCAACCCAGCTCCCCCAAAAAAAGCCTGACTCCTGATAAATAATTTAACACTAATAATTCAAGTTAATTTTAATTAATTTAATTTGATTTAATTTAATTTTAATTTAGTTTAATTTACATTAAGCAACACTAATTTGCCCTAATATAAGGAGTTTGATTGAGATTGGTTTGATAATGGTTTAACAACCGAAACTAGTACCTCACTGTTTTCAATAAATGTGGTTTTCAGCTTGTAACTTGACTTGTCAGCTAGTAAACTCGCCTAGTATAATCAACGTGTCAACTTTAGTTCAAATTTAGAACCTAACTTGAAAATCTTTATAAATATTGTAGGCGTTAAGTCTACCTGAGTACGGACACCTGACTTGTCAGCTAGTAGACTCGCCCAGTATTATCAACGTTTCAACTTGAGTTCATATTTAAGGACCTAACTTAGAAATCTTTATAAATATGGTAGGGACAGCTGGATCGGCTTGTAACCTGACTTATCAGTTAGTAAACTCGCCCAGTATAATCAACGGTTCAACTTAGATTCATAGTCAAGAACCTAACTTGAACATCTTCTTAACTTCAAAGTCAAGACTTTCTTAAAATCTTGAATCCGTTCTTAGCCAAGCTAGGTAGAGTGCTATCTTGAAGCCGTTCTTGAGATTATGTATTAATATATTTTGGTTTCATTTTTCAAAATATAGCATCGGCTCATCATAATAAAATCATCATTTTAAATGTTTGCACCATTGCCTGTAATTCACCCTGCGCACAGTCTTGAAAGTCAAATTGTTTATTATTTTGGTCTTTCTATTCTATTATATGTAAAAAAAAAAAATAATAATAATGGCATTATGACGCTGTTAACCTGCTCAACAAATGGCTTTATTAATTATTTCTACGTTAAGACTGGAGAATATTTTCCAATTACCTTGGCTCTTATAGGGCCCTTACACTAGTAAAAATATTGACAATATAAGTTAGTATTGACAATAATATGGAGACAAAAAGATAATACTGATGTATTGATGACTTGTATTGAAGAATATCTAGATTTCTAGAAATCCACCATCAATACCGTCTGTTATTGACAATATTATTGACGAGTTGTGTGTACATCAATATTATTGTCAGTAATAATAGTAAATATTAATAATAATCAGTAATATTATTGTCAGTAAATAGTATTAGAGCCAAACAAGCCTTTTCTTTATTGTTCATACTTAGTTATTTGTTAATTTTTGATCAACTAATCAATTCTTAACGAAATAGGTTAAAAAAAAACTTCACAAATCATGAACGATGACAAATACTGACAAATTTTATTGGAAGTATTATTGATAAGTGTAAGGGCTGTTTGCAAGAAAGTATCACAAACCAGTATTGTCAATATCGGTCCTTCAATATTATTGACAGTTTTTTTACTAGTGTAAGGGCCCTTTTACAATGACAAAATTGTAAAATCCAACACATTGACATTTTTTTTAAATTTTCCGTTAATTTAGTTCAATTTCTCCCCGCCAGGCTAGCCCAACACATAACCTACGTTCACAAGCACTGCTGCCAGCCTCCGGCCGAATTCCAGGCTCTGGAGATGTCTCTGATACGTCGTTACATCGACCTGTGCAAGAACAAGAACCCGATCGTCCCTCCGGAACTCACGGATCACATAGTGAGCGCCTACGTTGAGATGCGCAAAGAGGCGCGCAACAACCGCGACATGACTTTCACATCCGCCAGGAATCTGTTGGCCATTCTGCGTCTGTCCACTGCGCTTGCGCGACTGCGACTGGCCAACGAGGTGGAGAAGGACGATGTGGGCGAGGCCATGCGACTGCTCGAAATGTCCAAAGTGTCGCTCGGTTATGCCGAGGCCAAAGATGTGGGGTGCGTATTGCTGCTTTTATTCAATCAAAACACACTTATTTTGGACAGCTTCATATAATAATAATGAATATAATAATATAATTTATTTATTTATTTATTTATTTTCAACATTACACAATGCAATAGTATCCCTCTAGCTGTAAGCTATTTGAGGGATATTTTATTAAGACATCATTATATTACAATCAAATTCAACAATGAATAACAATAGATTCCTTTTCGTAATCTATATAACTGTATATAGCCCATTATATTTTCTTTGTAATCCATTGATCTGTCTATTGTCTATTGCACCGTAAAAAATCAAGTCACTTAAACAACCAATCAATATGGTATCGCTCTTCACTCATTGACACTTATCACTCTGGGATACACTTGACACTCCTATTTTCTACATCATAATGTGTTTCTTATTTTTTATTGAACAACTCTAACCTTCATTAAGGGTCGGCAGTAGCTAGAATGTTTTTCAAAATCGACAGTAGCGAATCTGTCAAGTTATGAACGAACTAGTTTCAAACTAAAAAGAGTACAGTATCACTGGCATTTGTGTGAGTAAGGTTTGTCTTTGTGTGCGTGTGAGAAGTGAGAGCGCTAAGAGAGAAGAGACAAAGAGCGAAGAGCCATCCACCACCCCAGGAAGACAAGGTTACTGCACTCTTATCTGTTGCATCTTGCCACTGTTGACATTCTTGCTTCCTCTATTCATCATTTTATTGCTTTACGAAAAGATATTGTTTGAGACCCTTCAATCCATAGAAACTTTTATTTGCAAGAACATTCATTTCTTGAAAATTTATAATATTGCACAAAAATCATCTAAGCATTAGGATATACTTTATAACAGATACGGTATAACGTCAATAATATGAAACATCAAAGGTCCGAACAGCATACTAAACTTTGTTTTAAAAAATGCATCAATCACAAAATAATAATATACACTAGGCTATGAATAAATATCGCAACATAAATTTAATATTCCAACATCAAGAAGATGGCAAAAATATAAATGCAGATCAATCAGCCATTAAAAATAACAAATAACTATACCCGAATTCAAATATCTATCAAAATATCCAACAGTTAATTCTGTGAGAAAAAAAAATAGTAGGCCTACAAAATATATGAACATATCAATGAATAACATAGACTAACTCTAATATTTGAAAATGAAATTTTTCATCTAAAAATACAGTAATAAACTTCATAAACATATTATTATTGCTAATTACGATCGAATAATTAGTTACGTTGAGCAGCGAAAATGGGCAAAGCTATTCCAAAGAATAGACTAAATGAAACTATTTACTAGACTTCGAACCTATTCATGATTATAACACATGAGTGCAAGGGTACTGCACACTTTTTGTAGCAATATTTGAATTCGACTGCATCGAACATTTAAAAATAATGAATTCAGAAACATAGGCCTACTAAGTATTGTATATTTTACTACTGTATACTACTGCAGAAGTGAATAATGAACAATAATTTGACAAAAGTATTGATCAACCAAAACATATTGTACAATTTATTCTACGTGCAAAAAATTGTCCTAATAAATAGAAAAAATAATATACATGGCTATTATTTTTTTATTGCTTCAAAAATATGAAGCAATTTTATGAAGAATATGAGCAAAGCTATTATCCAAAGCATATACTAAATAAAACTATTTACTAGACTAATAAACTATTTATGATTATCCAAAGCATATACTAAATAAACCTATTTACTAGACTAATAAACTATTTATGATTATCACATACGATTGCGAGGGTAACTGCACAGAGAATATTTAAAAAGAATTAATTAAAAAAAACAAAGTAGTGTGTATTTTAATACTGTCCACTACTGTAAAATTGAATACTTCAAAGAATGAACAATAATTTGATAAAATTATTGATATATGTCTATTGTTTTATTTTTTTGAAATTGCTGCAAGAATATGGCGTGGTTCTCTGATTGGCATATTACGTCTATGCCTGGGATCTATTAATTCAGGCAATAGACATTTGTAGTAAAATTTACTTAGTTTGGGCAACATAATTTCCTCCCAAAATTTGTCATCTTTGTAAATTTTCTCAATTTTTAAACCATGGGGTGTCCATATGGTGAAAAGACAATATTTTCGTTTGGTTATGTGCAGTTGCCCTTGCACTTGTATGTGATAATCATGCATTTTCCTAACAACGATGCAATTCTTGTCATTTTTTATCCACATTTTACCAACAACTCCCATCTTTTTATTGATCAATTCATCCGGAGTTATGTCAGCTCCGGTTGCCGGACACTTAATTTCTACTATTCCTTCACCATCATCAACTAAACCGTTATTTACACTAGATTCATTCATAATTCTTCACTCTCTTAACCTTTCACCACCCCGATTTTTTAGTTTATGGACCTTCAAACGTTTTTTACTCCTCATAACTACCCTTGACGCTACAACGATCTACAACTGACTGATGGAAGAAAAGAGAACAAATAAGAAGAAGAGATCAATAAGATAACAATAAGATAAGATAACGTAGATTCTCTGTACTGGAAGGGAGACAGCTATTTGCGAACAAGCTTCAAGGCCACTCACTGCCGGTTCAGTTACTATTGTGTGTGTTTGTGCGTACTGGCGCTCCCTGTCAACGGTACTGCTTATAGGCAAGTCTATTTTGAGTGGACCGAACAGCAGCTATTTTGTTGAACATACCTCCACAAAAAACCATTTAAAAACTTCACAAATGAAGCAATACTTGAGAAAAAATTCCTTGTCATGAAAAACATTATAACGGAGAGGACTTGTTTTGTTATTTTTTGATATCTATATCACAAACGTCAGAAAAAAATCATAAATTCATGACTCATAAATGCTTATTTAGAACAAACAGTGGAAGAAGTATGAATTTTTCAGAAAGCCAAGTCGCTTGAGCATAATCAGACCTTCAAAATAAGACATTGACAGTAATTTTCTGATTATAAATAGGCGAGTTATATGGTTTCGAAATTAGCATTGCTCTTATGGAGATACAAATCCAACATGGCCGCGCTACAGCCGACCCTTAATAAATAATTTTTTTAGCTTAAACTAAATCATTTATTCTCATAAAATAGACTTTTAATTTTGTTTTAATTATAATCCTATTCCTAAACATTGGACGATGAAGTGAGAATTCTGCGTTTTTCGTGTTACTTTTTTGGAGGATGAAGCCCACATAGGTCTGAGACCTGTGCGTGGGTAATAATTTGGATGATTGTGATTGATGAGCTGGACCTATACAGTTTTAGGTGGGTTCCGAACCACCGGGAAGTAATTTTACAGCAGAGAACAGTGTCTTTTTTGCTGGCCAATCTAATCGGTCACCCTTACAAAAAGTGCCTAGGAGAACGAAGCTTATATCTATCTGATTGAACAGATACCTGCTACGGCTCATGGCTATCACTTCCCTATTTATTTGTTGTTTTGTAGTTTATTATTATTTATTATCTGATTTGATTCGTTGAAATCCTTTGATTCATTAAAATGTTATAAGATTAATGGGTTATTGTTGCATGGGGGCATCCTACAAATTTACTCTTTCACTCTTGCACATTACTCAGAAATCTATTATGAAAGTGGCACTGATGAAAAATTGGCGATTTCCAATGGATGAATTGTTTGAAATATTCAACGTTCTGGACATCCGGCAACTGTGTCCGTGTAATGGTGGTGTTCCTTGCAAAAAAACATAGAAGTGGTCTTAATCTCAAAATGCATAACTACTTCGCCATGCAGGACGTGATGCCACCGAGATTGCACAGGACATATTCAACAGCAAATCCTTTCTATGTGGCTCAAATACTCAGTAACAAAATTCCTCCTCACCTAAGACAAATTGACATTAAGAGCAGTGTGTACTAGAGATGAGGCGTATTTACTGGAACAGGTATTTTTACTGATTATTTGAACGTACGGACTAGCACCTAGTATTCGAAGAACAAAATACTCAGATATCTGTGAGTATTTCTAGACACTAGTAAACTACGCGACTTCAAGTCCCCACTCCAATTTACGGAGTGGGAGTGGAGCTTTGTAATTTGCAGTTGTACAGTAGCTATTAATAGCTCATTTCTCGTTATAGAACTATTCAACTACTCACTCACTCTTTCTCGCTCACTCTAATGCTCTCTCTCTCTATTCACTATAATCGATTGTAGGCGCATGCGTCTACATTGTCTTTGGTTGCGTATGGCGTACGCGCGTACTTTTCCAGTATAAATACTTCTTCAGTACTTGAGTATACGGGTACTAGAAAGTATTTTGTTACTCAAGCGTCTCAAGGTCTTGCCGTCCACGTCTCATTTCGCTACAGCACATTTGAGAGCAACTCAATAATTAGATTCGTGCTGTATTTAACACGAGTAATAAAGATTCGTGCTATATTTAACGTGATAAACAGTACCAGTACCGCAGTACGATACTCTCTTGTACGTCTACTCTGGCAAACTGGCTAATATAAAATACTACCTAGTATTTTGGAACAGGTATTTGGAATAGGTATTAAAACGTACTCGTACTCGGAATACTTAGTATCAGAAAAACCTAGTACGACCCATCTCTAGTGTGTACCTACAAGGGTGGAGTTGTGAAATGGCTTCACGAAATTGGTAGAGCCAATTCAGAGGACTTAATTACATCCATATATAGGTAGGCTATTGATCTACATGCTGCTCAATTAATACTTTTATTTTCTGAATTACTCTTTCATCTCTTTTACTCTTTTCAATTGATTTTTTTACTTACAATAATATCGCTCTATTTACACTAATTGTTCCCGTATATTATTATACTAGTTCTCTGTGCCTGTCCATCTTCAGTCCATGCTTGCGCTTCTCTTTTATTCTTCCCAATTTTATTCAATAAAATTTCATCAAAACAGTTCACAGAAAATACAATAATGTCTCATCTGAAATGCTATGTTGGCAGCCTGCGCATTTAAATGTCGGCTTTGGCCACAATAATATTTTGGTGTTGGCTGCACTGCCAGCGAGTAGCAAATAAAAAGTTGAGAGCCTGTCTACTTTTGATTACATTTTATTGAATAATTGTTGGTAAATTTCATATTTTAATTTTATTGAATATTTTATTTTATTGAATAATTCTTCGTAAATTTCATATTTTAATTTTATTGAATATTTTATTTTATTGAATAATTGTTTGTAAACTTCATATTTTAATTTTGTGTTGCAATATTATTTATTTTCTTTGAAATTCCATAGTATGGGAGTGATTATAGAAGTTTAATTTTTTCTTTAATTCGGCTTGGCATGCCGAGCTGCTGCAGCACGGTCGGTCTGTAACGTTTCTACTCGCTTAGCAATTAACTCGCCCAAAGTAATCGACCCTTTAGATATCAAAGTGCTCCCTTGTACCTTGAAATTGTCAGTTTTGTACATAATTATAATCCTATTTTTAAAAGTACCCTAAAATTGACAGTTTTGATTATAATTATAATCCTATTCCAAAACATTGGACGATAAAGTGAGAATTCTGTGTTTTTCATGCTATTTTCTATTTGTTGATTTACTTATCTTTTTTTTCACTTTACAGTGGAGGCTCTGCCGCTGACCGCGTCTTTATTCTGGCGAGAGAAGTGGCCGGTAGCCGGAAGACCGTTAAACTGGCCGAAATTAGGGAGTACTGCGCCAAAAAGGGCTACCAACCTGATCTCGTGGACCAGTGCGTGGAAGAATACGAGGAACTCAATGTCTGGCAAGTCAACCAGGCTAGAACGACGGTTACATTCTTGTAAATAACAGAAATATTCCTAAAGTCAGGTAAAATCCAAAGGAAGAAATAATTGCTGATCAAATATTCTACATGTGTGCTTCAGCTATGTTAAGGGACATTGTAGTGTAGGGGACATTTCCATGGATATTTTCATATTAAATGAACTTTGGCATAAAATTTTAATTTGAAAGCTGTATGTGTCTTAGAATATTTTGTTGTAGATTATATGTTGCAGTATTGATTTAGGGCTTTTTTGGTCGTGCGCTGGGTTTTTATTCATAATTTGTTTTTAAAGTTTCTACTGTTAGATATCATTAAGGTATTGAAATGTTATCTATTGTAAAAACGATTTTTCATCAATTTTGTGAAATATGAGGGTTCAAAGTTGAATTTTTCGGTTTTGGGGACAGTATTTATATTTATTTTGACAAAAATTACACACGGTATTGATCTCACCTAAATTTCACATTTTAAAGTTTTGATATTTTTTATAATTATAGGACATTGGGAAATATGATGGAAATATCTCATTTTGATCAAACTATTATTTTTTTTTTCAAAATAATTTTTTTAAATGTCAAAAAGTCAGTTTTTTTCTCAAAAATTAGTGTCAAAAACCTAATTGACGGAGTCAAAACTATGTAATTTTGTTCCCCGGAATAGTCATTTAGTTATAAAGAAATTGCCAAACGTTAAAAATAACTTGAGAGATCAATCGCCAAATAATTTTGAGCCCCATATTTAAAAAAGTGTTGAAAAAAAAATTGCTACGGCACTAGATTGCATTTCAATATTTTAACAATATCCAATACAAGAAACTTCGAAAACTTTTTTGACCAAAACCCCTGCGCACAGCCTTAAATAGTCATGTTTCGGTTCAGTTACATGCTTTTTAGAATTACCTATCTGTGCTTCAGCTCCGTTAAGTTAAGACTACCATATTTATAAAACTAGACTTACATTTAATTTAAAAACTTTATGTCATTTTATTATATATGTTGTAGTAGAGTCACTAAATAAGTGCTCTGTTTTTTTGTACCTACTTTTTGAAGATTTTGTTTGGTTTTTGTTGACTATAATATTTATAAGTTCAAGTAAATGGCTAATTAATTACTGAAAAAACTTCAATTTCATCTCAGCTTCAGTCTTGTATGGGACAGTGTCTTGAATAACATTGAATTTGATTAGACTGATAATAATTTATCAATTCAGCATTAGAGTGCGAACATTAAATATTTAATTAATGGATCTGATTTGATTGGTTTGACTATTTCTTTATGAAAATAAAGGAAAATATCTTTATCAGGCGGAGTTATGATTTGATATGATTAATCTTCTTTTGGAGGTTTTGCTACATTTTGTATATTACAATATTTTCAAGTTTAGGTAAAGGGCAAAAGAAGAAACTGCTGAAAAACTTTTCAGTTATTTAACGGTATCTCAGCTTCAGTTTTGTAATGGATGTGATTGGTTTGACTGTTTCTTTATGAAAATGAGTGAAAAACCTTTTTTAGACAGAGTTATGACTTAAGTCTTCTCCAACACAACCATAAGTGGCTCTACACACTGGTGTCTTAAGACATGTGTCGTGTCTGATGCATTTTTATCGAAAACCAACCCATGTTATTAAATGGAGGACTTACACACTGCTTGAGACATCAGTGCGACGCGACATCCCTGCTTCAGACATGTGTCGCACGAGACCGGTGTTTGGTAAGTCATGACTTACGACAACCGCCCTGGCGCATGCGCACTAGCGCGCGTCGCCCGAGCAATGAGGCTGTGAGCCGTCAACAACTGAGCTCAACAATTAGCCGTCTGCAACGCACGTAAGACATTAGACATTCATAAAGCATACATGTCTTATTCAATTCCGTACGACACGACAGATGCCTTAAGACACCAGTGTGTAGAGCCACTAACATTTAATATATAAGTGAGAATATCGCAATTTGTAAACGATTCATATTGAATCTAGAACTTCATGTTATTCTTAGGTTATGCTGTTGAACTAATAAATTTATATTTTTCATGCTTTTTAAAGTGACATTTTTGATGGGTTGTAGGGGGGGGGGGAGTGGTAGTTTTCTCAAATATAACCAACAAATGTTTTTACGACTTAACGACTATTATGTTTATATTTTATATTTAATGTCAGCTTCTGTTTTGTTTTGGGGGGGGGGGGGGGGGTAATCAGAACTTTTTATATAACAAACAGTTTTATTTTTATGAGTTGAAGATGATTACGTTTGTTTTACATCTCAGCTTCAGTTTTGTTGAGGAAATCCTCTTCCATATATTTTATCCTTGTTTCTTAATAAGAATAGAAAATATAATAAGTTGAATAAGCAGAATTCACTACATAATAAGTTGAATTGGAGCACTTGATTGCTTCGCTTTTCAAATACGTTGGGGATAATCAGAACTTCTTTAAATACAATAAGTCGATGGATAAGTGTTCTTAAGGCTGTGCGCAGGGTTTTTGGTCATAATTTTTTTCTATGTTTATTGTGTTAAATATTATTAGGGCTTTAAAATGTTGTCTATTGCTGTGAGGAAAAAAAATTGTCTTCAATTATTTTGTGAAATATGGGGGTTTAAAGTTTAAATTTTTGGGATTTGGGTTTTTCTGTAACTGAAAGACACCTCGAGGAATAAAATTACATATTTTGTACTCCAATCAAGCAATTTTTTTTTCAAAATACATTTTAAAATTCCTGGATTTCTTGTTCCATGACGAACTGCGTTGTTAATATTAACTTTTCATGTGAAATTTAACGACTTGCAGTCAAATATTTGTTAAGAATAAATATTAAGATTATATTATATATATAAGAAATAATAAAGATTAAGTGAGTTATACTTATTCTTAAAAAATATTTGACTGCAAGTCGTTAAATTTCACATGAAAAGTTAACATTTTAGAAATCTGTAAAAAATTCAATTTTTCAAAAAATTATTTAGTATTTGTTAGATTGAAATAAAATACATGTCATTTTATTCCTCAAGTTGTCTTTTAGTTATCGAAAATTTACCAAAAGTTTAAAATCACTCATAGGTGAGATCAATTGTCCCCCAAAACCGGAAAATTTTAACTTTGAACCCCCATATTTCACAAGATAACTGAAGAAAAAAATTTCTCACAGCAATAGATAAAATTTCAAAGCTTTTTTAATATTTAATACAAGAAACTACGAAAACAATTATGACTCTAAACCCCGCGCACAGCCTTAATTAATCTCAATTACTCTCTTCAATCTTGATTGCATAGCTCTTTGTCTATTTATTGATTGATTATTATTGTGGGAGCAATAAATCATAGAATTTCTTATTAATTCAATTAAGACTCTGATAGTGATTTATAGAATCTTATAACAAATTATGCATGCTTACGGTATGTACGCTGTATAAGATAGTGACTAAAAAGTGTATTTCATGTAAGATGTGTATTCCAAGACGTATTTGGATCTATAACTTGAATCTATTACAGAATTTTTATTTTTTATTAAACCTTGTGGACTTGTAATTCGTGACAGTGTACAGTGTTCGTGACAGAGTTATTTAAGTTTATACCGTCGTGTAACAACTTATTACTTTTACAAAACATAGTGTACAAAGGGCAACATGTCTCTAATAAGATGTGTGTGAAGATTTTGATTAAAAAGAAATTGACAAATATTGCAAGTGAGTTTCAAGTTACTGACAAGCTGATATTTACAACTTCTCTCCTTAAATTACATCTCACCTTACAATTTGAGAGCTTAGCAATTATTGTTGATTATCGCATGCCAAAGTTTTTTATTGCGGATGATGCTTACATGATCCTGGACATTTTGGCGTGTGTAATGAGGTGAATGATGAGAAACATCCATGGCTGAATGAGATTTGAATTGATGGATTTCTTGTTCCATGACGAACTGCGTTGTTAATATTAACTTTTTAAGTGAATTCAAATTTGACTGCAAGTCGTTGAATTCACTTGAAAAGATGAGATTTGAACTCAAGGCTGTTGGAAACAAAGCCACTGTCTTATCTAATCATAGCCAAGTGCTTCAAATTGCATACCAGATCTGGTCAAATTTACTACAGTTCATTCGCATATACGGTAGTTGACCGAACGAAGAGAGGTCTCTGTTTCGACCGTTTTGCATTTGTCTGTAACGCATTTACGGCTGAACGCAAAAGAAAACTAACTAAAGAACGCATGAAGTAAAACTATCACACACCCTCCCCCCCCCCCCTCCTCCTCATTATATTTCTTGAATATTTAAGGTCAAGTATACTCACTCCTCTCAGGAATATACTTTTTCAGCATTTATCTCGAAAATATGTTTTTTTATTTGCCTTATATAAGAAAAAACTATTAGTCTTGAAACGATAAATTTACAGCAATTTCATATCAATGACTTGGGAATCTATGAAAGAAAATTGAAAAAAAAAAACATTTTTGTAAAATATTTATTCAAGAATAATGAGCAATTTTTCAATATTGAAAATTAGAACTCACGAAAATACACTTTTTAATAAATTACAGTACTTTTAAACCATAACACTATTTTGAGCAGTTTTGTAATTTATGACTTTATAAGATATAGATCATCATACTTGTCCACAATTCAATTTGAACTGTGTTTCAAATAAATGATCATTCGTCAATACTAATACAATAATATAAAAGTATAAAAATAAAACGGAAATAAGTTAAATAAATAATGTTGACGTTCGTAATAAATAATACAATAAATAGATTCACAGCCAAGGTTTGAGATTTTAAAAGAGTAATTTTCAAACACAAAGAAAATAAATTATTAGTTCAAATAATATAAATAATTTTCAAATATTCAAAATAAGTGACTAATTCGTAAGCCGCGTCTCAAATTTTTTTGAAGTTGGTTTGGTGTGGACGCCTTCTCGAACATTAAGATCGGTGTGGTGGGGTTAATGGCGGGAACCTGTTGTTGGTCGTCACTGTTCGCTCACAGACCGAACATTTCAAATGAACTCACGAACATATTTGGTGACCCATATGTTTAAAGTTTGACCATTTTTTGTATTCGCAAACAATGTTTGGCAGACATGTTCGGTTGGTGGAGACGCGGCTTTAGATTTCACAGTGAGATTTTAGATGAATTGGATGATTTCGTAATAAAATGGACTAAATTTGAAAACAAGCAATAATTACTTTTTTAATAATGTTTGTGTAGTAAGTGACTAAGAAATAGGCGAGTCCATGTCATGATATGGCAGTATGTTAACTTGCGATCTTGTCAGTCACGAACTTTACATTTATTAATTAAATTGGAATTTAGAGCGTTTATCAGATTACCAATAGTACAAATTTAATCAATTATTGATGTAGTTCCAGTCAAAAAATTAATTTTACAAATAATTCATATTTTTCAATTAAAAAAGTCAGCAATATACATTCTTGATGTTGATTTACCGTTTACATTTTGAAATCAATTTAATTAATTTTTTGAAAAATACTTGATTTTTAAAATTATTCAATTTAAATTTGAAATAATCTAAATAAATTTTAATTTATAGTCATCTATATTTTCTAATGGAAAAAGTTATTGCAATATATCTATTTATTGTGACAAAATTACAATGAATGTGAAGGCGCAACAGACTCAAGTCCAAAACTGCTCTCTTCACAAATTTTGAATACAATCTAATTAGAATTGAAATCTGAATTATCCAAATATACTCAAATTTATAATAATCTATATTTTTCAATAAAAAATTCATTGCAATGTACCCATTCAATTGGAACATGATATTGCTTTCCGTTGTAATATTATTGTATTTTGTAGACAATTCATCCATCTTAGAAAAAATCATTTAAATCTTTCTTAAAGATCTTGTCAGAGTAATAATGTTGTGAAAGATAGAATTTTGAGATAAAAGATTTAGCACCCCATGAAAATTGTTTGAATAAAAACGTGCAAGGTCCTTTCTTTAGTTAATTTAATTTATCAACTTTCAAAATAACTATATATAAATTTTGTAACTAAATTTTATCGCACAGGTCCCATGTGCTAAGAAATCTAAATTTATCTAAATAAACGTATCTAAATTTAACTTTGATATTGACAGATCTTGAACGTTAAATACGTATCGCAATATTGATGTGTGGATCATGGGTCAATACCATCAATATTTCCCACTTTACACGGTCAATTTGACATCGCAATCCTGGATCTGCCATTACATAATGTTATTCTTAGTATTGGTGATGGTGATATTTTTTTTCTAGATTTCCACTATGAATAACACTGATGTCACAACCACTTGCTTTTTGAGGATGAAACCCACATAGGTCTGAGACCTATGCGTGGGTAATGATTTAAAGCAAAGAACAGTATTTTTAGATGACCAATCCAATCGGTTACCCTTACAAAGATGGCCCATGAGTTTGTATCTGATTGAAGAGATACCTGCTACTGCTCCCGGCTATCACTTCCCTAAATTACTTGAATTATTAAAACACTAGACAAATTCATGTCTTATTATTTATTAAAACACAATATACTACAGTCTCGACTGTAACGTCATTTGCATATTGGTTTTCAATTGAGATTGAATATGACGTGACAGTTGAAACTATAGTATCTTGTGTTTAAAAACTTCAAGTAAATTAGGGAATTGATAGCCGTGAGCAGTAGCAGGTATGTTTAATCAGGTAGAGATAAGCCACAAACTCCTGAACCCTCTTTGTCAGGGTAACCGATTGGATTTAAGTGGTTGTGACATCATTATTGAATAATGGGTGGTGTGAATAAAGTTGAGTCAGCTGAGTATCTCATATTTTTGACTAGATGCTTGGGATTTTTGTTATTTTGATGTGGATAAAAATTGAGTCAATCACAGCTGTTTCTCATGCCTTTCGATTTGACTCCCGTCGACTCCAGTCACTCAACAGAGTCAACTTACTCAACGTCTCTCATCGACTCTACAGATCAACAGTCGACTCCAGTCACTTAACAGAGTCCACTCACTCAGATTACTCAACATCTCCCATCATCTGTCTCCTGTCAACTCAACAGATGACTCCAGTCACTCAACATAGTCCACTAACTCAACATCTGTCTCCTGTCAACTCAACAGATCAGCAGTCGACTCCAGTCACTCAACTTACTCAAAGACTCCCATTATTCAGTCACTCAACAGAGTCCACTAACTCAACATCTCCCGTCATCTGTCTCCTGTCAACTCAACACATCAACAGTCGACTCCAGTCACTCAACTTACTCAAAGTCTCCCATCATCTGTCTCCTGTCAACTCAACAGATGACTCCAGTCACTCAACAGAGTCCATTCACTCAACTTACTCAAAGTCTCCCATCATCTGTCTCCTGTCAACTCAACAGATGACTCCAGTCACTCAACAGAGTCCATTCACTCAACTTACTCAAAGTCTCCCATCATCTGTCTCCTGTCGACTAAACAGATCAACAGTCGACTCCAGTCACTTAACAGAGTCCACTCACTCAACGTATTCAACTTTGCACACCACCATCTTGGGATTCTTATAAGATTTATGAAAACATTTTGAAAGGAAATTGCACATTTCTATCTACTTCGCAATACTATTTTAGAAATTCAGAGCGAGTGTTTGTTAAAGAGGCATGTCTACGTCTAGAATACTCTCACCACCTCCATATAAAAATTCATAAATGGCAGCCTCCATACTGTTCTCGTCAAACTGGTGCGCTTTGTCCTTCTGGTTTCGCATTGATCTCATTTCTGCTCCCACTCCGCTAGGTAACGTGTCTTCAGACATTTCCTCTGTAGCTGTGTATCGGTCCCTCACGTCCTTCATTATGCAGGCTTCTAGTTTCTTGTGCTGAAAATAAAATAAAGAATTTTTATCAATTTTTTCAAATTATTGAATAGATGATGTAGAAAATATTGGAAGTAGATTCATGAAATAGTACCAGGAAACCGATCTTCGATCGGGTAATACTCATGTATGGTGTTATATTAGAAAAAATATTTTTAGTAAGCAAATTTTTTTAAAGTAAAGACATTTTTCAACACCTCGTGAGGGTGTTAAATCGTGTTATTTGGTTTATTTTTAATATAAATAGAACAGAATAATAATTCATTTCTGCAGCACAACATTATACAATAAATAATACACACATTAACCTTAATCATATAAATGAAAAAATAAGCATGATTCAATAAGTTTCAAGTGAAAAAAATTGATTAAACAAATACAATTTACAAAAACAGATTAGATAAGGATAAGATTTTAGTGTACTGTGGTGCAGAAATATAAGGCACCCCCGTTAATAAATTGTGTTGGGGTTGCCTAATTATACATTTAAGAAAAAATCGGGTTTAGCCCGATACTCCGCCTGAGCATAAAAACTCTTAATACAGTATTAAAGTTTGAAAAAAAGATATGAAAGAGTATCAAACACTCCACTTTGCAATCAATTGAACTGGCTTTCTGCTGCAAACGCTTATATTTTAAACTCATATCTGTCCACAATTTGATAACCTCTCAACGACCATCTTATCTTTATTCTTCTTTCAGATTGCCAGATGTTTTAAAAATAATAATATTAAAGAACGCTTGAGGAGGCGTAACTTTCCCAAAGAAAAATAAATTTTCTGAAAAAAAATTCCTCAATATTTTTACTATGATCATAGGATTTCTGAGGCCAAAAAACCCCTAAATACCAATTTTCGTGAAAATCGTTACAGCCGTTCCCGAGAAAAAATGTACAAAAATACAAATGTACAATAAATTATTGCTTGTTTAAAAGAATAAGATATTAAAAACATCAATGATGTTTTCCGGGACTAGACACTTGGTGAACAATCTAATATCAAAACTGACACTGTATTTCTATTTAATATATAATTTTCACTCACTGGAGGGATGCATTTCTCTGGAGGGGGGCTGATGAAGCTTCTCTCTAGGAGTGAAATGCATCCCTCCAGTTTAAGTGAGTGAAAATCATAATATGAAATCTGACACTGTATTTCTATTTAATAAATATGATTTTTACTCTCTTAATATATTATATTAAATAGAAATACAGTGTCAGTTTTGATATTAGATAGTAAAACAATTGTCAGGTTGATTTCAATTTATTTTTGTCAACATAATGAGAGATATTAAAAGTGTTTTAATATTCACTACATCTGCATATCGGACTAGGATGAATATGATTGAATATACAGCATTTTTATAGAATACAAAATGTAAGCCTACTTCCTGTTTGCTAAGGATTGGTGTCAGGAAGTGCATCCAACCATAAAAACTGCCATTTCCACTGATGGATTCACTTCCCTTCAACCCCAGTTCACGTGGGATATGATACTAATAATAAGCATATGACTATTATTGGTGGGGAGACCCTTACGGTCTCCACCTCGCCGTTTCAGCCACGTATGGAGAACATTGTAGACTTATTTTTTTAGGTGGGTTCCGAACCACCGGTTAAGTGATAATAAAGCTTATAAAATCAAGTTAGTGGCATATGTTTTTATCGATTTTTATTAGCTATTTTCAATGTCCGAATTTCAATGTTGTCAATGTTTGGCAAATAACAACATTGGAGGTCTTCAATGTTCATTTCAGGTCATTCCAACATGGTCTTCGGCATACTTTATAACATTAAAAAAATGTCGGAATTAATCATCTTTCAATTGACTTTATTAGGCATAATATCATTGTGCCATGTAAGTTATTTTTTTCTATTTTTACCTTGGATTTAAAAATTAGGATACAAAATATATTTTTGGATTTCTTGTTCCATAACGACCCGCGTTGTTAATATTATACTTTTATGTTGTTAATATATACTTTTTATAGTAAATTCAACGACTTTAAGTCAATAAGTACTGCAAGTCGTCGAATTTACTATAAAAAGTTAACAAATTATTTATCAGAAACTTGGATTTCACATATTTATGACTATGTGTACTCCATGTCTAATTTCATCAGTTTTTTTCTATAAAATTCCGGGCGGAGACTACCGGACCCCACAGAGGAAGCCTACATAGGTCTGAGACTTGTGCGTGGGTAATGAATTAGATGACGTTGGCTTACCTTATAACACCTGAAGAAGAACATTGGCCTGACCATTTCCCTGGCGAGCTTGTCTTTCCTTTCATCTGGAACGCACTGCGAAAACTGTTTGCAAAATTCCACTCCATCAGTCATGTCACGTTTCAAGTCATCAGCTACCGGCAGCCTATTAATCCTCTCCACCATTTTTTCATAGGCTGGCTCCAGCTTTTCATCCAGCTGAAACAATTTAAATTATGGTCAAATTTTTATAAATTATCTTTAAATCAAAGCACAGTGTATACGTAAAGTACAGTAGGAACAATTAGTCTGGGCGCACGGCCGTTTGGTAGTCAGCCATGGCGAGGGGAGTGTTTATCGCTCATTTCTAAAAACATGTGGCTCGTGCGACGCTGCAGATGTCTTCAAGGTCAACTAGTCAACTTTTAACAGGACGGCTAGTAGTGAAACCAGAGCCACGCGCCCAGACTAATTGTTTCTACTGTACCATGGGTCGTCTGATGATGCTCTCAACAACAGAGTGAAACGGCCATCACGCCACGCCATAACGTGAGTCACAATTTCCACTTGAAAGTGTTTTTTTTTTTTTTTAGTTATCACCGTTTATACATTACAACAGTGGTTCTTGACCTTTTTTCTACGGAAGACCCACCTTTTCTTATCAATATGCCTACATGGTTCATAGTTCTTATTTGTAATGTATTTCTTCCTCATGTAGCCTATCTAGAAATATTATTATTTATCTTGTGTAGAGCAGCGTTTAAACACGAGAACTATTAGTGAAGGTTCTTAACCTTTTTCAGCTTGTGACCTAACCTTCTTCCTTATCAATACACCTCCACGATCCATATAGGTCGTTGATGTAGTAAAGACATAATTATTTTCCCCTTTCTAATTTAGCCTCTACCAAGAAATTGATTATTTATATTTTATAGAGCACAGTTTATACATTAGAACAGTCGTTCTTAACCTCTTGCAGCTGGTGACCCACCTTTCGTTTTTCCCTTTTTTCAGAGGATGAAACCCACATAGGTCTGAGACCTGTGCGTGGGTAATGAATTGGATGATGGTGATTGATGAGTTGGACCTACAGTTTTAGGTGGGTTCCGAACCACCGGGGAAGTGGTTTTACAGCAGAGAACAGTCTTTTTTGCTGACCAATCCAATCGGTCACCCTTACAAAGAGCGCCCAGGAGTTTCGTAGCTTATCTCTGATTGAACAGATACCTGCACTCGGCTATCACTTCCCCATAAATTTCTTCCTTCTTTTTTTTTAGGATGAAGCCCACATAGGTCTGAGACCTGTGCGTGGGTAATGAGTTGGATGATGGTGATTGATGAGTTGGACCTACAGTTTTAGGTGGGTTCCGAACCACCGGGAAGTGATTTTCCTCCACGTGGATCTACCTCCACGGTTCATATAGATCCTTAGTGGAGTAAAAAACATTATTTGTAATGCATCCCTTCCTCATGTAGCTTCTACCTAGAAATATGTTTATTTTAATTTTATAGAGAACCGTTTATGCATTAGAACACTAATTTTTAACCTTTTACAGTTGATCCACCATTTTTCCTTCCTCGGTTACAGTACACTAATGGATTCATGGTGGAGTAAAAAACATTGTGTAATGTTTTTACCCTCATGTTTATGAAATTTACTATCAAGCTTTGCAAATACATTTTTGAAGATACAGGTTGATTATTGCTGAACAATTTCTTCTGGTTTGAAAATGGCTGTCAAAAAATATAAGTACTTGTTAGCAAACATTTAACAATGTAGGTCATATAACTTACCAAGTTTATAATTTTTGCAGAAACAATTTAGGCTGTAAGTTATACCATGTTTGCAATTTATGCAAAAGCAATGTAGTCTATTTATCATGTTTACAGTTTATTCAAAAGCTGTTCCGATGATTCTGTAGGCCTACATAATAACTTTTCATATAACTTGGCAGTAGTCAAGTCCAGTTGTCCTCATATCTTCTACATGCTACAAAGTTTAAAAATTTGATACTACAGTAGCCTATCGTATTTATCTTGAGTTACTTACAACATTGTTAGTTAATTTTATCTTCTGCAATAAAATATTAATCTATTTATCATTTATTCGCTTTTTAGAAAAATACCATTTATGGACGGTCCATAGACACGGTATGAAATCAACTTTTTTGTCTCATCTAGCGTCCACAGTACAGTAGACTAGAATCTGCAATCATAGTTATTTTACCTCCATTTAAATGGAGATTCAGTTATGAAGGTACAGATATGGGAAGGAAATACGATGAAAAGGCACAGATATTGAAAGGTGAATAGAATAAGACATGCTATAAACTATAATTTCTAATGTTTTCACATTTCCAGAGATGAGCAACCCGTTTTGTGTTTATTTCTCATTGGTTTCTTTGCCTTTTTACATGAAGTCCCCTATTAAGTCCGGGAGACCATAGTCCAGCTATTTTTCGTCTAGCAGAGAGGTCTTAGACGCCCATAGGCAAAGATTTTTCTTTGCTGAATCATTGTGCTCCAAGGTGAAACTTCTAGTGAAAAATACCTATCCTAAGATTTTGATTCTACTTTGAAATTATGTGAAAAGCAGTTTTGAGCAATAGCCTGTTGTATTCCCCTTTTTTTATGAAGCCCTTTTTTTTGAAGGTCTGAGACCCGTGCGTGAGCAATGAGTTGGATGATGGTGATTGATGAGCTGAACCTACAGTCTTAGGTGGGTTCCGAACCACCAAGAAGTGATTTTACAGCAGAGAACAGTGTCTTTTGCTGGCCAATCTAATCGGTCACCCTTACAACCAGGAGAACGCAGTTCATCTCTATCTGATTGAACAGATACCTGCTACGGCTCGCGGCTATCACTTTCCATTGATTTTATGTTATTTTAAAAAATATTTAAATAAATAAATAGACAACTTGAGATATGTCTATGAGATTATGGAAAGTGATAGCCGAGTGCCGTAGCAGGTATCTGTTCAGAGATAAGCTACGCAACTCCTGGGCGCCCTTTGTATGGGTGATCGATTGGATTAGCCAGCAAAAAACGACGCTGTTCTCTCCTGTAAAATCACTTCTCGGTGGTTCGGAACCCACCAAAAACTGTCGGTCCAACTCATCAATCATCATCATCATCTAATTCATTACCCACGCACAGGTCTCAGACCTATGTGGGCTTCTTACTAAAAAAAAAAAAGAAATGTGTACTAGTATTAGTGTGTACTTAGCTCTAGAATTAGCATTATCATGAAAAATAATTTTCCTTTAACTCTAATGATGAAGTATCAGAATTTGCCAAACTCACATATCCAAGTTCCTGCATAACACATGTGACATTTCTAACACGTCCCTCCATTTTGGTAGTGAGCGTTTCCAATTGTCCTCTGATGTCCAAATCCCTCGATGCGCGCTGGTTGTAATAAGGCTGCTGATAGTAGGGCTGTGGCTGATAGTACCCAGAAGGCTGTGCGTAGTAGTTGGGTTGCTGAGGCTGCTGGGATTGATAACTGGCGTACTGTTGGGGTTGGGCGCCATTTGATGGATAATACATGGGGTATGTGGGTGCGGGGGCGGGTTGGGGGTATTGAGGGGGGTAGGGTGCTTGGGCGGGGAGGGGTTGGAGGCTGTTGTAGGTGACAGCGGGTTGTGGTGCCTGCTGGGATGCAATGTAGGGACGGAATTGTTGCTGCGGTTGTTGTGGGTATTGGATGGGCATCATGTTTCCTGATGAGGGCTGAACGGCGGGTGTTTGTTGCGCAGTGGCTGAGGATTGTTGCTGTGGAAAAATACATATGTTTAATTTATAAGTTTTATAACAGTAGATAAATATTAGAGTTTATAAAAGAATTAAAGGCCGCATAGTTTTATGAGGTTGTAATAATATTAACTTTTAATGGTAAATTTAACAACTTGTAGTCAATTTTAATTAAGAATTAATAAATATTTAATCCCGTAGGCTGAAACGATTTCAAATCGTGACGAAATGCATGATTCGAAAACGTTTTAGCCTATGTGAGTAAAAATGTATTTATTCTCAATTAAAATTGACTGCAAGTTGATAAATTTGAATAATGAATAATAAGACGAAATTGTCACAACCACATTTATTAAAAATTATTGATAAATGTGGTTATAACAATTTCGTCTTATTATTCATTATGGATACCTTCCACAATATCACCTTCGCCACTACAAAAAAAGTTTGATAAATTTACCATAAAACGTTAATATTAACAACGCAAATCGTTATGGATCAAGAAATTTAAGTATTAATTATTTTATTAATTTGATAAGGGCTAAATGGCGGGTGTTTGCTGAGCTGTGGCTGAAGATTGTTGGAAAAATAAAAAAAAAAAATTTTTAAGTTTTATAGCAGTAGATGCATTTTAAAGTTTATAAATGAATTAAAATAAAATAAATTAGTTCAAAGTTTTATAAGAGAAGATAGAGAAATTGGATAATGGTAACAATCTAATTTTTAATAACTGAAAAACAAAAGAAATGGATACAACAAAATATTCGAAGACAACGTCATCATCATAGTTGTACATTTTAGTTTTTCTTTTTTGTTTCTTCCTCTGATGTCACAGTTCTTACAGGATTTACCTATATCGATTTTTTTAATTTGACAATAATGAAAGATGAGTTTACAAAACAAAAATAACAATGTAACAATCATGCTTGCACTGTATAAACTGTGGCAATTGATTATAGGCTTACATCAAAATAATGTTTGTTGGGCTTTGAGACAAGTCTGCTGGTAGACTATATGAGTTTCAATTGAATGAGCTAGCTTAAACCAACCTTGATGCTGTAATATTGTGTCAATTAATTTTTCATCATAATTATTTTTTATTTCACCCATAAAGTCCAAAATCAAATGCAATCTTACTTTGGCTAGGGGGAAGCTATATAGACTACTAAGTTAAGAGTATAAAGTTGACTTTTTGAAAGATATGAACTGAATGGTCAAATATGTTCAATATCATGACTTCAATATGGCCAAGTCACATCTTCATAACAAAAGTTTGAGCGAAATTGTGCTATTGAGGATGCTTATTTTAACAATATGTCTCAGGTTACTCTACGTACATTATCTTGCATTTAGAGCAAGTGGAGGCGTAGAGTGGTCAGTTTGAATTGACATCATCTTTAGCTAAATTCTGCTCAAACTCTCTAATAATACTCTTTTTTGAGAATGAAGCCTACATAGGTCTGAGACCTGTGCGTGGGTAATGAATTGGATGATTGTGATTGATGAAATACTAAAATACTTTGAGATACTCACAGCTACATGCTTATTATATCCATCCAGGATAGCTTGCTGCAACTTTTGGAGATCAAACGGCGGAGCTGTGTTTTTATTGGATGTATCAGCCGCAATTTGAAGCGGAGATGTTTTGTGCGGCATCTGTAGGGGCGTGGCCTGTGCCACATGGCTGCTTCCTATTGGCTCAGACTGTTGCTGGTTTGCCAGCTGGTGCATTGACTCTGATTGCTGATGTGCCAGCTGGTGCAAAGCGATCAGCTGTTGTTTTGTGGGCGACATTCCAGCTGATTGATGATGATGGATTTTGTTGGACATCACAGGGAATGTGCTGGGCATCAGTCCTGAACATTTGGCTGTGGCCATTTTCATCTCTTTGCGCACCTCCTTGACTACCTCGGGCCCAAAACAGCTTTCATAGACCTGTAATTTAAACAATTAATTGATCAATTGGAAGAATATTGACAAATAGACACACTTTGCATGAGAGGAAAAAGTATGAACTGAAATCATGAAACCGAATCTTTTGTATAATCTTTGACCATCTACATTCCAATAAATACCCCAAGTGATAATAAAATTCTTGGATTTCTTGTTCCGTAATAGTCTGCGTTGTTAATAATGCCTGTGTTTACGTTTTATTGTGAATTCGACGTCTTGCAATTAATTTTAATTGCAAATAAATAATATTTTTACTCACGTTTTGGTGAAACGTTTTCGAGTCTTGGAGACTCATCTTCAAGGCGTCCTAGTCCGAGATTGGTGATGCCGGTTTGAAGAACTGTATTTTTTGTATAATGTGATCAAAATATACAAAACCACAGTTCTTTTAACCAAAAAACCGGCATCACCGATCCAGGACTAGGACGCCTTGAAGATGAGTCTCCATGACTCGGAAACGTTTGGCCAAAAAGTGAGTAGAAATATTATTTATTCACAATTAAAATTGACTGCAAGTCGTTGAATTTACAATAAATCATTTGATTATAAAAGTTTGATTTTAGTGTGAATGATTAATTATGTAGCATTTTCACACTAATTGAGAATACTGGAAGCTGAATAAACAGGCAGAATGAACTTAGATAGAGCTGATAAAGGTAGGTTTTCATTTTTTTGTCATAATAAATTATTGGAGATGTAAAGAGTGTTGGTGCTCAACCAATACCGACCAACGATATTGGACCAAGATTCAATTATTATTAAATATACGAGTATAACATTTAAAAATACAGCTGAAATGAGCTGGTATGTTAAGACTTCCTTATTTTAGCTCTTAAATCTAAACAAAATTCAAAATTATGTCTACTTTCTCTGGATTATTCTGTGACTAGCTATCACTGTACGAAGTACGGTACATAGGGGGAGAACATTATGCGGAGGCTCTGTCCGTCCGTCTGGCTATACGCATAAAACTTCAGAGCAAAACGATAGGGGGTAGAGGTACCAACTTTTCAGGGGGTATTAGGCACCTCATAAGAAGAAAAAGAAATTAAAATTAAGCTCGTCGGTCCTCGCTGAAGGACGCAAAAAAAATCTATTCTTAAAGGAACAGCTGATAAAAGTTGATAGTTTTTTGGGGCACGGCTTTGAGGCATGCTTTCTCTCAGTTCTAGTGAATTGAAAAATTTGTATTGGTCTGTATCAGCTGTTTCAAGAGAGAGAAGAGTTTGTTTATTTGGTCATTGACATCTCCATACAGTGTTTGGTTTATGTTTAATATGTGTGTATTTCAAAAGAATCGCTATGATCATTTGTTCAACTTTGAGGTAATCCCTTCTGCCAAGAAATTGATGCCTTTGAAGTTACACCTTCAGCAAATTGATTTATGCATTTGAGGTTACGCCTTCAGCAAATTGCTTTTTACCTCTTTAATGTTATCCCATCATTCAACAAAATGACTTACTGACGTATTTATTAGCAGTAGCAACAGAAGCAGCAGAAGCAACACATACATTTGTGGTACAATCGTCGGTGTCAAGATCAGCAAAAACGAATGGCAAAACTCTTATGACAATACATACTAATAAAAACCCAACCAACTTTCTTACAACACTTTTTGAGGCAATTGTCCTTTCTTGTTTCTGGCGCAACGCATCCAAGTCTTCCTGTGATGAATCTTCATCTGGCATAAGCATATTTGATTTAATTTGTTCAATAATTTACAATAATATGCAGAATTTGGGTTTTTTGTCAAATAAGTAGTGTAATAATGTTAAGTGTGCATGTCAACGTTGGTCAAGGTGTGAGAGTTTGTTTCCCTCTATACTATAGAATAAAATCGATTTTCCTTCAATTGTTTTTAAAAAATACGGTCGGGACAGTGAGAGCGTCCCATTTGAATTTACCATACAGTAGATTCATTGCACTTTTTTAAATTGAACTCCTCTTTATATTTTTGTTTTGGAAAGAATCAGTAGGCCTAATTGTATTCAAAGTGAAATGCCTAGTTCAACTTGAACATAACCTGAAATTTGGATTTTTCATTTGAAAATGTGTACAGAAAGCAGTAGTGGGCTATGTCTGTTGTATATTTACTTATCTTTACTTTACTATAAATGAATGAACATTTTAACAGTTGTGTTAGAACATGCGAGAGACTGGGAAAACAGGCCATTAAAAGGAGTCTAAATCAGTTGAGACAAGGCAGTTTTCATGTTTTGTCACTTTGGCAAAGAAAGTGTCTTGTTGCTCACTACATCTTCATAACATACTGATGAAGCGTTAATGATAAAATATATGTCATTTATAAAATTTCAAATCAGTATCACAAATTAACTTTAATCAATTGCTGTTATTTGAGCTTCACCGTAATAATTTTTGATTGAATTAAATTCATTAACATACTGATGAAGCGTTAATGATAAAATATATGTCATTTATAAAATTTCAAATCAGTATCACAAATTAACTTTAATCAATTGCTGTTATTTGAGCTTAACCGTGATAGTTTTTGATTGAATTAAATTCATTTACATTCCAAACATTCGTTACAACAAACTGTGAATGAGTCAGTACATACAGGTCATATTCATGCAGTCAAATGACTAGAATAAAAAAAAAACAATTTATAAAAACATCAAAATGTAATAATAATTATTTTAAATTAAATGTAATTGGAACATTTCATAGTATTTGTGATAATTATGGGAGAACTCAGAGCATTTATTCCTGTTGATTCCTTCAGAAAAGCCTATTGACAGGTTTGCAGTTCCTATTGTGTTAATTCACTATATGTGTATATTGAGTGTATTTATAGTGTACCATATATAGTGTATTTTCTCTTTTGCCAATAAAAGCCGCATGTGAAACTCACCTTCATCATGGCGTATTTTTTAATGAATTTGTCATCTCCACTGAATGCTGAACTGCAGACCACTAATGTGAGTAGCAAGAGACTGAAGAAAATTCCTAAGTTACTCGTCATGCTTTCCTAAAACAAAACAAAAAAAAAATAATAAAATGAACAAATGAAAAGTAACTTATATTAATAATAAACAAATAAAATATATTTGAATAATAATATAACATTTATTTATTTCATCTATGACACAAAACACAATCATGTAAAGATACAGCTCACTACTGTTATCTTTACAAATTTTCAATTGAAAAATCCAAATTTTAGGTTATGTCCACGTTAAACTAGAAATTTCATTTGTGAAGTACAATTACTGATTCTTTCCAAAACGAAAGAATCAATTTAGAAATTCTCTTTGAAAACGTAGCACTAAAACAGTCTAATATTAATTATTTCATGAAAGTTTTAACTGACAATCACCAAATTTGGCATTCTAAAAATTGATTGAACTTTAAAAGAATACAGTGTCAATTTTTAAAGGACACTAGAATTTTATTTCCGATTTCTTCCATCCATTCTTAGATGAATACTCTTTTCAAGTATAATAGTGATTTAAAAATAAAACTCAACGCACCCCAAATAAAAAATAATAATGAAAAGGACATCTCCTCTATACTCTGGAAATGACAGATTTTGTACAGGATAAGTAGGTACCAAGCTCAATGTTACTGACAGTCGTCATGGACTGTTGGTTTTATCAGTATCATCGTTATCATTCTTTTTCTTTTTCATCATCATCATCAGTGCCTTATTCTTTCACTTAGTAGCCGCAAGACAAATCGCAGCACGTAGCTTAGTCAAGGACAAAAAAGTAAACAAAAAATAAAAGTAGAAGTAAAGGTATCAGCAGAAAAAAGGACAGGTGTGTACGTGAAGGAAATTGGAGGATAAAATGAAAAGAAAGGAATCGAGAAAGAGAGAGTGAGTGAGGGAGAAGAGTAAGAGAAAGAAAGGGTGGAGGACTCGCTTTGAGGTAAATTCACTTAGTGGTAGAGTTCAATACATATATATTTATAAATATAAGAAATACTATTGTATATGTAATATATATATATATGTGAAGTTTAACTATACTTGTATCCTCGACAACGTTTGGAATCTACCGCAGGAATTCGTTTGTGGAAAAAGTGTTTTATTTATTATTTATTCAAATAATTTTGCTTACAGTAATAGCCAATGCATGATTATAAATAGGTTACTGTAGGCCACAGCTATAGGCCCAGTAGTTTGAAAAAAGTTTGATCCCAATATTTCTCTATTCAATAACTATACGTTATTATATTTAGTTTAGTATATATTAGTCATAGTTATAAGTTATTATTTTTTATAAGTGGCCAACGAAAAGACTCTGATCTCTGCTGAAAATCACTTTCAGGTGGTTCGGAACCCACCTAAAATCGTAAGTCCAACTCATCAATCATCACCCATGCAACAGGTCTCAGATCTAGGTGGGGGTTTTTTCTCCAAAAAAAATAACTTTCCAATATCTATGAAATTCTAATTTTAGCTGTGACATTTTTGAGCAGATATCTCAAAAACAGAATTTATCAATTTCGAATTCCTCTAAGAGCTATTAATTACTTCAAACTATTAGTTACTTCAAACTATTAGTTACTTCAAGCTATTAGTTACTTCAAACTATTAGTTACTTCAAACTACTTGTGAAATATCTCAATTTTCAGTTGATCTATTAAAACTACAATCAATTAATCATTAACTGTCCTATGAATTTGGAAATAACCATTATCAGAATCCATATTGAAAATGGGATATTGAATCAATTGATACTAGATTTTCAATATCCCAATAAGTGCATTATTGCTCAAATAGTGCAATGAGTAAGATTTTAATTGTTGAATCTTATCTAACAGTAACACAAGACAATGGAGGAAAAAGGCATTTTTTGAAGATTACGGTAAGTCTTGAAGACTCCGGTCAAGAAGAATAAGACAAGTTTGATCAACAATTGAATGAATGAATACTTTTTATTAGTCAAAAATACAAAATATTTCTTAAATATTAAAAAATCTCTTACAACTAATAAAAAGGTTCGCATCCCGAGGCTGCTTAGAGCCTGTGTGGGATGGTGCACATGAAGATATTATAATAAAACTATAAAAGCTCTAGAAGGGCTGATAGCAGGATTACAGGAAGTAATAACTCTATAAGAAAGAGATAGATAATTATAAACAAGCGTGAAAACACCTTAACGAAAACAATTTAAGATATTTACAATAGATTCACTGCTAAATGATTCACGGTTACACATTATAATTCTCAATGAAACTAAACAAGAAAATCATAAAATACATTGACAGGGTCAAGAGAAAGGAGGTATGATTTTAACATTTTCAAATAAATGGTTTCCCTCTGTATGACTCATGTTATTAGGAAGGCTATTATAAAATTTGGGTGCAAGATATGTGAAGAATTTTTTGAAAAGAGTAAGCTTTGGTCTTGGAACATAAGCGTTCAGTCCACTTCTCAGTATAGTATAGTCAATTGTCAGTATACAATTAAATATTGTAATAAGTATATAAAATCTATGCATTCTTATACACTAGTTACCATACTAACTATTTTTAACTGTTTTTAGTGTTTCGTTTCGAGTGAACATTTAAATTGATAGTCGTTAAGTGAAAATGATCATTTTGTTACCGTATTTTTCGAGTGAAGTTTTTTAGCAAGTCTTAATTTTTAGTTTGTGTTAACCTCAATGTAAGTTAACCTCAATGTTGGCCCATGTAAGTTAACATTATATTCAAAATTTATGAATAGAACAGTTTTGGACTTGAGTCTGTTGCCCCTTTTTTCTAATTTTGTCACAATAAATGAATTCAGCAAAAATTTCAGCAAATTCAGCAAAAAAGACTAAATGTTCTCTGCTGAAAATCACTTCCCGGTGGTTCGGAACCCACCTAAAACAGTAGGTCCAACTCATCAATCACCATCATCCAACTCATTACCCACGCACAGGTCTCAGACCCATGTGGGCTTCACCCTCAAAAAAAAAAAAAAAAAAAAAAAAAAAGGTGAGGCACAATTTTGGTCTGAACGAACGCTTGTACACCATAAAAAGCTTTGTCAACTAAATATTTCCCCAATTATTTTAAAAATATTTTGTTGTTTCCAAGACTCTAGAAACTGAGGTAGCTTGTTATAGAATTTCCCACCAATAGAACTAGGTTGTTGTTCGAATAAGCTACTATTGTGACTAGTTTTATTAAATTCCTGGATTTCTTGTTCCATGACGAACTGCGTTGTTAATATTAACTTTTCAAGTGAATTAAACGACTTGCATTTAAATTTTATTAAAAATAAGTAGTATTTCACTTACTTTGTAGGCCAAACGTTTTCGAGTTGTTGAAACCCATCTTCAAGAAGAACTCGAAAACGTTTGGCCTACAAAGTAAGTGAAATACTACTTATTTTTAATAAAATTTGACTGCAAGTCGTTTAATTCACTTGAAAAGTTAATAGTTTTATTAGTTATTACGAGTTTTTATTAGTTTTATTACTTATAAATCGATTTAACAGCTTTAATAGCTCAAGCATAGCTTGTATATACAGCTTGACACCTGGAAGGAAATTCTCTTGTTTTCCTCACATAAAATAACAGACTGGCTCTCTCTATCTTTCTCTCACTCTTTCTCATTCTCTTACTCTATTCTCCTCTCTTTATCTTCCCACTCCTTTATCAGTTGTTCTTCTTCCATAAATGTACCGTACTGGAAAATATTGCATGTTCCACGCTTGCTTTTCGTACGGTTTCGTCCTTTTTTTGACATCTTTAACAAGATAAGTAAACAGGCGAATAAGAGAGAAAGAAAGAGAGCGAGAGAGAGAGTGGGAGAGAGAGATAACACCAATAAGCGTGAAGGTGAGAAAAAAGTATAAAGACTCGTTGAGATGACATGATGCATTGTTAGAAGCTAGCTGCTTTCTAGTTTATGTAATATATATATATTGTCGTAAATAATGCTACGAAGAAGTGAAGTTTAGTACCTTATGATGCATAACTGTATGCATATTTAGGCCCAAGGTCTTCCAGCTGGTTGCCAGTTATATATCGGATACTGATTAGCTGAGTTTTTACAATTTAAATCTAGTACCGTACTGTAAATTGCTTTTAAAATATTTTGTGCATCTATATGCGGCTCTGGTGGCGCAGTTTGGTGGATCGCTTCTCTGTGATAAGATAAGGCTCTGGCTGGCTTCGTGTCCTGTAGCCTTGGGTTCGATTCTCATTTAGCCATGGATGCTTCTCATCATTCACCCATTCACCTCATTACCCACGCACAAGTAGTCTATCCAGACTCATGAGGACATCATCGCAAAAATTGATAACCAGTAATATAATATTAATAAATAATTTACATGAAATACAATTAAATTTTATCGAAATGTATGCAGTGACAGTTTTTGTGACAAATTTCTGTATTTGGATGAAAATTACCTATCGATATCCTATATATGATAAACAGCTACTTGCTGTTATCTGTCGAAGAAACTCTATCACTGGTGAATAAGGTATTGAAGGAGGAGGGGGAGAGGAATGAGGAGAAAAACTAAGACGGAGAAAAGAAAGGAAAAGAAGAAGAGGAAGATAAGAGGGATAAGAAGAAAGAGAATACTGAATTGAATCAGTAGATATATTTGATATCTAATACTTTAGTTATTACACATTCTAGAAATCCCGATTCAATTGAATCGAGCAACCTGCTAGTTTATAATAATAGCTAATAATAACAGGCAGATGCATTGAGTATTCAGTTTAGCTTTACTGGTAGCGTTATTTTTCATGTAATTCTGTAATACCAAAAAATTGCAATTATTATTGTGGCCGAGGAGATTATTATTTGGTTATTCACAATAGTAGCTTATTCAAACAAAATTATTGTAGTTATATTGGTAGGAAAGTGAACAAGATACCGCAGTATTTAAAGAGTCTTCAAAATATAGAAATATTTAAAAAACAATTGAAAATTTGTCTTAGATGAAGCGTTTTATAGTGTAAACAGTTCCAAAATTGAGCCTCACCTCTACTAATTGAAATAATTTGACTTTAATTGTGTTATACTTCATTACCGGAGTCTTCAAGACAAAAAACATGTGGTTTGATATGAACCAGACTGAAAAGTAGAATCTTACTGTTTGGGCTTAAGGCCTACGGTACTTTAAGGCTGTGCGCAGGGTTTTCGGTCAGATTTTTTTGACAATTCTTGCATTGGATATCATTAAGGTATTAAAAGTATATTTTTTTCATGAGAATTTTTTTTAAATTATTTTTTGAAATAGAAATATGGGGTTTCAAAGTTGAAATATATTTGGGGGGGGGGGGTCAATTGATTTCAGCTATGAATAATTTTGTACTTTTGATAACTAGAAGACACATGGGGCAATAAAATGACATTTTTTTTAATCCTAATCAATTACTTTTTTCAAAATAAATTTTTTAAAACTCAAAAAATTTAGTTTTTAAAATTTATGCTGAAAAAACTCATTGTTTCATTGAAATAAAAATATGTAATTTTGTTCTCCGAGGTGCCTATTGTAAAAAAAATATCAAATGTTTAGAATAGTTGAATTTACCATGAAAATTTAAGTTTAAAATAGCTTATAAATGAAATCAACTGCCCCAACTAAAAAATTTCAACTTCAAACCCAATACTTCACAAAATAATAGAAGAAAGGCTATGCCTGTCGTATCTTTACTTGATTGTGTTTTATGTTATGAATAAATGAATGAATAAAGAAAAAAAATTTCTCATGGCAATAGAGATAGCATTTCAATACTTTAATAACATCCAATACAAGGAACTTAAAAAAACTACTTTGATCCAAACAATTTTAGACTAACCCTTTGCTAGCCTTGAAAATTATAATAACTTATCTTTATCTAAAACTAGACATATAGCCTAAATATTTCCTTCAAATTTTTCTGAATTTAAAAATACTGCATTTAAAATAGTGATGAACGGTAATGGCCGATCAATGGTTTGTCGACCTCAAACCTCGGTATCGCTTCAATGAAGCTAAACAGTAGAATGCATTATTCTATTTTAGGTTAGGTTAGAATTGATCGATTGAATTGAAAGCAGACGTTCCACGTTTTTGTTCCACACGAGTGTACAAATCGACTGATGATGTTCAAATCGAATTATTTTGATCTGGTCAAAAATTTCTGTCTTGCAGATAACCGATTAGACATCGCATTCTACAAGAATTTTCATGGAAAGTGACCCGGAAATAATTAATAGACCAAGTTATTTCACAAGAATTGTCGTAAGGGGAAATTAATATTTATATAAGATCATTATTTACCAATTAAAAAACGAACACACATGTGGTAGCTGTCATAAATGATTAATCGATAAGAATCGATTGTGATGTATCGATAAGAATCGATTGTGATGTATCGATACAAGAGGATCGATGATCGAAAGGAGAACAAAGAATGGACTCGACTAGGCTAGATGCTTATGGCAAGAGTTTTGATAGATTCACTTGTATATTATTATTGTATTGATTATTCAGAGTATATTAAATAGTAATTGTAGTAAATAGAGTTATTATAGTGTTCAATACCAACAATTATTACAGTAGCAGTAGATACAAAGCCCCTTAACTTTGATTTTTCCTTTAATTTTTTCATTACTTCTTTTTTTGTGTAGATTACGTCTTGGAGACTCCAGTTAAGGAGTATAAGACAAAGTGAGATGATGCATACAATCGTATACACTATCTACCATAATAATTACTATCAGTTAGTTGAGGCGAGGCTTAATTTTGATATGAAAGGAACTCTTGTACACTCTTACAGAGTCTTGAAGACTCTGGTTAAGGAGTATAAGACAAGTTAGATCAACAATTATATCCAATATTTCTTCATTTATAACAAAATCAGAATCAAGTGATACAACACAGGCACAGGGCACAGCCCACTACTATTTTATTTACAAATTTCCAATTAAAAATTCAAATTTTAGGTTATGACCAAGTTTAACTAGACATTCTACTTTGAAGTAGACCTACAATTCCTGATTCTTTCCAAAATATGAATGTAATATTACCAATCTTAAAAATTTTCAATTGAAAAATCCAAATTTCAGGTTATGACCAAGTTTAACTAGATATTCTACTTTGAAGTAGACCTACAATTCCTGATTCTTTCCAAAATATGAATGTAATATTACCAATCCTAAAAATTTTCAATTGAAAAATCCAAATTTCAGGTTATGACCAAGTTTAACTAGACATTTCACTTTGAAGTAGACCTGCAATTCCTGATTATTTCCAAAATATGAATATAATATTACCAATCTTTTATTCACTAGTAACCATAATTTCAATTCAAATTAGTTGAGGTGAGGCTCAATTTTGATGTAAAAGAATTTATTGTTCACCATAAAAAGGTTTATCAACTAAATATGTTCTCAATTGTTTTTCAAATAATACTTCAATATTTCCAAGACTCTAGATGTAGATATTATAGTAGATTTTTATAGAGTTTTCTACCTGCTATTATACCTACATCCTGAATTTTACAAGTTAGTTTGAAGTAACAGACAGTTTACTGACAAATATACAGAAACAATATTTGTTAATTTCGAGTTCTTCAAAGCGCTATTAATTAATGAAGACTTCCGCAATGGCGGATATTGACAACAGCTTTGAATAGCAAAATTACAAAAATATGTTTTGTACAATAGCATTCATCGATTTCCAACAGCTATTCAATGCTGTTGCCAATATCCGCCATTGCGGAAGTCTTCAGTGTAAATTAATAGCACTTTGAGAAATTCGAAGTCAATAAATTCTGAATTTACCCTTCAAAATTACTCTTTTAACTCTTAGATTGTAACGACTAAGTTATTGAATATATTTGTAGCATTAATTTGACAGTTTTGTGACAATTTTTTGGTCTGAGACCTATTGTGCCTGGGTGGGTAATGAGTTGGATAATGATTGATGAGTTGTGTTGAACCTATAGTTTTTGGTTGGTTCCAAACCGTCGGGAAGTGACTTCACAGTGGACAACAGAGTCTTAACTCATTCAGTACCCTAATGAAATTAGTTTTAGGTGGGTTCCTAACCATCGGGAAGTGATTTTACAGTTGAGAACAGAGTCTTTACTTATTCACTACCCTAATGAAACAAGTTTTAGGTGGGTTCCGAACCACCGGGAAGTGATTTTACAGTAGAGAGCAGAGTCTTTACTCATTCAGACCCTTATGAAATTAGTTTTAGGTGGGTTCCGAACCACCGGGAAGTGATTTTACAGTGGACAACACAGTCTTAACTCATTCAGTACCCTAATGAAATTAGTTTTAGGTGGGTTCCTAACCATCGGGAAGTGATTTTACAGTTGAGAACAGAGTCTTTACTGATTCACTACCCTAATGAAACAAGTTTTAGGTGGGTTCCGAACCACCGGGAAGTGATTTTACAGTAGAGAACAGAGTCTTTACTCATTCAGACCCTTATGAAATTAGTTTTAGGTGGGTTCCGAACCACCGGGAAGTGATTTTACAGTGGACAACACAGTCTTAACTCATTCAGTACCCCAATAAAATTAAATCAATTACAAGAGACCTTGAAGTGTTTAACGGCTAGTGCATTGCAAACGTTGGACCGTTAAGATTTGATCACCAAATCCTTTTTTACAACTGTTAAAAAGTGTAACCAGAGCGCCATCCAATTGTCTTAGTCATTAAATACTCTGGTAATCAACTGAAAAAAAAAAAACAGCAACGTTGATGTTACGACTGATTGAAAACTGGTTCCGTTAGTTTAGGAAAAGAATTCGTACAATTGCAGAATAGCTGAAATTACATCTCCGACGCAATTTAACAGATGAAAAAGCAAACAAACTCAGGATAATGATTGAAAAAATGTTTTCCTTTTTTTAAACAAGCTTCAATATCCTTGCCCATAATCATTGGTTCTTTAATAATATTCTACAAGCTAGCTCGTTGGAGGGAAGTTTAAAAAAAATCAACAATTTATTTTACTGCAAGTAGGTTTTCACGAGTTTTACATGGTTTTGTTAAAGCTTTAGCTCTGTAATAGGGAGTAGTAACAAGTTAATTGAGAATCAGAGCTCTAGCTTAATTTTTTCTATTCTTTACAATTGTTTATGTACTCTTATTGGTGAAATAAAACGGATCATAATGGACCCCATAATATGGTGGAATGGTGGGGCGGTGAAAAGGGAGTGAGGTGGTAAAGAAGTTTCCCGCCATCAAAAATTACTCGTTATAATAATTTTATGACTTATGTTGTCAGTGAACTAACGTAGTTAATCAGAAAATAATTTCTTTTAAGTTTCTACAGGTCTATTTTGTTATTGGTAAAACCAATCTGAACAAAAAAATGTTGGATTTGATAGATTGGAAAAGTTTATTGCTGATTTTGCACACATAAAATGTTAATTAATATTCTGAAGAAGTCCTTACACTGAATCAATCTATCAAATTAGAGCTTGATAGCTGTTTTTTTTTTTCATACAAGTAAAAATATCATTTTCTTGTAAATTTAATGAACATGATAAGATGGAAAATTAAATTAGAAAAAATTAAAATGATCATATTAAAATAAAGATTATGTCCCAAATAGAGAAAGTTGAGCATTGATTGAGTTTGATATATCTTACAGGAAATTTGTCCCAAATACTGAGAAGGCATGAAATCAATTATTATTTTAAAAAATGAATATTATTGGTCATGAAAATTTATATTGATTTTTGAGTAGTGAATTTAAAAATAAGAAAAGAGACTAAATTTGTAAATAGGTTATTACACATTTTAGAAATCAAGATTCAATTAAGTTGGGCAGAGGATAGAATTATGACCAAAAACCCTGCACAGTGCGCACAGCCATAAGTGAGTGAAACCAATTACTCAAGATAAAACAGTGAAAAATCTTTAAAAATACCATTTATACATTCATTAAAATTGGTATATTAAATTAAATTATTGTATTGGACTGTGATATCATAAATAATTTTATAAAACTATGATTATAAAATATACTATGATATTGAATAAATGAATCGCTTCATGCAAAAAGGTCGTCAATTGAATTAATTTAATTAAATCAAAATTATATATAACTTTGCTCCTGTTTTGAAACTGTTATAAAGTTAATAATGACAATTCCACACATGAATTTAAGGTTTCTGTCCACTAATTGTCTTGTAAATAAGTTTTCTCAACATTGCCAAAAATTTGGTTTTTTGATTGATGCTCTTTTTGCATGAAGCGATTCAGACTATTATAACCTATGCTACTATAAAACTAGGCTTCTTATAACAAAGGTATAATTATAAAAATCATTCATAACATCAATGCATCATAGTTCATCTCATTACCTACGCTCAAGTCTCAGGCTTATGTGAGCTTTATCATCAAAAAGTTAATAGAATAGAAAATAAAATAAAAAATAAGATAATTGCTAATTTTTTCACTTTTGTACAGCTCACTCTTATGTACTTGGACAAAATAATTCCCCCACCAAACAAATCTTCGCAAGAAAAATATTCCCAAATATCTATAGTTATAATTCACATGCAACCCGTGACAGCAGTAGTCTAAAATAATAAATTTTCCCATTCCTTATTATTCCTATATCAACCCTTCAGTACATATACAACTCAAGACTCTCCTCGTTCTCGTGGTACTGCTTATTATATAATTATCTGCTTGTATACATGCTTATGTATGATGTGATACACCATTCTACAGAGCATATGTTTGCTTTTAAGATGATTATTAATTTATTTATCCTATGATTATCATCTAGTATTGGATGCTCCACTGTGCAAGCACCCAAAGTGCATTGCTGTGCTTCTTTCTAAAGAGTAGCCTATTTATGCCTCTTGATGAGAAAATTCCCGCAATTTATTCTAAAAAAAAATTTAACAGCTCAAAATATTCAGCAACCCAAGTAAGTCAAAGGAATCAAAATTCGATAAGCCTACAGTCTTTTTATACCGTACTTAAAAAAATCGTCAGAAATTTATGAACCTTTCTTTCAACTTTCTCAGCTAACCTGGTTAAATATTATATTTTCACTATTCATGTCCTTTTCTAGTCTTCCAAAATTAGAATAATGTTTGTGACAATATGCGGTGTTTCAAAATTAGAATTTTACAACATGCGTGCGAACGATGCAAAAATGTTTATTACCGGATACTCAGGAATTTACTAAAAAGAGAAAAGAAGAAGGAGAATAAAAAGAAAAAGAAGTTGGAAGGAAAGAAGAAGAAAAAGGAGACGAATTTACTAGGCTACCGGAACATGTAATTCATTTCGTCCATGCACATAATATGTGCATTCTAATAATAATGTGAATGCTATAAAACTAGACTCTGTGAAAGGATGCATGTCTTTTATATTTATGTGGAGGAACGAAGATAAAAAGAAAGAGACAGATAAAAGGAAAGGGAAAGACTGTGAGAGAGAAAAAAAGTGGATAAAATTTCGGTAATGGTCCAGAAAAAATGAAGCCTACACGTTACGGATACTACGCTAAGGAGGGAAGAAGTGTTTTACGTATGGAACGGTATATCGACCGTTATAACTATGTAGTGTACTGTATATATTTATATATACGGTGTATGAATATATATATACTCTAACATTTCCTCCAGCTACTTTCTCAGTCGTTTGTGAATTATTTTAAAATTTTTATCCATTCAAATTCATCAGTAATTTGCATATCCGGTGCTCTGTGTGGCATCTTCATTTTTCTCTTAAAAGATAGAGGAGATATAAATTGCGGTACCGTAGCATGAATTAGGCTACACTAGGGGTATCCAAGCTACGGCCCGCGGGCCAAATCCGGCCCGCCAGTATGATCAATCCGGCCCGCGACAGATCATAGGGTTTTGCCACTTTTTTTTTGAGGATAAAGCCCACATAGGTCTGAGACCTGTGGGTGGGTAATGAGTTGGATGATGGTGATTGATGAGTTGGACCTACAGTTTTAGGTGGGTTCCGAACCACCGGGAAGAGATTTTACAGCAGAGAACAGTGTCTTTTTTGCTGGCCAATCTAATCGGTCACCGTTACAAATAGGTCCTACGAGAACGCAGCTTATCTCTATCTGATTGAACAGATACCTGCTACGGCTCTCGGCTAATATTATTTTCCACTAATAATTCCACTGCTTTATCAATCCATCATTTTACTGACAGATTTAGCAGGTGAAAATCATCCCAGAGTTCATAAATCTGAATTTATTATATCTAAACACACAAGAATAACAAGTTGAAAGCAAACGTGCAAATTCAGTGTAATTTGACCAATAAAACTTGATTTTATGAATTTTTGAGTTCATCAGCTAATTGGTTAATTCAAAATCTTATTTTTAAAATCGAATTCCGTACAAGTTTAGACGAAAAACAATATCGTTTAATGAACAAATAAAATTGGGAAGTGATAGCCGCGAGCCGTAGCAGGTATCTGTTCAATCAGATAGAGATAAGCTGCGTTCTCGTAGGACCTATTTGTAACGGTGACCGATTAGATTGGCCAGCAAAAAAGACACTGTTCTCTGCTGTAAAATTACTTCCCGGTGGTTTGGAACCCACCTAAAACTGTAGGTCCAACTCATCAATCATCATCATCCAACTCATTACCCACGCACAGGTCTCAGACCTATGTGGGCTTCATCCTCCAAAAAAAGTTAATTCACTAAAAACTTGAAAACCCCTGTTTTACAGCCATTTTTGTGTATATTGTGAAATATCACAATAATTACAGCAATAATAGACTTGTGACATGATTTATCCAAT